>CM053627.1:127611717-127642137 GCA_028646595.1 Phalanger gymnotis
TCTAGAATATCTGGGCAGTTCTCCTTGATAATTTCTTGAAAGATGATATCTAGGCTCTTTTTTTGATCATGGCTTTCAGGTAGTCCAATAATTTTTAAATTCTCTCTCCTGGATCTATTTTCCAGGTCAGTCGTTTTTCCAATGAGATATTTCACATTGTCTTCCATTTTTTCATTCCTTTGTCTCTGTTTTATAATTTCTTGATTTCTCATCAAGTCACTAGCTTCCATTTGCTCCAATTTAATTTTTAAGGTAGTATTTTCTTCAGTTGTCTTTTGTACCTCCTTTTCCATTTGGCTAATTCTGCCTTTCAAGGCATTCTTCTCCTCATTGAGGAGCTCTTTTGCCATTTGAGTTAGTCTGTTTTTTAAGGTATTGCTTTCTTCAGTATATTTTTCAGTATTTTTTTGAGTCTCTTTTAGCAAGTCATCGACTCATTTTTCATGGTTTTCTCTCATCCTTCTCATTTCTCTTCCCAATTTTTCCTCTGCTTCTTTTTCCTCTTTCTTTTCTAAATCTTTTTTGAGCTCTTCCGTGGCCTGAGACCAGTTCATGTTTTTCTTGGAGGCTTTTGATGTAGGCTCTTTGACTTTGTTGACTTCTTCTGGCTGTATGTTTTGGTCTTCTTTGTCACCAAAGAAGGATTCCAAAGTCTGAGACTGAATCTGGGTGTGTTTTTGCTGCGTGGCCATGTTCCCAGATAACTTACTTGACCCTTGAGTTTTTCAGTGGGGTATGACTGCTTGTAGAGCAAAGAGTTCTATGTTCCATGCTTGGGGGGATGCGCCAGCTCTGCCTCACCAGCACTCCTCCTTCCCCAAGAACCCCCAACCAGGACTGGACTTAGATCTTCAGCAGGCTCTTCACTCCTGCTCTGATCTGCCACTTAATTCCTCCCACCAGGTGGGCCTGGGGCCAGAAGCAACTGCAGCTGTAGTTCCATACTGCCCCACCTCCACTGCCCCCAGGGCAGTGGCTGAACCACAAACTCCTCTTTACACTCTGTCCCCAGCAGCTTTTCCCACTAACCTACTCTGTTGTCTTTGGTATTTGTGGGTTGAGAAGTCTGGTAACTGCTGCAGGTTACTGATTCAGGGCACTAGGGCATGCTCTGCCCAGCTCCTGTTCTCGTTGGTCTGTGCCACCCACGCTGGGCTCTGTTCTGTTCAACTCTGCTTTCCTCTGCTCCCAGCTCCCTGTGGGATAGACCTTACCCAGAGACTGTCCAGGCTGTCCTGGGCTAGAGCCCTGCTTCCCTCTGCTACCCTGTGGGTTCTACAGTTCTAGAATTGGTTCGAAGCCATTTTTTATAGGTTTTTGGAGGGACTTGGCGGGGAGCTCACGCTAGTCCCTGCTTTCCAGCTGCCATCTAAGTCAAAGCAATTATAAAGTGTTATTTTGCCCAATTGTATGCCAATAAGTTTAATAATTTAAGTAAAATGGAAGAATATTTACAAAAATATAAACTGCCTACATTAACACAAGGGGAAATAGAATATCTAAATAAACCTGATTAGAAAAAGAAATTGAACAGGCCATAAATGAGCTTCCTAAGAAAAAAGTATCAGGACTTTGGACCAGATGGTCCAAATATAAAATATATATTTGCAGTTTCATGCAGTTTCATGATGTGTAGTATTTAGGACCAGATGGATTTATAAGTGAATTCTATCAAATATTTAAAGATCAACTAATTCCAATATTAAATTATTATTCAGAATAATAGGCTCCCAAAAAGAGTCCTACAAAACTCCTTTTATGAAACAAATAAGGTGCTGATACCTAAACCAGGAAAAGCAAAAACAAAGAAAGAAAATTACAAAGTAATTTCATTAATGAATAGGGATGCAAAAATCCTAAATAAAATATTAGCTGGGAGACTACAACAATATATCACGAAGATTATAAATTCTGACTAAGTTAGATTTATACCAGGAATGCAAGGATGGTTTAACATAAGGAAAATTGTTAACGTAATTGATTATATCAAAAACAAAAGTGACAAAAGTCATGATTATGTCAAGAGATGCAGAAAAAGTTTTTGATAAAATACAACACAATTCCAATCAAAAAACACTCAAAAACATAGGTATAAATTGATTTTTCCTTAAAATGATAAGAAGCATTTACCTGCATACAAGCGTTATTTGTAATGGTGATAAGCTAGAAGCCTTCCCAATGAGATTAGAAGTGAAACAAGTCTGCCCATTGTCACCAATATTATTCAATATTGTTTTAGAAATGCTAGCAATAGTACTACGAGAAGAATACAAAATTGAAAGAATCAAAAGGGGTAATGAGGTAACAAAACTCTCTCTTTTTGTGGATGATATGAGGATAGACTTGGAAAATCCTAAAGAGTGAACTAAAACATTAATGGAAACAATAATTTCAGCAAAGTAGAAGGATATATAATAAACCCACATGAATCATCAGAATTTCTATATATCACCAACAAAACTGTAAGAAGAGAGAGTAAGAAACAGTATGAAATGCCTGGGAGTATACCTACCAAAACAAACCCAGGAACTAAATGAAACTAGTTATAAAACACTTTTTACACAAAGTCAGATTGAAATAATTGGGTAAATATTAATTATTTATGGATAGGCAGAGCCAACATAATAAAAATGACAATTTTACCTAAATTCATCTATTCAATGCCATCTCAATTAAATTACCAAAAAATTATTTTACTGAACTAGAAAAACAATAATAAAATTCATTTGGAAGGACAAAAGGTCAAGAATATCAAAGTAATTAATGAGAAAAAATGTAAAGGAAGGAGGTTTAGCAGTACCAGATCTTAAACTATACTATAAGGCAGTAATTATCAACACTACATAGTATTGATTAAGAAATAGAAAGGTAGATCTGTGGAACAGAGTAGACATTCAATACATAGTGGTAAATAATTATAGTAATCTCGTGCTTACTGAATGTAAAGAGTTAAGTTTTTGGGATAAAAATTCATTACTTAGCAAAAAAAAATGTTGGGAATGCTAGAAATCAATCTGGCAGAAATTGGGCATAGACCAATATCTTACACCATTTACCAAAGCAAGATCAAAATGGATACATGACCTAGATATAAAAGCAAATATCATAAGAAAATTAGAAGAATATATTTATGTTAACAGACTTATGGATAGAACAATTTATGAATAAACAAAAATAGAGAGCATTGTGAAGTACAAAATGCATCATTTTGATTACATTAAATTAAAAAGGGTTTGTACAAATAAAATCAATATAGCCAAAATTAGAAGGAAAACAAAATTGGGAGAAAATTTTTATAGACATTTTCTCAGATAAAGGTTTCATATCTCAAATATATAAAGAATTTTGTCAAATTTATAAGAATACTAGTCATTCCCCAACTGAAAGTCCAAGGATATGAATAGGCAGTTTTCAATGAAGAAATCAAAACTATAAATAGTAATACAAAAAAGGCTGTAAATCATTATTAACTAGAGAAATGCAAATTAAAGCAACCTTGAGATATCATTTTATACCTATCAGATTGGCTAAAATGATAGCAGGGGAAAGTGACAAATACTGGAGGGGGTCTGGAAAAACTGGGACAGAAATTCACTTTTGGTCAACTGTGAACTGATCCAACCACTCTGGAGAGCAATCTGGAATTATGCTCAAAGAGTTATAAAACTAGGTATATATCTTTTGATCTAGCAATATCACTACTAGGTCTGTTTCTCAAAGTGATAAGGGAAAAAGGAAAAGAATTTATATGTTCTAAAATATTTATAGCAGCCCTCCTTGTGGTGGCAAAGAACTGGAAATTGAGGGGATGCCTGTCAACTGGGGAATGGCTAAACAAGGAGTGGTGTATGATTGTGATGGAATACTTCTGCATTATGAGAAATAATGAGCCGGTTGACTTTAGAAAAAATGGAAAGACTTGCATGAAATAATGAAGAGTGAAATGAGCAGAATTAAGAGAATGTTGTACATAGTAACAGGAATATCATTTTAAGAACAAGTTTGAATAACTAAGTCATTTTTAATATTATAAATACTCAAATCAGTTACAAAAGACCTATGAAGAATGATGCTATCCACCTCAAGAGAAAGAACCGATAAATAGAAGTATGTAGAGTATGGTTTTATGTATTTATACATATTTGTGTCTAATTGTAGCCTTCTCTAGGATGAGGAGGGATGGGGGAGGGGGGGCGAAGTGCATAGCATAGAACAAAAGAAAACTGAAAAGTACAGAAAAGCAAGGTAGTTTTGAAAATGATGTGTAGTATTTATTACATTGTTTTCTATTTTTTAATGTTTATTTTATTTTTAATTTATGGAATAAAATAAGCATTTCCATAAATAGTATAATTTTAAAAAGATGATTGTACATGAAACTGCAAATCTATTATGTACAATTTGCTATTCCTTTTAAATATATAATAAAGTTACCATATAAATTTCTTTTTTCCTTTTCCCCCCTTTCTCCTAAGAGCACTACCATTAGACAAATGTGCATGTGTAAAATTATTTATATATATATATATACATATATATATACACATATACATATATATGTGAATGTACACACACACACACATATATATATATGTATATATATATATATATAAATTACATAGTTTTTCCTAAAGTAAACAGTGTGAAATGGAAATTCGTGGTTTTATATTGAATCCTCTTTTTATGTTGTTCTTATGTTTATGTTGTACATGGAAATGTCCTTTTTTGTCTTTTTGTATTTAAGTTCAAAATGAATTTTAAAAATTAAAAAAGAAATAATGTATATAAGAAACCAGAGAAACATGAAAAGACTTGTGTACTTCTTGCAAAATGAAGTCACCAGACCAGGAAAACACTATACAAATGACTACATTTATGTAATAAAAAGAACAATATAGCAAAGCCAAATGTGATATAATTAAGATAACCAATCTTGTCCTCTAAAGAAGTAATAAGGAAATAGTTCCCTTCTTTTGTTCAACTGGGGAACTATGGCTATGGAATATTGTCTATGCTGACAACTGTCAGATTCTACTGTCACTATTTGGGTTGATTTGGCATAAATGGTTTTGTTACAAGAGAAGACTCATGTCTGTGTGTTTTCGGGCAATGGGGCAAGGGTATATATCTAGAAAGTACTTTGATATAAAGACAAAAGATAGCAATAAACCTTTTTGTATATTGCCCCTTGAATGGCTGCCCAACTTGCCTACCCAAGAGGTAATGTTGTACAGTAGAAAGACAACAAGCTTGATGTTGCAGAACCCAAGTTCAAATTCTGGCTCTGCCACTTACTACCATGTTCTCTGGTCCTTAAACTATCCTTAATGCCTTCTTCTGTATATGCTTCAGCTGATCTATATATTTCCTAAAATATTGTGCCTGGAGCTGAAAACAATATTCCACATATGCTCTGACCAAGGCATGATAAGAGTAGAACAATCTCCTCCCTTGATCTGAATACTCTGCCTCCACTGATATAGCCTAGGATACCATAAATTTAGGGGTCTTCCCCTTATTCCCAGTGTCACACTATTGATTCATATTGAACTTACAATCTACTAAAACCCCTTCTCCTTAGGAAATGACCAGGTTTAATGGCCTCATCATGAATTTGTGAAGTTGATTTTTTGAACACAAGCAAAATATTTTATATTTGTCCCTTTCAAAGTTTATCTCATTCCATTTGGCCTATTATTCTAACCTGTTGAGCTCTTTTAATATCTGAATTGTCATCCACAGCATTGGCAGACTCTTTATATTTTGTGTCCTCTACAATTTGACAAGCACTTGTCACTAAGATACGTAGAAAGGTGTCTAGGTGGATCCCAATCCACTAATGAGTGTTTGGACCAACAGTTATTCCTACCCCATCATGACTTTCCCCATCATGGTTTTGATATATCATGAGTCAGCATAAAAATTGTTGTAAGTAAGAATTTCGGGGGAGTTTTGCAGAAGCTGCAGATAACATGTGAAGCCAGCAGATGACATAACTTTGACCTACATAAAGCCTATGACCAAATACTGAACCCAAAGTTTACAATAAGGTGCTGTAAATACCACCTAAAAGTAAAAGAAAAAATTCAGAGTTCTTTGGTATGGAGAAAGGGCCAAAAATTTTATCCAGATTTTCAAGATTGTAGAGGCTCTGCACCCCTAATCCTCAAAACATGGGAGGAACTTAAGTAGTTCCAAATCTACCTATCACCACTATTCTCTAGTCCATAACTTGCCATCTTGTCTTCAATGACAATATTAAAGACTTTCAAATGCTTGGCCAAATTGTGCTTCCTTAGGTGCTACACTCTGGGAGTGGGGAGAGGAGTAAATCTTAAATTTACTAAACAGATAGAATCTAGCACCCAAGACAACATCTAAAGAGAGCTACCCTTCCCAATCCACCTAGAAGCAGCCAGGTGGCAAAATGGTCCTAGATCAATGGACTTGGAGTCAAGAAGGCCAAAGTTTGAATTCTGCCTCAGCTGTTCGACCCTCAGGAAGCCATTTAACCTCTCTGTCACTCAGTTTCATCTTCTGTAAAATGAAGGGGTTGGATTCAATGGATCTCTAACGTCCTTCTAGCTCAAAGTCTGTGATCCTATGACCTTATGATTTTGCTGCTGATCTTTATATATTTCTCTTTACTTCTCTGAATACTGTTGCTAGATGGAAGTGGGAGAGAATGAGGCTTAATTATTTAGCAGACAGTAGTATACCCACAGAGAAAATGAAAAACAATCATCTACCAACCCTACCTCACGTTGCCGATGGCTCTTCAGATACTTCTCTGGAAGCAACGTTCTCCGTTGAGTTACGTGCATTCGTTCATTCAACAAATATTTATTGAAGCCCTACCACGTTTATAAAGAGCAATATTCAAAAGCATTTAAAGTTGTTCACATGTACTGTTAAGAATCTCATGTGTATTACACCCCAGGTGACTACCTTTCCTATATCACAGAGGCAATATAGTAGAGGAGAAAGGCACTGAACTTTAGAGTCAGTTCCTAAGTCAAATCCTGGATTTGCTATTTACCATTTGTGCGCCATTGGGCAATTCACTTAATGTCTTTGGACCTCAGTTTCCATAAACACAAAATGAGAGAAGTGAATCAAATGACCTCTAAGTTTTCTTTCAGCTCTGTTCTATATTCCTATGATTCTAATATCTCTAGGCCTGGAGCTGCATAAAGATGTCAAGAACTGTTAGTCAGTCAACAAGCCCATTACTAGGGGCTGGGCACTACTAAGCAGTGGGGCTATAAATACAAGCAAAAATAAAGGCAGCCTCTGCCCTCAAGGAACTTATATTCTAATGGGGGAAGACAAAACATGAAAGGGAGGTGAACAGGGTAGGGAGGAGGAGATACATAGGCAAGGGCATGTAGCCTAAGCCTGGAGAATCAAGGGATGGCTGGTCTGGGGCCCTCCCTCAAAATGGAGGGAACTTTCAGGAAGAACCCACTGATGAGAGAAGGGGGACACAGGAGTGGAACCAGGTATGGCAGTTGTCTGGAAATTAGAGATGGCTCAAAGTCAAAAGTTTTAGCCTGAAAAAGAATGGGGGTGGGGAGGGAGATCCTTTTTACCCACTGCACAGAATACCCACAGCTAACAAACGCTCTTAAAGCCAAAGAACAGGCGAAGTCCCAAACAACCACTATCAGATATTCTCAATGATAATCCCAGATACCCAGATATAAACAAAACCATAGACCAAAAAACCCCAAGAATAATGAAATAATAGAAGGATGCTTCAATCTGTATTCATATGCCATCAATTCTTTCTCCAGAGGTAGATAGATTGGTTTCTTCCTCGGATAAAATCAAGACTGGTCTGAGTGCACTTAACAGGCTGGTGACCACGCAACACTGTAGCCCTTCAATCTTTCTTCTTTAATAAATCGACTAAGACATATCTCCTTAAGCCCACTATATTAAGTGACCTGCTTTGTTAGTTTTTTTTCTTCTGTGGCAAAAAAAGAGGAAAATACCTCCTTGTTTTTGTAGTATCTAGTACAAGTGCCTGGCACATAGTGGGCACTTAATTTGTTGATTGGGTTGCTGTGAAAGTATCATCTTTATTATGACATCTTCACAATCACAGAGTTGGTAAGCTGTGAGCATGAGGGTTTTATATTCTAGTTGGTGGACAATGAACTCTAAAGTGCCCCGAGTTTTGTATGTCATTTGGCATGATCTATATTTATTCATATACATGCTTCAACTTTCAAGCATTTGATAAATTAATATTTAATGGAACCATTAGCTTAGAGAATTTTTTTGTGTGTACCCTCACTAATCCCTTGAATACTAACATGTCTTTTGTTTCCAATATTACATTTTACCCACTGAAGTCCTAAAAATAACAGTACACACACACACTCACACACACACATCATATACTTATCAGTACGTTTTCCTTTTATGCAGCTTTAATCAAAATATAGACAGGGGCTTGAAAATTATTTAAAACAAGCTCTGACAGGCTTAGGAAGATGCAGCACAGCAAGAACTCTGGCTCTCTTTTGTAGTCTTCACCTCCTACATTGTATTTTCCAGGCTGAAAACCTGTGAGATCATAGGATTATGAATTTAGAGTTGGAAGGAAGCTTAGAGACCACAAGTCCAAACCCCTCATTTTATAGATGAGGGAACTGAGGCCCAGAGAGATGAACTAATTTGTCCAAAGTCATGCAGGTAGTATAAATATCAGAACTGCGACTTGAGCCATACTAATTAATAACAATCATCACCAACACTCTCAACATCAATTGTATAAGGCTCATATTTTGCAAAATCCTTTATATAAGTTTACATTTGGTCCTCAGGACAACTAAAAAGTAGGGATTATAATTTTTATATTTATATATTTTTATAATATATAAAATTTTTATTTTATATATTATATATTTTATAATATATTTTCATATTATAATATATGTAATTTTATATAATATATAATATATTATAATTATATATAATATATATTATAAATAATATAATAATATATAATATAATTTTTATAAAATATATATTTTATATTATATAAAAAAATCCATTTTACAGATGAAGAAACTAAGGCTAAGAGAAGTTAAGTCACTTGCCCAGAGTCATCCAGCTAAGTAAAACTCTGAAATGTGATTTGAACTCAGGCCTTTGGATTTTTTTAACTTTTATTTTATTTTTCTCAATTACATGTAAATAAAATATTTTAACATTCATTTAAAAAAATTTTAAATTTCAAATAATCTTCTTCCTTACTTCCCCTCCCTCTTTCTTGCGAAAGCGATTTGACATAGATCATTGTTTGTCCTTTGTTCTTCAAGAAGACCAGATATAGATTATGCATGTATAGACATGCAAAACAAATCTATATTAGCCATGTTGTCAAAACAAAACCAAACCAAACCACAGACCAAAAAACCCCAAGAATAACGAAGTAATAGAAGTATGCTTCAATCCGTATTCATATGTCATCGGTTCTTTCTCTGGAGGTAGGTAGTATTTTTCATCCTAAGTCCTTTGAAATTGTTTTGGATTGTTGTCTTGCTGAGAATAGCTGTCATTCACAATTGAAAATCGTACAATATTGCTGTTACTGTGTACAATGTTCTTCAGCTCAGGTCTTACTAATTTCAAGTCCAAAACTCCATCTACTGCCCCACCCAGCTGCCTGGGTTCAAGTAAAGTACTTCTTCCACTGCACCACACTGCTTCCTGGTTTTGAATCCTTGTGGCTCTAATAATGACCAACTGTGTGACTTTCAAGTCATTTGACCTCTAAGAGCCTGTTTCCTCATCTGGAAAATGGTAATCAAATTGTCAGTCTGCACTGGTGAAGTCTCCACATTGAGAGTTCCCCACAACTCCGAAATCACAGGTCCACCTCACCTCCTCATCTAGTCATGACAGTAATGCTTTCAGGACTTACCTCACAGACTTGTAAGGAAAGTAGATGATTTATACCAGAGCGTAGAAACCTCTGGAAACTAAGACACTAAGCTCAAAACTATCACTCAGTGACTATACCATCCACAAAATCTACCCTCTCCCCATCAGTATTGTTGCTGCCTCTTGACCTCCAGATCTTTTCAACTATCTTCCTCAATGACTTCAGCCACAACAAATCTTGGTGATCATCAGCATCCACCCCTGATGAATTGTCCAACACCTGGGTCACCTAGGTCCAGTATTTACTCATCTCTAGTAGCCTTTGCCTCCATTCCACTAGTAGCTGTGTGGTAGGACAGCCTCAATTGCTCTACCTTCAAGATCTCAAATTCAAACTTTCTTCTTTCTTAACCCCCTTCTTTCTACCTCTTAGCCTGCTGTTCACCTTCATTAGAATCTCCTATTTGTTGATCTCTCCACATTCTCCCAGTTCTTCAGCTTTCTTCTGGTTTCATTTGCCCCCTATTCAGCCTGTTCTTGCTGGCATTCTACCCCCATCAGCCATACCCTCCTTACCAATAATTCTCAAGCTTTGTTCCCCTTCATTACCTACTGTCTCAGAACAACTGAGTTCTGCTACCAAAAAGTAATGAAAGTGTGCTGGTTAGGTGCACTAAAGATTCAAGCTATTTAAACTCAGCCTGACTTGCTGACATTAAGCAATCTTAAAATCATGAGCTGAAAAAGATTTTGAAATCATCTAGCTACTTCTTTTATGAACTTCCTACCCTGCTCCTTGCAACTATCTGTTTTCCATTCTCTTCATTCCCTTTCTCCACTTCTCAGCCGTTGATCATGCTTTCTATTTTTGTAGGAACACTCAGGTTTTTCAGTATGAGCTCCTTCACCTTCCTTCCTCAACTAGTCAAACTGCCTTCTCTTTAAACTTATTCCCTTCTCGTCTGAGATGCCCAACTTTGTGCTTTGGCTTGTATCTCTGTTTGTTCTGCCATTTCACAGACCTTGATACATCATTTGCCTCTCTCACATCTTCAATTTTTCTCTAGACACTGGTTTCTTCTCTGACCAAAAATATGCTCAGGTCTTCCCAAATACCCTCCCCTTTGTCCTTTTACTAAAGCTCCCATTCCCGTGTCTCCCCCCTTCACAGGTAAATTCATTGCCTTCACTTTTGCTACCATTTCAATTCTTTGTAATCTTCACCTGTCCCCACTTTAAAGAGATTGTTGAAATGATGTCCTTATGGTCAAGTCCAATCACTTTTTCTCATCTTCCTTGACCTTTACACAGCATCTGACATTGATTGCTTCTCTGATGCTGTTTTTGTGATTCAACAGTCTCTCGATTTTGTCTTCTCTAGCAAACCTTCTTTGTCATTCTAAATGACTGGTTTTCCTCTTTTTACTCTCTAAGCTTTAGGATCTCTCCCAAACTCTCCTTAATCCTTTTCTCTTTGCTCCTCTCCCTCTTTGGTTTAGCAATCATACCTTGCATTCCCCATTCTTTGCCCTCCCCTCCCCTTTGTATATAACACTTGTATGAGGATGACTTAGAAATCTCTTACCTGCAGCCTTGATTTCTCTCTTAAGCCACTAGACCTATATTTTCAACAATCTATCTACCCTTCCTATCTGGATATCTTACTAGCACCTCAACCTCAACATGCCCCTGAAACAAACTCATTATAGGATCAAAGAAATAGAGCATGAAGAAATCTTGGAGATTATCAAGACTAACCTCTTCATTTTACAGAAACTGAAGGCAAGGGAGGTTGTGATTTGCCCAGGGTCATAGTAAGTATCCAAACCTTGTCTCTCCACTTTACTTACTCGTTTCTATTAATGGAACTACCATTTTCTCAGGTTTCCAAGGTTAAAAAATTTGGAGGTATCTTTAACTCTTCCTTTCCCTTGACCCCAAAGTCAATCAGTTACTGTTTTTATTTCAAATTAACTTTCACATCTGCTTCCTGTTTACAGCATCACTCCCTTGAGATGTTCATTACACCAGAGCTCAATACTTTTGTACTATAAGCAAGATTTGAGAATAGTGCTCCTACCATATTCCTGTTTACTAGAGGATTTCAGCATTCACTAGAACTGATCACAAAATAGCTATGGGACACAGGAGCTTAATAAAAGTTTACTGATTGATTGATTGCATGGTGCATTATCACTTCACCTTGGACATGGCTATTGCTTACATCTTGTGTTATTTGCTTGTAAAGATATGTCCAATATGGTAAGGAGCTGGAGCAGAATCTATTATGATTGAGCTGAAGTAAAAAATAGCAGGGGTAGCAATCCTGATCTCAAACAAAGCAAAAGCAAAAAAAAAAAAATAGTTCTAAGTAAGAGATAAGGAAGGAAACCACATCTTGCTAAAAGGTAGCACAGACAATGAAGTAATATCAATACTGGACACATATGCACCAAGCCGTATAGTATCCAAATTCTTAAAGAAGCTAAGTGAGTCAATTACTAGCTGTGTGACCTCGGACAAGTCACTTAACCCCAATTGCCTTCCCTTCTCCCCTCCAAAAGAACAAACAAAAACAAATAAAAAAAAAGAAGTTAAGTGAGTTACAGAAAGAAATATAAGCAAAATTATCAGGGACGTCAACTGTAGCCTCTCAGAACTTGACAAATGCAACCAAAAAATAAACAAGAAACTAAGGAGGTGAAGAGAATCTTAGGAAAGTTAGATATGACAGCCTTTGGAAAAAACTAAATGGGAATAAAAAATACACCTTTCCTCAGCAGCACATGGCACCTACACAAAAATTGATTATATACTAGGGCATAAAAATCTCAAAATCAAATGTAGAAAGGCAGAAATATTAAATGTATCATTTTCACATCATAATGCAATAAAAATTACATTCAACAAAGGGCCAGGAAAAGATAGATTAAAAATTGGAAACTTTCAGAAACAATTGGAAACAATTTAATCCTAAAGAATAAGTGGGTAAAAGAACAAATCATGGAAAGTCAATTTCATTAAAGAAAATAATAATGAGACAACGTATCAAAATTTATGGGATGCAGTCAAAGCAGTACTTAGAAGAAAATGTATTTCTCCAAATTCTTACATCAATAAAATAGAGAAAGAGCAGATCAATGAGTTGGTCATGCAACAACAAAAACCCTAGAAAAAGAACAAATTGAAAATCCCCAATTGAGCATCAAATTGGAAATCCTGAAAACCAAAGGTGAGATTAATAAAATTGAAAGTAAGAAAACTATTGAGCTAATAAATAAAACTAGGAACTGGTTTTGTGAAGGAAAAAAAGTAAAATTTTAAAAGAAGAAAATAAAATATCCAGTATCAAAAAATGAAAAAGGTAAAACCACCACCAAGGCAGAAGAAATTAAAGCAATCATTAGGAAATATATTGCTCATTTATATGCCAATAAATCTGACAATCTGTGGTAGATCGATGAATATTTACAAAAATATAAACTACCCAGCTTAATAGCTGAGGAAATAGAATGCCTAAACAACTACATCTAGGAAAAAACAAATGAAACCATTAATGAACTCCCTAAGAAAAAATCTCCAGGGCCAGATAGGTTCACAAGTGAATTCTACCAAACATTTAAAAAACAATCCTAATACTACATAAACTATTAGGAAAAAAAAGAGTTCTGCCAAATTTCTTTTTACAACATAAATATGGTGCTGATACCTAAAGGAAGAGCTAAAACAGAGAAAGAAAACTATAGACCAATTTCCCTAATGAATATTAATGCAAAATTTTTAAATAAAATACCAGCAAGGAGATTATAGCAACATATCATAAGGATCGTACACTATGACCAGATGGGCTTTAGACCAGGAATGCAGGGTTAGTTCAGTATTAAGAAAATTATCAACATAACTGACCATATCAACAACAAAACCAACAGAAATCATGATTATCTCAAAAGATGCTGAAAAAGCTTTGACAAAATATAGCACCCATTCCTATTAAAAACACTAGAGAACATAGGAATAAAGGGAGCATTCCTTAAAATGATAAGCAATATCTATCTAAAACCATAAGCAAGCATTATCTGTAATGGGGATAAACTAGAAGCCATCCCAGTAAGATCAGGGATGAAGCAAAGATGCCCACTATCACCACTACTATTCAATATAGTACTAGAAATGTTAGCTATAGCAATAAGAAAAAGAAATCAAAGCAAACAGAATAGGCAATGAGGAAATAAAACTATCACTCTTCACAGATGGTACGATGGTATACTTAGAGAATCAACTAAAAAACTACTTGAAATAATTAACAATTTTAGCAAAGTTGCAGGGTATAAGATAAACCCACACATACAAATTATCAGCATTTCTATATATGACCAACAAATCCCTGCAGCAAGAGATAGAGAAATTCCATTTTAAGCAACTGTAAACAATATAAAATATTTGGGAGTCTACCTGCCAAGACAAATCCAGTAACTGTATGAACACAACTACAAAACACTTTTCACACAAACGAAGTCAAATTGAAGGATTCTGGGCAGATGGCTGAGTAGGTCAGAAAATTCCAAGCCCCCAAATTTTCTCCCACAAAAGAATTAAAATAACACCTTAGGATGAACAAAATGTGGATGGAGTCAAAGAAGAATAGGGGCATAACCAGGATCTTCTTGGGAAAATTTGAGAAGACGCAAAGAAAAATCTCAGGAAATGGTTTGGTCCTTAAGAGGAGTAACACCTCCAGGCTAGTTTTGACAACAAGCAGCAAGTCCTGGAGTTAGTTGGTTTGAAGGGCTGCCTCAGCAGCAGCCACAGGATAGTGAGAAGAGTTGGGCATTTGAGCCCAGGAAGATTGTGGGAACCTCTGCTGATGAGGAATGCCAGGCCCAGCTGTGCTGTCGGAGGGGGGGGCGGGGGGGGGGGGGGGGGGGGGGGGGGGGGGGAGGGTGAGAGGGAACCAGTGAGCACAGGTGAGTGTAGAAGCAGTGAGGCAGAAAGTCCCTGACTATGGGCACTTACAGGAGGTTGGAACTTTGGCTTTGGTTCCACTGAAGATCTGAGGTAGAAGGACCATTTCCCATACCCCAGGGCTAGAGGTGATTACAAAATTCAAGTCATTACCCTAAAAAATGCACAAAGGAGAAAGAACCCAATCATAGAAACCTATTACGGGAACACAGATGACCAAGGTTCATCTTCAGAGGAGGATATTGAAGTAAAGAAAACCCCAAAGAGCGATGTCAAATAGTCAGCTGCTGAAACAGTAAAGCAAATAGTAACAACGTTGATGGTAATTGTCAAAATGCCTATGTAGTTCTGTATCACAAAGTATACAAGACTCTCCACATACAAGGTAGAAGTAAACCATTTATTCAGACACCAGAGAACCATATCCCATAAACAAATGCTCGGCTCCCACCACCAGGCAGTCTACTTCATCATAACAGCAAGGAACCAAAAACATTCAACAGAGTATCACAACATGAAGCTTCAATATCCCAAACCCTCTCTGACCCCTGCTGGGGTCTCCCCAAAACAAACTCACAGTACAGCTAAGTCAGCCTGTTCAATTCTAACAATCACAAGGGTGGCCATTAGCAGCCATAACATCTTCCTCCCTCTTTCTCTCTCTCTCCCTCCCTCCCTCAGCATTCTGTGGGACATAACTTCCTTTTCCTGTCACGAAGCTCCTCCCACCACATGTAACTTAGGCTTCCGGTGACATAAGTAGATCACATGGCCTATTAATGGGTGGGAAAGCTCTTCAAATCTAATTGCTACTACACCTGCCCAAAAAGAATTTATAGATCTTAAAAAAGACTTTAAAAATCAAGGGTGTTTAGATTTATGGGAATGGGAGCATAAGGGAGGGATCCTTGGAGTGGGGTAGGCAAGTAATGAGGGCAAGGTAGTTGGTAGAAGTAGAGGAATCAGGAGGGTTAGGAAACAAGATATGCACAAATATAAAAAAAAAAAAGACCAGGAGTAGAGTATGTCTGGAAAGTATATGTCTATATACGTATGTATGTATACATGTGTATGTGTATGTATGTATCTATAGCTATAGAGAAACATATCTAAACTTTATTGTAGCCTTTAGAAGGGTGTGATGCATAGGTAAAAAAAGAACAAAGTAAAAAAGTACACAGCAGAGAACAAAACTCACAAGGAAAAGGAAGCGAAGATAGACAATTCTCAACACAGCATGTATTATCACATAGACTTTACTGAATGAAAATCTATCGTTACATATTTTGAATCCTTCTTATGCTCTGCTATGCACATGACACGCTTTTTTTTTCTTTCTTACTTTGTATCTGTTTGTTCCTTTTCTCTATTCTGTATTTGTGCTCTGGCCCTCGAGTCTAAAATTAAATTAAATTAAAAAAAAATGATGCTGATATAAAATTAAAAACATTTTAAAAAATCAATCACCTCCATTAACTTCATTATGGAAGCATAGATGAGTAATTTCCTTCTCAATTTTAAAAATACAAATATTTTTGAAAGAGTTTAAAAATAAAAAAGATAGAAAATTCTTAAAGAAAATATAATAAAAAAAACCAAACGAAGTCAAATCTAAACAATTGGGAAAATAACAATTGCTCATGGGTAGGTCAAGCCAATATAATAAAAATGACAATTCTGCCTAATTTACTTATTCAGTGCCATACCAACCAAACTATCAAAAACTTACATGACAGAGCTTGAAAAAAATAACAAAATTTATCTGGAAGAACAAAAGGTCAAGAATATCAAGGGAATTAATGAAAAAAAATGCAAAGGAAGGTAGCCTAACAATACCAGATCTCAAAATATATTATAAATCAGTAATCATTAAGACTATCTGGTAGTGGCTAAGAAATAGTGGTGGAATAGATTAGGTATGCAAGACACAGTAGTCAATGACCATAGTAACCTAGTATTTAATAACCCCAAAGACCCCAGCACCTGGGATAAGAACTCACTACTTCAAAAACTGCTGGGAAAACTGGAAAACAACATGGCACGAAGTATAGACCAACATCTCACATTACGTACCAAGATAAGGTCAAAACGGGTATGTGATTTAGATATAAAAGATGATGCCATAAGCAACTAGAAGAGCAAGGAATAGTTTGCCTGTCACATCTATGGAGAAGGTAAGAACTCATGACCAAACAAAAAAGAGAGAACATTACAAAATGTAAAACAGATAATTTTGATTACAATAAAGTCTTTGCACAAACAAAACCAATGCAACCAAGATTAGGAGGAAAGTAGAAAGCCAGGAAACAATCCTTACAGGCAGGACTGCTGATAAAGGCCTCATTTCTCAAATACATAGAGAACTGAGTCAACTTTATAAGAATACAAGCCATTCCCCAAATGACAAATGTTCAAAGGATATGAACAGGCAGTCATAAGATGAAGAAATCAAAGATATATATAGCTATATAAAAAAGTGCTCTAAATCACTTTTGATTAGATATACAAATTAAAACAACTCTAAGGTACCACCTCACACCAGATATGCCGATATGAGAAAAAGGAAAACAATATATGTCGTGGGTGTAAGAAAATTGAAACACTAATACATTGTTGGTGGAGTTGTGAACCCATAGAACTATTCTGGAGAACAATTTGCAAATATGCCCGAAGGGCAACCAAACTGTATATACTGATCCAGAAATCTCACTGTCTGTATGCCAAAGAGATCATTAAAAAGGCAAAAGGATCTATATGTGCAAAAAAATGTTTATAGCAGCTCTTTTTGTGGTAAGAAAATATTGGAAATTGAGGGGATACCAATCAATTGGGGAATGGCTGAACAAATTGTATATAATTGTGATGGAGTACTATTGTGCAAAAAGAAATGAGGTGGTAGATTTCAGAAAAACCTGCAAAGATTTTTTTTTGAACTGATGCAGAGTGGAATGAGAAGTAGGAAAACATTGTACACAGTAAGAGTAACATTGTGTGATGATCAACTATGAATGACTGTTCTTCTCAGCAACATAATGGTCCAAGACAATTACAAAGTACTCATTCAAAAATGCTATCCACATACAGATAAAGAACTAATGGACTCTGAAAGCAAATTAAAACATACTGGGTTTTTTTTTTCATTTGGTCTGTTTCTTCTTTTACACTGTGACCAATATGTAAATGTTTTACATGACTGCACTTGTATCAAATTGCTTACCATTTTAGGAAGAGAAGAGTGGAGAAAAGGAGGGAGAAAAATTTGGAACTCAAAATCTTATAAAAATGAACGCTAAAAGTTGTCCACATATAACTGGGGGAAAATACTATTAAAAAAAGAAAACCATAAGATAACATTAAAAACAAAACAAAAAAGATATCTCTATTACCTTTTGTCAAAAGACTTTAAAAAAAAACTAAATAGGGGCAGCTAGGTGGCACAGTGAGTAGTGCACTGGCCCTGGAGTCAGAAGGACCTGAGTTCAAATCCAGCCTGACACTTGACAGGTGTACTAGCTGTGTGACCTTGGGCAAGTCACTTAACCCCAATTGCCCTGTCCCCCCCCAAATAAATATATAAAAAAAAAACTAAATAAAGTTGAGAGCTTGCACTACCTAAAATCTTAAGCCTTCTCAAAAATCCTGTAAAACATTACGAACACCTATTGGAAAGAGAATATTCACAATACTCGCAAAATACAAATCGAAGATATAGAAAAATTCATTCAACTTCAGTAATGCAAGATTTTTAGTAATTCACAACATTAGGACTTAGCTAAACTTTACCTCTGTACTGCCTTCTAAAAGGATTTGTAATAGCCTTCAGTATACACCAGTGTTGTCAAACTCTAATAGAAACAGGGGCCAGTAAACCATGTTTTACCCATATGCAGGGCTCCTAGTAGGACCAAAATTAACTTGGTTTTAAAATCTAACATTACCCATGCTTTGCTGGGGTTTTGTCAATTAGTTCCCAATTACATTTTAATCTGGTGCAATGTTTCAAGCCATGTGCCCCAAGGGCTGCAAGTTTTATCACATCTAGTGTACACACCAACAATGTGTTATAACTAGATTTGACTCTTTAAAGACAGATCCATACTGAACTTCTAAGTCATTATTTGTTACCATATGCATTTAACAAAACTGCATGAAAGTTTCCCATAATTTGGACTCATCTCTCCAGTTGATATGAATTTACAATATATTGAAAGTTTGGTCTTGCTTATGTTGAATGTGGAAGATGCTGTGAGTAAATAAACATTTAATAACAGACTACTATGTGCCAGGCACCACGCTATATACTATATATAATACCATGCTATTATAAATTAAGAGTATTTTTAGAACCAACATTATAATGGCCCTGGTGTTTGGTCACACACATTATTAATCCAGGAGTACAGAAAATGCCTTGCTGGTTAGAGTATGGGGACAAACTCCTACACATAGAGGCACCTAAATGACATAGTGATTAGAGTTGGCACTGCCCAGTGAATCCTACCTCAGATACTTCCTAGTAGTGTGGCTTTCTGCAGTAACTTAACTTCTACCAGCTTGCCTCATTCGTAAATAGGAATAATAGCCATCTATCTTACAGTGTTAAGTCTCAAGAGAGATAATACAAAGTGCTTTGCAAACCTTAAAGGATTATATAAATGTTAGCCAGTAATATTCTAGCTATTTAGTAGAAAAAATGTAGTGTTCACATAACACTGTAGCCCATGGAAAGATTATATTCTTTTATTGGTTTCTTTTTGTCATACAGGTTCAGGCTCAATTCTCAATAATAAAATTCAATAAAT
The DNA here is from genome assembly GCA_028646595.1 of Phalanger gymnotis. Lineage (NCBI taxonomy): Eukaryota > Metazoa > Chordata > Mammalia > Diprotodontia > Phalangeridae > Phalanger > Phalanger gymnotis. The sequence continues at coordinate 127,631,379 of CM053627.1, forward strand.
TTGATTCCTTAATCATAAAAACTTGCTTTACACATTATTTACATGTTTCCAAAGTCTACAGCCGTACAGAATATCACGAGGACTTAATTGGCTCTACACATGGTACCATCACACAGAATGGGAAGGGCTAACCAAAGGACATACATTCAAAGATCAAGTTGTAGATATGCACAGTGTTTTTGGCACTGTTCGTAAAGTTAATATCTGCCTCTCAAAGACAGGAATTCTTAAGCTGTAGTCACAATATGTAGTAATTTGCTATCAGAACTCAAAACAGCTCCCTAATTTCATAACCTGGTGATGAGAAATTTGTAAGAAATTGGAGAACACAACCAGAACTCAACTAATTCATATATCCAACTTCCTGCTGTGCTCCACGTTATTGCCATAAGTGATTTAATTTGGATATTTTGCTACTGCAGGGATTGTTAAAAAGAATAATTTTTAAATGCCTTTAATTGCCCAGAAAGATACACTTTTATTTAAATTTTGTTTCCTTTTGGGAGCATAGAATGAATCACTCATTCTGATTTTGATGGGAATGATAACTAGTAATTAGAAAACAAAAAAATTACACTTGTACAGTCCAGCTCACATGTATGAGATTTTGGATGTCCATATCCAAATTCAAAGCTTCAAGCAATCTCTTTAGTCCTTCCCTCAAGGAATATATAAACTACTCAGGTCACAGCTTAATCCTTTATTTTAGATGCAAGACATACAGTTCTTAAGAGATGGAAGGAGTAGAAGAAAATAGAGCAGGCTTGTAACTTTCACCAATTTAAACTACATCATTTTAATGCTTCATTGTAAGTAATATGTTTGACTATTACTGTATTCAACTTAATATGCAATGCATTGTTATATTAATTCCCTTCACCTTGGTATGTTCCTTTAAGGTTTTTTTTTCCCTTTAAAATAAAATATAACATTTCCAGCTTTACTCTAAGTCAAACAGGAATATTACGATCTGTAATGAAGGCAAAAAAAGTTTCAGCAGAACCTGGAACACAGCACTGGAATACTAATCTACAATTCATCAGCAAAGGATAAATAAGAGGTATGCTGTAACTTCAATCAAGACAAAACTTTCAGCAATAAATTAATATTTTAAAAACCCAGAGTGTTTCAACATATAAATAACATGAAGTGCAAAGTAATATCACTTGACCAAATTTCCGTTTTTAATGGATTTTATTTCAAGTGTGTTTTCAAATCATATGTGGGGATTTCATTACCCATTGCTGAAAAACATTTATTCTTCATAGCTTCAGAACTTGATGGACAATTACAGACCATGCTCTCTGAATCCAGTCTTCAACTACTACTTTACAGGCTTCTGAAACCTAAATTTTAAATAATAACGCTATTCCAAATGCACCATTCCAATGCAAATATTGTACACTTGTAGACAGGTACAGCAAATCCGAACGGTGACTTGTGCCTAATTTAAGAGCAGGAGTGAGGGAAGAGGCAATGATTAAATGCCTAAAAAAATGGATGTTCATAGATTTAAAAATAAAAACTAAACCAGTGCTATTTTTTCTCTCAAGAAACAAAAAACCTAAGCCCAATCTTTTTGTAGACTTTGGTAATATTTAACTCCCTGCAGAGGCTCCAATCCTTAAAAAACAAAAAATCCAATTAATGTCATATAAAAACTGTTTATAGTTCCATTCATAGGAACTTAAATATGCTACTCCAAGGAGGGAAGAATTCTGAAGATAATGGATCACTTCTGGAGGAAATAACCAGCTGCCTTTAACTTTCCTCACTTGCTTGTTATTCATAAGCGGACAGTTAGACAATTTAGGTCTAATATGAACACTGGTTGCTGCTTAAAAACAAACTACCCCCAAAACAAGAAAAGACCAAAGCTGTTCTTTCTAGTCTTAGGGAACTTACTATCGCTTCATTTCTCAAACTATTACCGGACAACCACTTCCTTTTGGAAAACATTTCAGGAATTTTTCAATTTTTTATTTCAAAAGTAGCAAAACATTTTTGTCCCTGGCCTTCACAATCCATACCATAAACAAGCACACCAGGCCAAGGGCTCTAAAGTGACCCAGCTGGTTCATGATGCAGTAAGGGACAGGAATGGACGGACATCTGATGACAGGTGAAATTCCCTCTTTACTCCAAAGGTGCATGCTTGTAACATGTGAGCAACACGCCAAACTGTTAGGCTGGAGAGTTCTCAAACTTAGAATGCTTCCACTTAATAGAGAGTCAATACATTATTCTTAAAACTTAAAATTTTGGTCACTAGGAAAAAACCCACCAAACCCTGCCTCTCCCCTCTCTCCCTCAAAGTTCCCAAACAAAAACCAAACAGCTTCAATCATTCCTCCTCTGCCCTCCCCACAAAAATAGGGAAGAGACTGAGGCTGAAGCCTTTGAGAAGCCTTGATTTCAGACGTGGATAGTGTTATTTTCTCAAAGCTGTAGGTCTATATAGTTCCTTCTCCAATACTTCCCATTTATAAATTTACTTTCATACTCACGATCGCATGCACACGCACACATACACACACACACTCGCTCTCAAGTAAGACACTTTTTTGAGTTTGTCGATAAATTATGAGGAGGATTGTGAACTGGGTGTATACAGAATTGATCACAGGTGCTTGTAAACATCAGAATCCCTTGGGTCCTTTCCTCCAAAAGCTTGAATTCAAGCAGTGCAATCAATGATCACTTTCCCAAACGCTGCTCACAGGCTGCATACTGACGGAGGGCAGAGAAAAAGTCCTCATAACTGATGTTTAGGTGTGAAGGCAAAGAGCTGGTAAGAAAATACAGAAAATAATAGTTAAAGGATGGGGGCAGTGTTTAAAAGATGAAAGACAAAACAATATTATTATAAGATTATATTTATAGAAGGTGGCAAATGATCTATTGAGAAATAAAAAGAATGTAAAAAGTAAAATATTTCAGTAAATGATTTTTAAAGACAACTCTAGCATGCTAATGTAACTGTACTGGCAGACTGTTAATCTCTTGTTACACATGTCCTCCATAAAATCAGAAAAAGCAAATTTTCTTTTTCATGGCCCAACCACTTCAACTAGAGGTTCCCTAAGAACATATTTCTTGTTCAAAGCCAGGCATAAAGTGTTTAATACCTGTAATCTAAGAATAGCACTGTTGGCATGGGCATCATTGCAGGTCTCAGTCACAGTCCCATGAGCAGGGTAAGTTTCATGTGGTGGAACCCTGAAGCAGCATGGTAAGCAACTAATAAATGGAATGTACTTTATATTCAACCTTTCCTTCTCAAACTTCCTTGGGAGTATAATGGATATTCCTCACTAATATCTTACTTCAGCTTCACTATAGCATGGGGGTAACTCTAGATTTTCAAAGGTTATAGCAGTGGATCATAAAGTCTAGAAACCTTGCCAAGAGGGAATGTCTTCATCTACAGGCCCAAGGATCTCTAATGTACAAGAAATAGCCTCACTAAGTCTGAAACAGCTCATTTCCAGCTTGGCCGTCACTTTCCTGCAAACCTAGCACTACCCTAGATTTCCCAATGTCATTAATAGTATAGTTTCCTCTGTTAATTTTTTCCTAATTCTTTCCTGTCCTTCATCCCTTGTATAAAATCATTCCCATCAATGCTTCCTTTTTAAGGGTTCTAGGATTCGCCACCCCAATCTCCATTTCCATTGCTACAACAAAGTCCTCATTCCTCTCACCTCGACTATTACAATGCCTCATTAACTTATCTCATCATAAACTTGTCCCCACCCTAAACCCTTCTTTGTACTATGTTCCTTCCCCTCAATTTTCCTAAAATACTTTTTCACCACATTATTCTTGGTCTAATGGCTAATCACTAACTTGGCTTTCAAGGTCTTCTTGAATATTATCTGCAATTACCTTTATATTGACCATCTATGACATTTTTTGCCTATAAGATACACATTGGACCTATAATTTCATTAGTATAGAGAACTCCTTCTACCAATGCAGGTTGGCACCTTACAGTCTTAAAAGAGTTTTCTAGAGTACTGAGAGGCTCAATGACTTGAATCTAGGTCTTCAAGGCTTTGAAGCTAGTTCACTGTCCTATCCTGTTCCTTACTGTTCTCTTTTTCATATGTGCTTTTTCCTTGTTAAGATTGTAGCTACGTAGGAGCAGAGACTTATACTTTCTTATACCCCACTGCACATAGGTGTTCTTCGCTCAGAGTAGGTACTTCATACATATAGTTACTATCTTAAACTCAAATAAGCATACCACTTTAACTACTTACATAATCTCAGTCAATCTAATGTGCCAGGGAAGATATCCTAATGTGCTGTCCACAGGACCGAACTTCAATACTAAATCGGGGTCAGGGAAACCTTTTAAACCTTGAAAATGAAGAAACACACATGAGATGAACATGAGTTATTTACTCCAAGCATACAAAAAGATCTCATAGTATAAATGCTTAATTAGAAAGCTTTATCATACATCTTTATTTAGACCATTTAAAACTTTCCCATTCAGGAAAACGGGAACAAAGAATGAATAAAGTAAACAAATACCCTTAAACACGTGACTTCTGTCTCAATGGAGGAAATGAATATTATCCTGTAAGTCTACCCATCTGAAACAATCTGTTTGATCAGCAGGGACAACAATGACCCATGAAATCATGTCTACAAAAATGTCTAAAAAGATGATGCAGCTGTCCAGTGGGGCCAACTGGAAAAGGTACAATGTGGAGAAACTATGTTTGTTGATTCTGGCAAAAGGAAACGTACAGAGTGGTGTTATCAACAAGCACGCAAGAGCCTGTAATGGACAGACTCTTTTTGTTTGTGGGGGTGGGCACACGATGAGCTTCTTCCTCTACAGACTTAGGGCAGCCTGTATCCTTTTCAGGTCTATATTTTACAACTTTTGCCCTAAGGAAAGGTTAGCCTATGGATTCTGCCTAGCCAAAGACTTCCTACCAGAACTTTAATCTGCAAAGTCAAGGCCTAAAAGTTCTTTCCTATGAATAAATGGTTTTGTAGCCCTTAGTCTCCTTCACCTTAGTAGAGACTCAGCCCTTAGTGATCCTTTTTACTTTACTATAACTTCTTTTTTTAAAACCATTTTTAATCTTTTACTTATTATTATTCACTGTCATAATTATTATTTTTAAAAACATTGAAGTTTTATAGATAATCCTAGCAGGATAAAAATGGAGGCTTCATTTCCATCATCCTTCATCCTTCATTTCTCATCCAGACTTTTGACGAGCTAACTTTGGTAGTGGAAATGGCCTAGCTTCCAAACTGCCTAGCGCATAGGACAAAATCTTAATTATTCCTAATCCTGATCCATTGTGGTTGTGTTTTTTTTTTGGGGGGGGGGATGTGTAGGGAAATCAACCTAATATTTCATTCATTCAATAAAAACTGAGTATGTACTATATTCAAGACACTATGCTAGGTATTGAATCTCTCAGAGACCCTTTGCCATCCCTAGATAAAGTATTCAATCAAGTCCCAGATGGTAACCCTTTCTGCCTTTCTAATGAAAAGCTTGATAAGACATAAAAAATGACTGTGTCTTCGCAACAATTTCACTAATCAAATTCCCAACTAATCTCAGTCCCTCTACCTAGTTTTTTCTTTAGTGTGCACATGATTGGGAATCTTACCCTATTCACATAGTTTGTTCCAACAACACTTAAGTGAGTGATTTCTAGATATAATTTTCACCCAAATTTTCTTTTAGCTAATAAGCTCACTTTTTAGGTAGATTCTCACCCTAGTACACTCACTTTAGCCATAGAATATAATAAAGTCTTCTTCATGTGAGTTTGGTTGATAACAGTCTTTCCTCCAAAAAGAGTGAACTAGTGTATCATATTTGGAAATGAATTACATGACATTTTAATATAGATGAATACGGTATACCAAAACCCTGTGGTAAAATTCATTACCTGTGAAATCAACTAACCCCCAAAGATAGAATAATTGAGTCTTTTTCTGATTCTGAGGGTGTTTTGGTACACAATTCTCATTAACTAGAAATCCTGTTCTGAAATGTGGCAGGACAGGGAAGCAAACACAAAGATCTCCCGACCCTTTAATTTTTCTGTTTAGGACTGATATCAATTCCTATAAAAGATCTCACTTTTAGGAAACAAATTCCCCAGTGTCCAAGGTTTCAGCTTCCTTCCTCATCTGGCCTTTTGTCAAACTAATTTTGGTAGAAGAAAAGGCAGATTAGCTTCTAAGCTGCCTAGTTTGCATATAACAAAATCTTGCTCTTCCTAATCATGATCCATGTTTAGGAGAAAAGAGAAGGAAATTAAACTAATATTCATTCATTCGATAAAAACTTGAGTATTTACTGTATAGTGGAGACCAAGCTAGATACTAAGGAATATAAAAAGATTTAAAAGTTCCTGCCCTCAGAGAGAGTGTCTTTGAAATTTTTTATGACAATCTAATAAATATGCCTTACACACATATACACACAGCTAATATATATATATATAGTGAATCTTTTTATTTTTAAAAACAATGACAGCCATTTTCCAAACTTTGTAATTTTCGTGAAACAAGGAAATAGTTTCATATGATTTGATTAAGACTAACAATAGCTCTGCCAAAGTTTCATCCATAATCAACCTAAAATGAAAAGACTGAATTACTAAGGGACATTTCTCCAGGAATAGTCACCTAAATCAAAGATAAAAACAATCCATTTATCATCACCAACTTACATAAGTTAGTCAAAAGGTTAAATATGGGGAGAATTTTCCTTTCATTTCTAGCCAGAATTACTAATTAATTAATAATTAGCCCTTTACTGCTTATCTGCATTCTTGAGATAGATATTTTATGCCAGGTTAAAAATGATCAGTTTCATCTTATACATACTGATCAAAAGGCTCCATATTGCTGAGAGGCTGGCCATATATGGAAAACTAAAAGTACAAATTTAAACAGTTAAAATAAATGGAATGAAGGTCTTGTCACTTCTATAAATAACCCTCTAAAGTTTCAAGAATTTATTGTACTTTGCCCACATAATCTTGGAACTAAATGGGTCTTGCTAACCCTGAAACTGGAAAAGTCAGTATTAGCCATCCTACCTCTTAGGTTTGAGAATGACTACTAGAAAGAAAAAATAATTATAGAGATAACATTTCAAATGATCATAGATTGAGTCAGCCATAGACTTATATTAAAAAAATATTTTAACCAAAAGGAAAAAAATCCTTATAAATACAAAATTTTAAGATTTTAAATGGTCTCAGCATAAAGCTCTGGATTCAGCCTTCAGAGATAGAAATAAACACAAATTTGCTGACTTTCACTTACTTATGTAAGAAGAATGATAAAAAAAACAAATTTCTAGCATTGACTATTTCATTCAACAAGCGCTAATGATCTCTGCACATTCTGCATGTTGAGTATGTTGTAGAGGGGATTGCTGTATAAATATGGTTTGTATTAAATGGATTCTGAAGTCCCCTCCAACTCTGAAACTTTAAACTCCAGTGTTTTCTCTTAATAGGATCCAATGATAAAATATCTAAGCAATCACCTATTTCTGGAAAAGTTCCCTAGAGATCTGTCATCATCAAAACCACTTAGATCCTTCCCAAGTCATTGGTCTCAATCCTTGGGAAACTATATGCCCTAATTAATGCCATAGATTTCCTTAGCATCCTTGAGACTGACTCAAAGTGTTAGCCTGCTCATTTTTCACCAGAAACTCTCTTGCTCCCCCAAGTTAAAGACCTTTTAACTAACTGCTAAAAATCCTATGCCAATTATCTTCAAGAGATTATAGGATGAGATCTCTCAATCTGCCACTCTGTAGGTAAAGTAGCTTTATACACAATTTTTCCACTACTGATTATCATTATATTGTTTTAACTAATCAAGAAAAGAAAAAAAATAGTGTAAGACTTTGCAGTGTTCACTGACCTATCATCAGTTTTTAGGTTCTTAGACCAAAAGGAACAAACTGTATAATGTCCATATAAATCTCAGACTACTAATGCTTCTTCAAAGCCTCTACCTAAAATGATACCGATAAAAATTAAAGAGAGGAGGGTGTACAGGGTTATGACAGATGAAACTGTGATTTTAAAATATCTAAATTAAGCTGCCCTAGCTCCTCTTTTTTTTAACTTATACTTACCCAGTCACTATACCATTTAAAATTTTCTTAATAACCTGCAAATGATCAGATGACAGTGTGACTCAAAGGACAGATGTGAATATAAACCAGCTCTGTCACTATTCACTACACCATCTTGGGAAATTCACCTTTACCACTCTGGTAAAATAAGGGGTATGGTACAAATGACCTCCAAGGCTCTCTTCTGCTAAATCTATACTCTAATGAAAAAAATGTTGGGAAGGATAGTTAACACAATGTAAGCACAAGCCAGGATCCCAAAAGAAATACAGAGGTCAGAACACTGATCTAATGAGGAAGTACAAGAGTGATACGCTTGGATTTGAAAGATTAACTTCACAAACCTAAGATAGGACATATGTTTAGGCAAAAATGTCTCTGAAAAAATCTAATGGTTTCAGAGGGCTACAAGTTCAACTTGAGTGAGCAATGGGACGTGACATTTAAGAAAACTAATGCAATCTTGGGCTGCTTAAGAGAGCCACTGCTTCCAGGAATAAGAAGGGGCTGGTCTCCTTATCTCTAAACACATCTAGAGCACTGTGTCCAGTTCAAGGCACCCCATTTTAGGAAGGACACTAAAAAGCTGAATAATGTTCAGAAGGGGGTCAAAGGCTTTGAGTTTATGATATTTGAAGTCTAACTGAAGGAACTGGAGATTTTTCCTAGAGAAAAAAAGGCTCAAAGACAAGAGCTGTCTTCAAGTATTTAAAGGGACACAAAGAGAAAGGCTTAAATTGGCCATTTAGCCCCAGGAGACAGAACCAGAGGCAATAGGTGGAAGTTGACAAGAGGCAAATATAGATTTGGATGCCAGGAAAAAGATCCTAATGATTAGAGATGTCCAAAAATGAAACAGGCTGCCTCAAAAACTAGTGGGGTTGTCCCTCACTGCATGGCTTCAAGAAAGAATGGGTATACGCTTGTCAGGAATAGTGATGATTTCCTCTTGACTATAGGTTGGACTTGAATATCACTGAAGTCCATTCCAATTCTAAATTCTATGATTCTATGAACTTGAAAATGGATGCATACCCTCTAACTACAGCCAATAGGAAGATAAACAAACAACCTGTACACTGCAACTAAAATATACCCAAAAAGCAGGGGAACCTATTACTAATTATTGTCAGGAAGAAAAAACATTAATTATACTAAAATTACACCACTGAATTTCCAGATATTTTCCAATATTAAAATATCATTAAATGAAATACTAAATAACCACAAATCCAACAGGTCAATTCATTCTACCCTAAAGTTAACTCATTCTGGGGGTGGAGCCAAGACGGCAACTGGAAAGCAGGGACTTGCTAAAGCTCTCCCCCAAATCCATCCAAATACCTGTAAAAAATGGCTCTGAACAAATTCTAGAGCTAGAGAACCCACGAAATAGCAAAGGGATGCAGGTCTCCAGGCCAAGAGAGCCTGGATGGTTACTGGGAAGGGTCTATCCCACAGTAGCACAGCCCAGCGTGGGCATGCCAGGACAGACCAGACCAAGAGTCAGGAGGAGCAGGCCTGAGGGCCATGAATCATTAAGCTGTGGCAGTTACCAGACTTCTTAACCCACAAATGCCAAAGACCATGGAGCAGGTTAGCAGGAAAACTGCTGGAGTGGGTTAGAGAGCGATCTGGCCCCAGCCTTGGGGGCAGAAAAGGTGGCACAGCAGTGGAGCTCCAGCATCAGCTGCTTCTGGAATCCCTGGCTCACACAGTGGGAGGAATCAAGCAGCAGACCAGAGAGGGAGTGAAGGGCTTGCTTTGGCCTGCTTGGATCTGGGTTGCAACCCTAGTTGGTGGTTCTTCGGGGAGGAGGAGCCCTGCTGTGGCAGAGCCTACGGTGACAGTGGAGTAGAAGTAGCTCTGAAAACAGCAGCCCAACCCCTAAAGCTTGAGACAAAGTACTCTCTACTCTATAAACAGTCACACCCTGACATGGCCAGGCAGCTAAAAAGGATGCAGACTCAGACTCTAGAATCTCTTTTTGGTGACAAAGAAGACCAAAATATATAGCCAGAAGGAGTCAACAAAGGAGTCAACAAAGTCAAAGAGCCTACATCAAAAGCCTCCAAGAAAAATATCAATTGGTCTCAGGCCATGGCAGGACTCAAAAAGGATTTGGAAAAGCAAGTAAGAGAGGTAGAGGAAAAACTGGGAAGAGAAATGAGAGTGATGCAAGAAAACCATGAAAAACAAGTCAACAACTGGCTAAAGGAGACCCAAAAAAATACTGAAGAAAGTAACACCTTAAAAAATAGACTAACCCAAATGCCAAAAGAGCTCCAAAAAGCCAGTGAGGAGAATAATCCCTTAAAAGGCAGAATTACCCAAATGGAAAAAGAGGTCCAAGAGACTACTGAAGAAAATACCACCCTAAAAATTAGACTGGAGCAAGTGGAAGCTAGTGACTTGATGAGAAATCAAGATATTATAAAACAGAACCAAAGGAATGAAAAAATGGATAATGTAAACTAACTCATTGGAAAAACCACTGACTTGGAGAATAGATCCAAGAGAGAGAATTTAAAAATTATTGGGAAGATGGTGGCTGGAAAGCATTGACTGGCTCCCCAGCAAGTCCCTCCAAAAACCTATAAAAAAAAA
>CM053627.1:127642637-127682729 GCA_028646595.1 Phalanger gymnotis
TAAAACCAAGAATCACCTACCCAGAAAAAATGAGTATCATGCTCCAAGGCAAAAGGTGGGTTTTCAATAAAATAGAGGACTTTCAAGGTTTCTCAGTGAAAGGACCAGAGCTAAATAGAAAATTTGACTTTCAAACACAACAAGCAAGAGAAGCATGAAAAGATAAACAAGAAAGAGAAATCATCAGGGGCTTACCAAAGTGGAACTGTTTTGTTTATATTCCTACATGGAAAGATGATGTGTGTAATTCATGAGATCTTTCTCAGTATTAGGGTAGTTCAAGGGAATATACATATATATAGACTGAGGGCACAGGGTGAGTTAAGTATGAATGGAAGATATCTAAATAAAATAAAATAAAATAAAAGGGATGAGAAAGGAATATATTAAGAGAGAGAAAGGGAAAGAGAGAATGGAGTAAATTATCTCACATAAAAGTGGCAAGAAAAAGCAGTTCTGTTGGAAGGCAAGAGGGGGCAGGTGAGGGGGAATGAGTGAATCTTGCTCTCATTGCATCTGACCTGAGGAGGGAATAACATACACACTCAATTGGGTATCTTACCCCACAGGAAAGTAGGGGGAAGGAGATAAAAAAGGGAGGATGATAGAAGGGAGGGCAGAGAGGGGGAGGAGAAAAACAAAAGCTAACACTTCTGAAAAGGGACAGGGTCAAGGGAGAAAACTGAATAAAGGTGGACAGGATAGGATGGAGGGTAATATAGTTAGTCTTTTACAACATGAGTATTGTGGAAGGGTTTTACATAATGATAAGCATGTGGCTTATGTTGAATTGCTTGCCTTCTTAGGGATGGTGGGTGGGAAGGGAAGAGGGGAGAGAACTTGTAACTCAAAAGCAGATGCTCAAAAAAAAAAAAGTTGTTTTTGCATGCAACTGGGAGATAAAATATATAGAGAATGGGGTAGAGAAATCTATTCTGCCCTACAAGAAAGTAAGCGGAAAGGGAATGGGGGTGGGAGGAGTGGGGTAACAGAAGGGAAGCCTGACTGGGGAAAGGGGCAATCAGAATATATGCCATCTTGCAGTGGTGGGGAGGGTAGAAATGGGGAGAAATTTTGTAACTCAAAATCTCATGGAAATCAATGTTGAAAACTAAAATAGTAAATAATAAAATGATTGTTAAGAGAAAAAAAAAACACCATGCATACCCTTTGACCAGGCAATACCACTACTAGGTCTCTACCCTAGAGACAAAAAAGGAAAAGGACATATATGTACAAAAATATTTACAGCAGTTTTTTTAGTGGTGGAAAAAAATTGGAAATTCAGAGTATGTCCATCAATTGGGGTATGGCTGAACAAATTGTTGTATATGATTGTGATGGAATACTATTGTGCTATACAAAATGACAAGCAGAATGCTCTCAGAAAAACCTGGATTTATATGAACTGATGAAAAGTAAAATGAGCAGAACTAGGAAACACTGTACACAGTAACAGAAATATTGTATGATGACATATTGTAGTGAATAACTTGGCTATTCTCAGCAATGTAATGATCCAAGGCAATTCTGAAGGATTTATGATGAAAAGGGCTGTCCATCTCTTGAGAAAAGAACTGGTGCAGCCTGAATGCAGATCAAAGATACTTTTTCTTTACTTTCTTGGGTTTTTTTAATCTGTGTTTTCTTTCACAGCATGATCTACATGGAAATGTGTTTTGCCTGACTACACATGTATAATCTGTGTCAAATTACTTGCTTTCTCAATGGGGGCAGGGGAAGAGAGAGGAAGAGAACTTGGAACTCAAAATTTGAAAAAAGAAATGTTACAATTATTTTTATATGTAATCGGGGGAAAAAATAGTTAATTAAATAAGAAAAAATTATCTCACTGGTGTAGGTACTCCCTCCAACAGAGCAAATCACAGCATATCCAAGCCCTCTTATCCTATGCAACTTTTATCCATACCCTCCCATAAATCCTCTACAATGGGTACACCAAATATGCTGGACACCCTTACTAATTCTTTTGACATGGTGTACCAATGGAACATGTTTTCCCCTCAGTTAATTACTGTTCTCACCACATGTATGGCCTGACTTCTTTCTGGTAACAGATATTTCTGGTGACATCCTTTAGACTGTTTCCTTCTCCTTATGCAATTCTCAGCTGTCAATGTATTGTAGCCTACTCATACCCACCACGTGCCTTTCCATAGTCCTTTGAGTGATCTTTGAGTGACCTTTAATTCTTTGGAGACTATGGTATTCCATGACTCACTGTCACACACCATCACTGGAAGAATACTGGTATTAAAAACAGGAGTCTTAACTTCGTGGAAAAGTTTAAAGATGTTTAAAACTGTACCAATTTCCCAAACACAATTCAACCCATTTTCTTACTCCTATTTAATTCCAGCCTCAGCTCCCCATAAGCAGTTTCTAACATAAATGTACTAGAGAATCAGCTTTACAGCCTGTCCACTTAGCTGCACATAGTCTGTCAGACATCCTTTATCTTTTTTTTTTTCTTGTGTGAATAATTAGGCCAAACTATTTTCAATGAGTATAGATCTCAAACGGAAGGAGCTGCAATGCAACATGGCACTTACAAACAGAAGCATGTGGAAGACAGCTCCATCTACAATTTAGACTCTCCCTTAGACATTCTCCATCACAGTAGCAAACACCTTTGATAAGCTCACATCTCCTTGTTTTAAATTTTGATAACAATAATGAAAAGGTCAAAATAATATCTGTTGTTACATCTTTAAAAGACTTGCGGAACTTTAGCATGTACTGTGACACCTTATTAGAGTAGAGCTTCTAAGAAGGCATTCTGGTTTTCTGGATTAATCATGTTTTTTTTTTCTTTTGGTAAGTCAACAAAACACAGACACTAATAAAGAAATGAAAGGTGTATCAAAAAGCTTGATTTACATAGGATGGAAGGAATCCTAAAAAGCAAAGTCAAATTTGTAATCAGGTGAACATGGATTTTGGAATGAGAACGTATGGGTGAGTTCAAATTCTCACTCTGCTGCTTACAAACTGAAGTTCAGTTAATTCATCTATCAAACGGCGGGTTGAACTAGATTATTTCTAATATGTAACTCCCATCTCTAATCTAATCTAATCTTATCCTTAATCTAATCTTAATCCTAATCTAAACTTATTAAATGCAAGTGTTCTTCCTAAATAACTTAAATGATATTTTTTTAAGCACAGAACAAAAAAAAATCACTAAAACATATATAAAATAGCCATTCTTAAGAGGAACCATAATTGAAGAATAAACCTAAGCTTTTTTTCTTTAATAACCCCGCCTTCCAACAATCAAGGGAGTTATCCACATTTGTCAATAGTCTAGTTCAAAAGCATTGCCTACATGTAATCCATTTCATTTTTAGTACTGATATACATTTGATTTCTACTATCTGATATGCATTTAATTTTAATGCCAACTGCTTTTTCCATTTTGGGGGTTGGTTACTTTTAGTTATTACTATTTTTCAGATTGTACATTTGTTCATCACAATTTTTTAAAAGTAGAATTAGTTAACTTACTAATAAGTAAATTGTCTAAAACATTCACATCCATGTCTGTGGATCTCTTTTGCTGCTGAGCTACTAACTGGCAAAAGTCCCGAGCAGCTCTCACAATATCTTCTTTTCCATCTTCTGGAGACAGCACCTTAACTGATGATTGGCAATTTAAAACTGGAAGAAAAAAAGTAAAATATAAAACACCATCTTTCAAAGTTATCTGAAAAGCAAGCAAGCTGTTTTATTACCTTCTTTCCAAAGTCATTAGGTTTGACATTAAGTTTGGGTGATATGGAAATTAATATGGAAAAAAGCAAGAACCCTAACTGTAGGGAGTAACGTTTTTCACAATAAAATGTCAACAGCTATAAACTGATTGCAAACCTGTGAGCAATTTGGTATTTAAGGTAACGAGCAAAAAGGACATGAATACAAAAAGAAAAACACTGTTAATCTGATGGAATTAGGGATTAAGAGTGAGAAAGAAAATATGATTGATTATATTTTTAGACAAAATACACAGGTGCACACTTTCTGCACATTTTTACCCACATAACTACCTTGATCTTCTTTGTCATTACTATTCACAAACTCTGGTGAGTATTTGGGACAATCTAAGCCCAGGAGTTCTTGTTGCTGTTTTAAAATCTCATCCATCAGTCTGGAATTATTCCTTTTGAAAATACCTAAAAAAAAAACAAACAAACCACAAATCATAATTGGATTCCTTTTTTCTTCTCCATAAACAATGTGTTTGTTGCAAAAATAGCACAGTGGTAGGAGGATTCAGGATAAAACAGCAAAGACCGGCCTTAAACTACAATCGTCAAAATAAATATTAATATCAAACCTCGTGATTACTATCAGATTCTGATTTCAGCATAAAATCCAAAAAAAAAAGACCCACAAACTCTTAAAATAGAACATGAATATAATAGGCATGAGTTCAAGAGAAAAAAGAACAAGATTAGCCATTTGTCTTCTTTAGCATGTATACCATAATAATAGTAATTATAATATGTAATACTTAGGTTTACAAACTTCTTTACATATGCCATTTGAGTCATATCTCTCAACTTAAAGAATTCATTATTTTACATAATTAACAGAAAAACGGGTTGGAATAAGGATTTCCAAGGTCCCTTCATGATTTAACATCCTATTTTCTATGACTCGATAAATTATATGCATGTAAAATATGTGGATATTATTTTATGTACATATAATATGTAGAATAATAATATATAACATGTAAATAAAGTATAACACATGTAAAATACTCAAAGGATATTTTCAATGCTAACAAGCCTAAAGGGACTGCACTAAAATTTACACAGCCACTACTTTTTAATTTGCCACCCTTGAAGTTAAGACTTTAACTCGGGCCTAAAAATTCAAAAGAAAGGCGATGATGATGATAATGATAATGATAATGATGATGATGATGATGATGATGATGATGTTGTTGTTGTTGTTGACAAGTACCATTTATATAGTACTTTAAGATTTGCAAAGAGCTTTCCAAATATTATCTCATTTTATCCTAACAACTCTGGGAGGTAGGTGCTATTACCTATTATACAGTTAAGAAAACTGAGGCAGAAAGGGAATAAGTGACTTGCCCAGGTGACACAATTACTAAGTGTCTGAGGCAGGTTGTGAACCTAGGTCTTCTTGACTCCAGGTCCAGCAGACAGTCTATCCACTGTGCCATGTAGGTGACCAAAGTAAAGGAACTATAAATATGTATAAGAAAAAAAAGATTTAGTCATCAAACTTTTGTTTATTTTCGGTCTCATCAGTGATTAATTTCATTTGATCCACTGTCTTCTTTGGTCTTTATCAAAGAATATTGACTGAGTACCTACAATGGAATAGGGAAATTTCCTAGGAGCTAGAGATGGATAAAGGAAGCATAAAGAGACAATTATGGGTATCAAGGTAGCATAATATGCCAGGGAATCCCAAAAGTCTCAGAGCTCTAATAGAATAAAATTACACAGAGACCTTTGTAACATTCTATATTTTATCTCCACTTTTTAGTCACTTTGCAAGTTTACTTCATGCATACTATGAATTCTGGGAAGAAAAAAAAAAGCTGTACTTCACTTTTTGTCTTTTAACACACCATTCTATAGTTTTCCTGATTTCTGACCATGAACCAAACAGAGATATATACGAGATCTTCAGTTTTTTTTTTCCCATCATACTAATACACAAGTGCCATCTAGTGGCTAAAATGGATAACTGGGGTGGGGGCGGAACTACAGACCCACTTTTTAACAGGTTTACAAGAATGCAGAGATTTCCGGATTTTGAAATAGGAGAGAATAATCCTAAAAGGGGAAAAGAAATTACAGACACTTTTCCACTTTTCCAAAGTACCTTCCAAATACACTGCTTCATAAAATTATTTCAAATGGGGCCTCTGTCTGACTAATTTAATGAAAGGATAGTAAGAGGCAGGAAGATGAATTCTAGGAAATGACGAAATGGAAAGATTAACAATGAAATAATTTACTGCGCTGGAGGTCTGACGCTAAAAAAAAACACATTATGATCTACAGTTCATGTATTGATGTAAAAACTTGTAAAATCTCCTCTAGACATTAAAATCTAAATACTGCATTATATTAAGCTTGATAAACTGGAATTACACTCAGAGATAACTAAATTTTAAAGAGGCAGTTAGTTCTTAGACAAACACCTTATTTTTGAAGATTTATTCTTTCCCACAGATATTTCTTCTTTAGTTTGTCTTGTGTTCAATCAGGTTTTATAAAGAAGAATTTGCCAATTAAAAGCAAATTGTGACTTTAAATTATGATTAAATTTCAGTCTTACAGACTAGGTTTGGAGCAAGACCAATTTAGAAATAATAGATTGAAAAGGGAAAGACAAAAACACTCTGTAAATTATGCTGAAAACCATAAACATAATTTAAAGATAAACCATGCCAATAATATCTCTTTACTACACAGTATCCTAAAAATCTTAATGCAGTTTTAAGCTACTAAAACTTTTTTTAAAAAACATGCGAAAAGTTTATTAAAAATAGATTGCAAATGAAATACAGCAGAAATGGAAAACTACAACAGATTTGACATTTTTCTACAAAAAGCCATACGTGTGTGTGTGTGTGTGTGTGTGTGTGTGTGTGTGTATTTTCACATTTCATCTGAATGCCCAATCACGGATAAATCTTCTTTTAGTTAAAAGTATGGTTTCTACATACCTACACAGACACACACACACAAAATACTATGTTACATAACATGTACAGACATATGCTGGCTTTTTCTTTGAGCTGTTTTCACTTCATTTTTTTAGATACTGGAAGAAAGTGTTCATAGTATTTAACTTTTACTTAAAATAATGCTGAATTTTTAGTCATTGTTAGATTATTGTGTTCAAGATGTTTGGGAGGGGCTTACTTTTCCTAATTTTTTCAGACAGGACAAGCACGAAAATCCTTCATAAACATTTTGAACCCATTTACTTTCTTACTTCATACTGAAGAGGTGAAATGATGAAAGCACACTTTTAATGATAACTAAAAGCTTTCTTTAGTAGTTTAAAACAGCACTAAGACTTTTATGCCTTGTACTTCACTAGGATTTCAAAAGTAATTTGAAATTACAGAAGAGATTTGAAAACAAACCTTGTGTGCCTAAAGGGTTTGTGTAGGTCTGTGTAGATATGAAGACTTTCTCCCTCCTCTCTATGACTTAGTTGACAGTGATAGTCAAAGTATCTTTGGCCAAAAATTCCATCAAGTTAGAGGAATAATGATCCTCTCCAGTCTTAATTAGACTGTTACTCAAACAGACATAGAAAGTATTCAAGTCTCTAACCCAAAGCTTTTCCAGCTTAGAGGAAATTGCTAGATTGACTTCTGGCCAAGATGGTTGCCCAAAAAGCAGATCCCTCAGCTCCCACCTATTCCCACCACATACATACTCCAGCAAAACCTTGAAGTTCTCATACTGAATAACGATCAAGAAATACAGTGAGAAACTCCAGTAAGTGACTTCTTCCAGGCCAAAATTACACAAAAAAGTAAGCCAGAAGCCCAAAGGCAATAAGAAGGGGAACCAGTCACAAAAAAGCCAGTGTCAAGTTTAGCTGGACCAAGAGACAACAATAGCAGCAGACCTGCCCTGAGAAAGCCCCAGGGATAAGGACCTTGAAAACAACAAACAGGGAGTGGTCCAGGACTCTTACCAGGACTTTCAGGTCCTAGGGCTCTAAAATTCCAACATGATCCTAAACTGCCAGAAAGGGCCCCCTAAGAGGTAGAGCTCTGAAGCCCAAAGATCCACAAGGACTTAACCTAGAAGAGGTGAAGATCTGCTCAGGAGACTAGGGAATCCAGGGCAATACCAAGCTAACAGAACTTAGAAGTGGCACAACGTCCCAGTTCAGGACTAAAGTGTTTTAAATTTAAAACTAATAAGGAA
The DNA here is from genome assembly GCA_028646595.1 of Phalanger gymnotis. Classification (NCBI taxonomy): domain Eukaryota; kingdom Metazoa; phylum Chordata; class Mammalia; order Diprotodontia; family Phalangeridae; genus Phalanger; species Phalanger gymnotis. Next base: position 127,650,605 of record CM053627.1, read on the forward strand.
ATCAAAGACAACAATGACCAATATCAAAAAATTATTGCAAATCTAGAATTCCTTAAAAATAACAGGAAAGTAAACTCCATTAACAAATGCAGAGACTCAAAAAAAAAATATATGCCACAAGGAATACACAAATACCTAGATGAAGTAAGAGATTAAAAAATTACATAAAAAGTCTGAAAAAAGAAAGGATAAATGGCTTAGAAGGGAAAGTGGTAAACCTTACTCAAGTAACAGACTAACTGAAAACTAGAAGAGACCTAATTGAACTTATGTGTGACTCTATAAGACAGCAAGAATGTTGGAACAAAATCAAAAGATTAAGAAAAAAGTATAAGACTTCTGAAAAAAAAAAAGTTACCTAGAAAATAGGTAAAGAAGAGCTAATTTAATATTCATTAGACTCCCTAAAAACTATGATGATGGTTGGCTAGGTGGCACAATGTCGATAGAGCTCAGGGCCTGAAGTCATGAAGACCTGATTTCAAATGTGGCCTTAGACACTTGCTAGCTGGGTGACTCTGGGCAAGTCACTTAACTGATTTGTCTCAGCGTCCCCAACTATAAAATGGGAGTAATAATAGCACCTATCTCCCATGGTGCTTGTGAGGATCAAATGAGATAATAACTATAAAGCATTTAGCAATAGTGCCTGGTACACAGAGTAAGTGCTATGTAAATGTTAGCTATTATTATCATTACTATTATTATTTCAATAAATCATACATGAAAACTGCCTATATCTATTAAAACCAGAGACAAAAGTAGAGAAAGAAAATCCACCAATCACCAGCTAAAAGGAAATCTAAAAGAAAAACCCCATGAATATCAGAGCCAAAATCTAGAGCTTCACATGAAAGAAAAAAATAATGCAAGCATCCAGAAAGAATCAGTTTAAGGACCAAGAAACTCCAGTCAAAATTATGCAAAATCTGACAGCTTTTACTACAGAGATCTTGGAAGGCAATATTTCAAAAAGTAAAAAAATGTCTTACAACCAAGAATAGTAACTTAACCTTGCAAAGCTGTAGGGAGAAAAATGTACCTTTCATAGAATAGAATATTTTGAAATGCCAACTGAAGAGTCTAGAGAAGCCTAAAAAGGTAATGTATTTGACGAATATGTACTGCTAGCATTCTAAGAGAGGAAGGAAGAAGTGTCCCCTCAGAACCTTAATTTCTTCAAAGAAAACAGAGGGAGTTAAAATAATTAAAAAAAAGAAAGAGGTTCGGGAGATAGACTGTTTCTGTTCTGAGGGTCTGAAAGACAAAGAAAGAAAAATGAAATATACTAGTGTAGAAAGAAGGGGAGGAGGTGAGCATGAGATATATGTCACCCATCTGAAACAATGGTGTATTAGACATGCTCAAAGGCAAATCGTTTGGTGTCACAAGCAAGACAGAAGGAAAGGTTAAGAGGAAGGACAACACTAGGAAGGAAATCGTCACAAACAAAGGAAACTTCCTGATCCTGAAGGAGGTTAATAAAAGTGGGGGGTTTGGGGGTGGGGGGAGACAGGGAACAGGAGAGGGAAAGAAATAGAATCTAAGGATATACTTTAGATTGCCTCTTAGACAATTTCAGAATACCTGAACAAACTGCACCGTATGAATGTAACAGAATATTATTGTGCCCTAAAAAATGAAGAGATAATTTCTGAGAATTCTGGATACTACAAGTTCATATGTGGAGAAGTGAAAAGAAACAAGGAGAACAATTTTTACAAGGACGTGGTAAAGCAAAACAACTTTGAAAGACCTAAGTCTGATCAATGATCTCCAAAGGACCTACGATAAAGCACGCTACCTTCCTCCTAACAGAGAATAGACTCAAGATGCAGAAAGAAACATACATTTTTGGATGTAGCAATCCTTTGGATTTGTTTTGTTTGAATATGCTTATCTATTCCAAGATTTTTTTTAATTTCTCTTTATTTTTAATTAGGAGTGAGGCTTTTAGGAATAATCATAAAAAAGGCCATTATAACTTTTTTTTAAATGTAAAGAGAACAGAAGGCATAAGTCAGGCAGGACAATTTTGAAAGTAAAAAGTAGAATTACGTACTTTTTAAAAAAATATAAGTTCCATGAAATACAGATTTAGTTTCAAATAGAATCCCCCTTTTATGTTATGCTGTGTATGGATATGCTTTTGTATGTTTTTAAGTTCAGAATAAAAAATAAATTTTTAAAGAAGAAAAAAAAAAAGAAACTGCCAGATCTTGTTCGGCTGACATAACCCTCAAGAACCAAGGTTATTTCCACTTTATTAAAATGCTCTGGTATTAGGACTGGAGCCAAAAAAACCCGAATGCCATATATTTGTTGATGCTTAATAAGTGTTTACATTTTTTAAAAGAGCAGTGAAGAGGTGGCAGAAAGATTTAGGTGATCTAAATCAAAAGGCAATCTCTTCAGCAAATCTCTCTGGACTCATCACTGGTTTCTTCCTTGTTAACTAGATGCCAAGTTTCAACAATGGCTTGTGCTATATTACATTCAATTGGCATTTCAACCATATTAACATTTATTCTTAGAGTCTGAATGACTCAGGAAATGAGGGAGGAAAAAACTCAACTCTTTTTTCATCCAAAACTTTTTAAAATTAAGTTTTTTAAAAAGAGGCTTTTTTAAAATTCAGAGAGAGAATAGTAATTGTGACGAGCAAGTAATTTTTTTAAGTTATACTTACACTTTGAGTTATTATCACAACCAACAGTACTGATAATATAATCATTGTGGTAGAATGACTTGTCTTCTGAATGGCTTCTCTTGACAAAGTTTGGTAAATATTAGTGTCCTGTTTCTAATATTTCAAAATTATTAGTGACATACATTTTATGAAATTTAAACTAGTTTTTCCACAAACTGACTATTTGTCTATGCAAATAATCAATCAACTAAATAAATTCTGGCCAAATTTGAGGAAGAATATATCTGGTCATATTCACTAAACTTCCATTTATTAAAAATCCAATGAAATTAAAAGTTATACTAGATTTACAATTTACCACAACAACCCTGTGAAGTTAGTATTAGAAGTATTACTGCCTTTATTTTATGGAGGTTGAGAGAAGGGAAATGACCTGGCTTTGTAAGAGCTGGTAAGTACAAGGTTAAGTTACATCAAGATATCCTGATTTCAAATTTAGTGCTTGTGGTGTTAATATGATTAAAGATGTTTCCCCACCATTAATCCCTTTAATAGGCCTCAGGTGAAGCTAGTTAAGGGAAGCTTGATTAGGGGAGGCTTGTTTATAGGAAGGCCTACACCCTTTTGCTAATTAGGTCATGAGAGAGAGGTATGAAGCCCTTGGCCCCTAAAAACAGTGTGTGTGGGTGTGTGTGTGTATATATATATATATATGTGTATATATATATATATATATATATATATATACACACACACACACACCCACACACCACACACACACACACACACACACACACACACTCACTCTGAGGTTAGCATTTTGTTTTCAGGCTCGCTCACTGGAAGGCTGTTTATGAAGTTAAGGAGCTCTCCCCCCACCAAAACCCAGATGTTGCTCCCTCTCCTTCTCAACTATGTATGTATTTATTGCTATGGACAGACAGAAGCCCTGTCTGCTAATTTGTGTTATTTACTCTGTTTATATAATTTCTGCTCATAATTTCTGTTTGTGTTTTCTCTGAAGTTCAGGATGCTGACTTTTTCCCCTGAACTAAGTGAATGATATATGTATGTTTAATCAAAGCGAGACTGTTAACCCCTTAAAGTTGCTTTCCTTAGAAAAACAGATAAAAGAACCTATGCTAGCAGCCCTCCTGTGTGCTGGTGTTACTGGCTTTACATCTCCACAGCAGCTGCTAGCAGCACTGTTGCTATAGTGCTTTCTACTATAACACTGTAAAAACTTATATAAAAAAGGCAGGCATTCTGATATTTCAGCCCTGATTATATGTGTAAGACAAGCACTGCTTGTATCCACACTGAGAAAATACTATTTTTGCTTGTTTCATTGTTTAAAGTTGCTAAACATCAAGTATACCTACCTCATATTACTCTATTACTATTATTATTCCATCGTATACAACCCTTGACTGCTTAGTTTTCCCTGCATCAATATGTATTTATATATTCCTTTGCAACTATTCTAGTATGTTCAACTGTGCAAGTTTATTCGATTCTATCTTGTAAAAAATCTTCAATGTTTAATACTTTACTACTCTCAAGAGCCATCATTTCACTAGAGCCCATAACTTGCTCCACCAACGTAGACTACAATCCATCATTTAAACACAGTCATAAAAAGCTATTATATCTGAAAAAAATCAGCCTGTGGCCAACCTAGTGACTGACCTCTCCAAACAGGGAGGCAAGCCCTGGAACAACAAGAGGTGTTGCCCATCACCGTGCCTGTGGTTGAAGTCCTCCCAACCTGGTAGAACCTACCAGAGCTTACACTCTGCTGGCCTAGCGTTGAGAAACAAAGGATGACTACAAGGCATCACAAAAAGATGTCTGAATAGGCTGTTATTTAGTATAATAAGATATAGGAAATGATATGCAATTTCAATATTCACACTTTCCTAGTGATCCTTTTACACAGAAGACTGAGAACTAGGTAAAGATGGCAATTTGCCACCCCAAATAAAAAGGAACAAGTTTAAAGGAATTTAAGTGCTTGTACTGATTCTCTACCATATAAGGAGGCTTCTCTGGAAATCCACCTCATCATTTCCTACCAGCTGCTTCTCTAGCCTTCATTATCTCCAGAAACTCATCATTCTGCATGAAGAAACCAACTTCTCAGATTATCTCCCTTCTACCCTTCTTCACTTTTCAGCTTCTTTCAATGTGTAATTCCCCCCCAGATTATCAGCTACTTGAGGGCAGGGTTTTTTCATGACTTTCTTTGTACCTCCAAGCTTGGCATGCCTGGCACATATAATAGGTGCTTAATAAATGCTTACTGACTCTGACAAGTGTATTCAACAAAAAAAAATTCAGAAAGTAAATCTCAAACCCAATCAGTATTCTGTAACATTGCTTTTAAAATGTAATCAAGTGTTTAGTTTACATAATTAGGCTAAGTATATATTTAGTCTCTTTTAAAATATGTAATTATATATTTTATTGTGCTCTCTTCCCTTCTTCACAAACATCTCTCCCAAGCATCTAATATTTTGTGTGCAGGTACTATGAATGGAAAGAGAAAAAAGAGGACTAACTGGGAGAAGTGAGATTAGTGGACATAAATAGCCTAATCAATCAAAAAAATAAAGAAAACAACTAAAACTTCTGTTTATTGTTCAGTTCTATATTCAAAACAGAACTACGGATTTTTTTTTAAACCCACAGTTCTATTTCTAACCAACTAAAGATAATTAAAAGAAAAAATTTGTGGTTTTTAAGATATCAAGAAAGGATTCTTTAAATATTACCCTTACAATTCCCAAATGTTTTACAAACTCTGATCCTCACAAAAACACTGTAAGATTGACAAGCATTTGCTACAGATGAGGAAACTAAAGTTCAGAGAGATTTGTCCAAAGTCACAGAGTTAGAAAGTGGAAGAGATGAAAGTGGAATCTGAATCAAACTAATGACAAAATTATGTCTTCCCTCCTCAACTCCCTTACCTCCAATGTATCACAAGGGACTAGTCTCTAAGAAAGCAGATGATCGCTATAAAAAATAAATGAGTAAGAAGAGAATTAGCATATGTGGTCACCATTATGTATGAATTAATTAAAAATCACAAAGAATAAGACTACCTTAATATTGGAAATTAATATTCAATTGCCTCACCAAAAAAAATACCCTTCAAAGCATGCTTTTAAAAAACACACTAAATTTTTTAAAGCATCTGACTAAATTACCCAGTGACTCATCATCATCACTTCATTCAAAAATCCAATTAAAATCCTATTTGGAAAAATATTTGGGGAAGGAAAAAGAACAACCTCCTCTGGTTATGAAATAATAATTTAAATTATCAAGACTGCAGTCAATAAAGCCACCACTAAAATTACACATAATTAAAAGATCTACAACAAAACAAATTTTATATACCAATAAATGGTTTTATTGGGACACATGCTTCGGGGAGGCCCAGGCTGTCTCAGAGTACAAAATTTCAAATGGAATTAGCTTGCTGAAGAAGAAAATATAGGCACATGTTTGGATGGAGAAGTATGATATTCTAGATCAAGAGTCACAGAAAATAAAATTTAGATTTTAAGCTGAGTTCTGCTACTTAACAGCTTTGTTTTCAGAACCTCATTGAGACTCGTTTTCTTTATTTATAAGATGCAGATACCTGTCTTAACTACTTTACACAGTTGTAAGGATCGAATTAAATAATCTGACAAGGATACCTGTAGGAAGAATTGCTGTTTTTAGTAGGAGGTTAAACAGGATAATGTCTCTTCTAACTATGATTCTATGAAAGTTTGGGGTTGTATTATTACAGTATACAAGGCAGGGACTCGCAAAGTGTGTGTTCTCTCTCTCCAGCTGTGACTGTGAAATTTACTTTATATATGTATATTTGTACATATACATACATGTATGTATACATACATATACATGTCTTATACATGTTTTACACACGTGTGTATATTAACACAAACAGCTTTAGAACCTCACTCACCGCCCAAGAGTACGGCCTAGTAAACTGTAGCCTCTAATTCAACAATCCTTGCAAAGGCTTTCTGCAATGCCTTATTAGCCAGCTCTATCCTGATCCTATCCCAATAAAAATTCTCCCTAATGCAAGATAAATTACCTAATGCTTTAGGACCATAACAATGCAGCTTAACTAATTTCACAAGACCCAATCCACATTGGAGGGGATGCATCACATCCACTCAGACAAATCCACACAGAACCGCAGGAAATCTGAGTAAAAGAACTCTAAGATGTCATGCTACACACTTTGCACCCTACCTTTAAAACACATACACACACACACAAGCATGCACAACTTTTGGAAAGCAGCATTCTTAATCTCTTTAACTTGTCATACTGGTGACCACATATTCATTCCTGGATACCTTCTCTTCCTTCAACTTCCACAATATTCCTCTTTCCTAATTGTCTCTCTTACCTGACTCCTCCCTTCTCCCTGGCAAAGAAAGTCTCCTTTACTGGATCACCACCTTCAGTCCCCTGGGTGTCCTTGATCCCTTTTCTTGCCTGTCTCAATACACACTTTTCTGGATAGCTTCATCAACTTCTACACCTTCAAGTATCATCTCTTTGCAGAAAACTTCTAAATCTATAAATCCAACTCTAATGTCTCTCTTTAACTCCAGTCCCATACCATCAGTGGCCTTCTGGATATTTTATAGCCATTTCAAGCTCAACATCTTTTGCCCTAAACCTGCCTTCTTCTAAACATGCCCATTTTTGTTGAAGCGATCTTCCATCTTCCCAATTCCACAGGTTTTTTACCTCTTAGCCAATCAAAAACTTTTCTCATATCCTATGTCCAATCAACTGCCAAATATCTGTGATTCTACCGCTAGAACACTTCTTGCTTCCCATCCTCTTCTCTCTCTCCCCCCCTCCCATGTCTATCTCGTCTGTGTGTGTGTGTGTCTCTCTCTCTCACTCACACACACACACACACACGCGCGCGCACGCGCACACACACCCCTATCCCTCTCTAATTTGGGCCCTTATCATCTCCTGATTGGACCACTGCAATACCTTCCTAAGTGATCATTCTCTGCACAGATGCCAAAATAATCTCCAAAGTTCTATTTCACTTCTCATCTTAAAAACATTCAGTGGCTCCCTACTTGCTATAGTTTAAAATATAAACTCCTTAGAAACCAGCAATGTTGGACTCCCTACAATCTAGCAACTTAAAAGAAAAGGCAGAGGAACTGGAAAAGATTATAGACAGATCCGTGCTATGTCAAAGTCTGTGCTTTAGACAAGCATTCTAAAACCAAGTTCCAGTACTGTGCTTTGTATATATGTCCTTTGAAAGTAGTTTTTTTCCAACCTCCTCTGTATGGAAATCACCATATCCCTCACTGTCTAGGAAAAATGTTATTGAGAAGTGTTCTCTACTAAGTATAGAAACTATATAAAGCCTTTTGGCTTCAACTTTAAAAGCTAGATATAAGGACATATAAGTAGACGTAAGAACAATTTGTATGTGATTTTAAAGCATGTTTATTAATATTTAAGAAAATTCAGATCTGTGCACAATGTATTATTAATAACAGCTGATAAATAATGTTTTATGGTTTACAGTGTTTCACATATACTCTCTTATTTTATCCTCGACACAACTCTGAAGCAGTTATTCTGCAGACCAAGAAATACAGTCATAGAGAAGTGCCTTGCCCAAATTCACACATCTTCTAAGGAATTGGCAAAACCAAATCAGATTCCAAATGGAGTGCTCTTTCTACCATACCACAGTTCCATTCTAATCCTGAGAAATAAAAAATAGCTACCACAGGGATATATAGCTAATAGAGTTAAAGTCTCTATCAACTTGAATAACAATAGTCAATTTGCCTTTCAGTGGCATTTATACTTATTCCCCCATATCATATAATGCCAGCTGTACAAGGAGTTGATGAAAATCTTGTATTTCAGTAATACTGAAAGTATAAGTAGTGGAAAAAAAGCAGGAAGAAGACCTCCAGAGTTTAAATCCCTCCTCCAAAAATTAATGTCTAATGACACATATAAAGTGCTATAATGTTAGCAATAATAATTATTTGCAACCTTGGGTAAGTCAATTAATCTTAGTGCTCCAAGGGACTCTCTAAGACTATAAATTGTAGAGCAGGCACCAAAAGGCATTAGAGTAAAGGGAATTCCTGTACCAATGAAATCAAAGCAGGTTACATAATTTGGCCACGGGTGATACATTACTAACATGTAAGTTTAATAACTACATAACTTCAGAATTGTAATTTTAAGGTGAAGCTGAGTTTGAACCCAATTCAGTTAGCAAGAGAAAGTTATGAAAACTTGGTTGGGAAATAATATAAAACTGCAAGCTAAAAATTAAAAAAAAATTCCTATGTGTGCCTCTAAATTATGTTTACATAATTTTTATAAACGTGTGTGTACAATACCTAAAATTCTGATGGTGTTTTATAATTTACAAAATACTTTCAGAGGCATACCAGCCATCTCATTTGATTTTCACAGAAACCTTGGGAAACAGGCAGGATAGGTACCAGTATCCCAATTTACAGAAGAAGAAACTAAAGTTCAGAGAGGTTAAATGATTTATCCAAAGTTACAGAGCTACTGACAAAGCCTCAGTTCAAATCTAGGTTTCCTGATATTAAATCCAATGTTCCTTGTCACCACAACCCAGCTTAACCTAATAAATTTATCTGGCGGCACTAGAAACTGCAACACTAAAATGATTTTTATCCTTTTTTTTATCGTACCAATCACATACCTAAGACAAATCTTTCTTCTAGAAATACCTATGTTAATTAGTTAATACTACAGCTAAATCAAGATTACATTGGATAAGAAAAAAGGGGCATTAGGATGGGTGATTTTTATGAATAATCCAACCTAAATAAACAAGGTTTATTTCCATCCAGCTTATAGCACCCAAAAGCTCAGAGACTGTGACAGATGGGTAGTGATGACTACATTCCAACAATGAGTACCCCTCTATGGACTTCTAGAGCTGACTTTACCTGAAGGGACACAAAAAGAAGCATGACTTTGCTAACATTTTAGCTTCAAAGCGCCATCTATGTCCGATGGTCATGCCTAGGCAGTTTCTGAAAGCTCCCTGCTATTTATTCATGAATCTGGAATCATAAATGTATAGCAGCCTTGTCCACTTATTAAGACTTCAGGATCTATCAACATTCTGGTGATTCTTGCAAATAAAAATACTCCAACTTCTGCAGAAGTGAAAATTTACCTACAGAACAGACAATAGAAAACATGGGTGAATTAAAACAAAATAGCAAATACCTTGTGGCTATATTCAACTCAAGTATATCTGAATTCAACATCAGGAAAGATACAAAGTAGATCAAACTATAATTCTTAGCAGAAGGAATGGGACTCAAGCATCATATACAGCTTTTCCTGACTCTTCCCCTGCTGCTTCGCCCTACTCCCCACTTCAACTCACCCTAATATTTTGTATATTATGTATATGTTGCAAGTTACTTGAAGCAAGGACTTTCATTTTTAATTTATATCCCTAGTCCTTCCTACTGTATCCTTGAGTTGGTTAGTCAACCTCTAATTTAATCCTATGAACTTAACTCCTGCTACTCTACTAGACAAATCCGCTATTCCAGTTAAACTAGCCTATGCTGTCCCTTGAATTTAGCATGTACCTTTCTGCCTATATGTCCTTCCTCACGCCCATCCCTCTACCTAAACATTCTCTCTCTACCTCTCTTTCCAACTTGCTTATACACATCCTATTCATCTTTCAAGGTTTGGCTCAGGTCTCAACTCCTATGAAGTTATTCTTGACCACTCCAGCCCACAGTGATCCTTCTGTCTTCTAAACTTCTACTGCAGTTAATATCTGTACAATTTATGTGGTACTTCTCTAATTTTAACAATACTTGTGTTGTCTCCCCTCCTATAAGTTCCTTAAGGACAAAAACCATGTTTTAATACGTTAATACACTAAATCTATCTTCTCCATCCTTTCTTATTTGGTAACCTCACCAATTCCCTCCCCAGGTATTTAATTATTACCTCTAAGCAAATGACTCCTAAATCTCTTCTGAGCTCCAGGTCTGCATCTCCAGCTGCCTACTAGACATTTCAAACTAGATATTCTGTAAAGATTTCAAACTCATTACAGGTATCCTAAAGTGAAGTAATTATCTTTCCCCTAAAACTCATTCTGCTTCCAAATCTGCTCCCTTAAAGGGCACCATCATCCTTTCAGTTCCCAAATCTTGTTTCTACTTCCATATCCCTATCATGTCCATCCCATATGGCCACTGCTCTAGTTCAGAATCCTCATTTCCTCTGAGTTAGCCTGTGAACTGGTCTCCCCAAGTCATATTTCTCCACTCCAATACACCCATCAGCCAAGGGGATTTTCCTCAAGGGCTGACTAATGTCTGATTAAGGTCTAATTAATGTCACTGCCCTACTCAATTTCCAATGGCTCTCTATTGCCTCTAAGATCTAATATAAGCTCTTCTGTTTGGCTTTTTACAACCTGACCTCAACCTACATTTCCAACCTGATTATATATTACTCCCCTTCTCACAGCAAACTGACCTTGCTGCTTCTCATACACACCACCTTATCTCCCCATTCTAAACCTTGGGAAAGTACAACTACCTCACCTCCACCTCTTAGAATCCTGTTTCTTCCAATACTCTGCTCAAGCACCGTTCTGTGTATACAAAGCCTTTCCTGTCCCTCTTCCAGATGCTGGTACTCTCCCCCTAACATAAATTTACCTTGTATTTATTTTTTATGTATTTATGTATATCTCCCCCAGTGGATGCAAGCTTCTTGAGGGCAGGGAGTATTTCATTTTTTCACTGGAGCACCTGGAGTGTGGCAGGTGCTTCATAAATGCTTGACTATTAGTATCCTCAGCAAAAAGTTTGAGATGAGTGTTCTCATTTTTAAAATGTTAAGTTATCAATGTAAAAACAGATAAAAATAGACTACTAAATGAACTGAATTTGTACAGGTTACTTCAGCAAAGCTCTTGATTTATTAAGGCTTTCATTCCAAAATCTACTCATGATCAAAAGTTGCAGTGAAATGTTCTACTACTTAGAATAACCATTACGATAAAAACAAAAAGTTTACTTCTTTTAATCAGAGAAAGCTCAGATTTTATTCTAGTAAATTAGGCAAAAAGTATTCTAACTCTATTGTTTGAAAATGTTTCTTAAAGTCTCCTTGTTTTCTTTATAAATGGTCTCACTCATTCCATGCTCTCCTTTCCCCACCTTTTTTAAAGTAAAGCAAAGATGATATGACACTTTAGGATCACATGAGCGATTCAATAGCAATGGGAAGTTGTCTGGACAAGGAAGTGTGTCTGTCAGCTGTATGCATCTGAATCTGTGCCAAGCAAGGAAATCACGTATATAGCTGTGGATTTCAACCATTCTACTAGAGAAGGCACCTTTGCAAAAGAACATTAACTGGACATAAGCAATCCCAGTTAATCTTAAAAAAGAGCTTAAGGCACTTACCTAATTTCCACTTCTGTTTTATATAATACTCTTCCAGGAATTTGTTAAATTTCTCTGTCCCCAAGAGTCATGCAGTCTTTACTACCCTGGGTTCATTCAATTATTTCCATAAAATGGTCAATCACCAAGAATTTTTAACTTCACCCTGCTTGTTTTTCATGGTGCATTGTGGCAGCACCATCTAAAAGAATTCAGTGTCAGACTACCTCTAATCCAAGTAGAGGCATTTATTGAGGATTGATGGCCCTCAGAAGTGGGCTAGGTCCCAAGAGGAACCAGAAGCCTTAGTGAAAGCAAGATGGATTTTTATAGGATAAAGATGCAATTACATGATAGGAATTATGAATATTAAAAAGGCAGGAGGGGTTTGTTAAGGGATTAGCTAATAGGGGAGGGGTGCCAGCCTCAGTGGAACCGTTTATGCAACTACCCACAATGCATACAGAAAACCCATGTGGAGGGGGTGTATGTATGTATGATAATTATATTATAATAAGCCTATGTCATAAGTTCACCTAAAGGATACCTTTGCTATTACTGAGAAAGTGCCTACTTGGGGAAAGTCCCTTCTATTGTTTTGGGGTCTCCATGCTACTCAGGAATCCTGGGGTTGCTGCTTTCTGATTGGCTGATTACTGTGATCATATCTAAAACTAGATGGATATGGTTATGGTTGAGTGCATGGACACACCTGCTGTTTCTGTGGAAAATAGGAGGAATAGTCTGGGGGCAGTGGCTAGCTAGAGGCAGTGACTGGGATCCCATTATATGGACATGCCTGCTGTTTCTGTGAGAAATACGAGTTCATGGATACACCGGTTATTCTAGTGAGCAGTGAAGCATATATAAGGAAGTTAGGATATTAGGGGGAGGGGAGGAAGGAGTGGCTAGGTAGGGGAAGCAGTTATATTGAGTCTGGGGGCCTGTGTTGTGGTTAAAGCTAGATTGTGTGGTTAAATCAGGACAAGCCTGCTATTCGGTGAGGCGCATAAGGAAGTTAGAATATTGAGGCTGAGGGCAGCTTTATTAGGATTCCATCAATACTACAAAGATAAGAAAAACACATCATCAATCACGCCTATGCCTCACTCTGAAAACCAAATCTCCACTTAAACCTGTTAAGCTGGCAGTCAAATGGTTGAAAGATAGAATCAAGAATAATATAACAGCTTCTCTACATAGAAGTACCATTGGCACCACAAAATCAATATATCCAAAACCAAATTTCCCCCTAAAACCTGCTTCCTCCTTCTGACTTCTCTATTTTTGCCAATGGGAGAGAATGAAATAAGAATGAAATATAGTGTCTACTATGTGCCAAGTACCAAGTACCAAGCTAAACACTTTAAAATTCTTATGACATTTCATCTTCACAACCCTGAGAGGCAGGTGGTGTTATCTGCCCAGGGTAACACAGGGTCTGATCCTCCTCACTTTCCCACACCCAATCAACTGTCCTTATATTTGTCCTCTCCTCTTTATTAATCACTGCCACTGACCTTAACTATTGTAATAACCTAATTGGTTTCCCTTTCCCAGTTCTTTAAACTTTTCTAAGGTAATTTCCATATACATACATATGTGAGTTTTTCACATAATTCCTCGACACTTTTCGACAGTTCCCCATTACCTAGTAATAAAGTTCAAACTCCTCAGACCAGGTTTCTTAGACACTATGTTTTCATACGCATTCATTCAACAAAGTGCCTACTAAAGCACTGTGCTAGTCCTAGGGGAAAGATTGAATGCTTAGATATGACAAGGTCTAAGTCCTAAACAGAGCAGGTTGAGGGGGTGAGATAAGCCCATAATATTACAGAAACAGATTAGAGTTACAAAATCAAGCGCTTTGTGAGGTACAGTCCAGAAGGTCATGTTCCCCCCCCACCCCGGGGCCCCAATACCAGTATCCTTCTTCCTCCTCTCAGGCTCCATGTTCTTCTGCCTTACAATTACTCATGATTTTGCCTTCGTGTTCTCTTCCACTCAAATAACAAAGACAACAGCTAACATCTATAAAACACTACATGCCAGGAACTATGTTAGATGCTTTACAATCATAATCTCTTTTGCTCCTCATGACAACCCTGGAAGGCAGATGCTATTATTCTACCCATTTTACAGATGAAAAAACTGAGGTAAAGAGAATGACTTACCCAGAGTCAAAAAGCTAGCAAGTATCTGAAGCCAGATTTCGACCTCTGGTCTTCCAGACTCCCAGCCCAGCATTCTATCTACTCTTGTGTCACTCAGCTGCCCCTTTTCTTCTTCTTCACCATCATCATTTTATATCACTTTAAGGTTTACAAAGTGCTTTACATATGTTAACTCTTCACAACAACCCTGCAAGGTTATTATTATTCCCATTTACCAATGAGGAAACTAAGGCTAAGAGACATTAAGTGACAGGGTCACGAGGCTAGGAAGTGTCTGAGGTCTCAGTCTGAACTCGGGTCTTTCTCTGATCCAAGCCCAATGCTCCAGCCACTAGCGCCTGAGGCCTTCGTCAGCACTAATTCTTCACCCCCTCAGATTTCACAAAATGCCTGGTTTACACCTCTACTATGAATGAATGAAAAGTCATTTATTAAGTGCTGCCTCTGTTTAAAGCACAGTGCTAACCTCTGGGGATAGAAAGGTAAACAGAGCACTACAAAGGCCAGGTGGGATGCTTGGGAAGCAATGAGTTCTCTTTAGGTCTTCACACAGAAGCCACATGAGCCCCCATTGGAGATCCTGTACATGGTATTTCTGGTCAGGAACTAGATGGAGTCTGAGATTGTTTTCTACCTGAGATTCCGTGATCCTTTTGACTCTAAATTCAGCACTTTTTAAAACAACAAAACTCCACCAAACTTTATAGAACAGTATCTGTTGCATAATAAATGCATTATTACATGACAAATCTAGAGCATTTAAGGAAACAAAACTCTGCTCGAAGAAGTCCGATTCCAATAGATTTAAAGCATGTTTCAGCTGCAGAGCAGAAGGTAAGGGCCAGTAGTCTCAAGCTACAACAGCAGAACATACAGTATCACAGTTTTTTTTTTAGTGTCATTTCCACTAAATTCCTCATTTCTCACTGGGCTGCACTACTGGGGGATGTCTCCACCGTGCCCCAGGAAGTCCATAATGGGATAACCTCATCATCCTGCAAGATCTCATCAGCCTCGATGCTCTACCTCATCACCACCCTCAGAGTCGAAGTTGAGGGAGAGGCCATGGACTCCAACTCTCTCCATGTAAGGAAGGAACTCAACTCAGACATCTCCTCATCTCACCTGGCTGCACTACTTAGGGGCTTCTTTAACCAACTTTTCCATCACACCCCTGCCTTGGATACCTTCTTCCACTCTCCTTTTTGGCTTCCATCTCTGTTCTGTCTTCCCCCATTAGAGTTTAAGGACTGAGCTCCTTGATGGCAGAACTGTCTTTTTTTTTTGGTTTGTTTTGTTATCCTCAGCATTTAGCACAGTGCTTTGCATATGGCAGGTCCTTAATAAATGTTTACTTACTATTGACTATATCCATTTCTGATTTTGAACCATTTGACCATACCTAGGACTTTGGTGGTGAGAATTTTTTCCCCTGGGTTTTTAGTAGGGCTGCTAAGAAGGCAGGACAGTAAGATTCCACTCTGAGGCAGTTCATAGGACCCTAAATGTTAGAGCTAGAAGGAACATCAGAGGTCATCTAGTTGGGCCCTCTCACTTTACAGATAAGAAAACAGGCCCAGAGGTCATACAGGTAAGAGTAGTAATCAGAGGTGGCACTCAAAAACCCAGGTCTGTGCCTCCAGAGCCAATGCTCTTTCCACTATATTATGCTGCCTTTATTTTGAGGTTGCATCTCCACAAGGGCTGCTTCTCTGAACAACAAAAAGAGGAGGAAGAAAGGAGAGATGCTGTACCCAAGGCTCTTCGGAAGGAGTTGCTGTAATTCTGTGGCTGCAAGGACATCAGAGATGGAGCACTCTCTTCTCCACAGGGGAAGCAGCAGAAGAGGCAGCAGACTGGCTAGCAGCCAAGTGAGACACAGCAATTCCTAGGGCTTCTGAGCACAGGTCTTTACTGTCATCATCAGGGTCTGCCTGCTAAGGAAGTGGTGGGTGAGTGGCAGGAATGGCAGACCCTCTTCTTCCCAGGGTTGACTCTCCAGGATTGGGGTGTGAGACAGACCAGAGGCAGGTCCCAGGGCCAAGAGTGAAAGGGATGCTGTTCTCCAGATAGCTATCCTGTACGCTTTTATACTGTAGTTATTTGTGTCTCTATTTTATATCTCCCAATAGACTTTGAGTCACTTGACAAGACTCTATGTCCAGTAGTGCTTTTATCTTCCCCAGTGCCTAGCACACTGCTCTTCATGTAGATGTCTAATAAAATGTTTACTGAGTTTAATTTTACTTCTGATTTACTGGTTACTCTAAATGTTCCATTCACACTGCAACATACTAGTTAAGGTGTTCATTTCTAACTCAGACTATTTTAATAGCCTTCTAACTGGTTTCCTTACCTTGTATACTATCCTCTCTCCAATTCATTTTCTACCATACTACCCTAGTCAGCTTCCTAATAAACCCAGAATCATATCAGGTCTATTCAAAATTCTCCCTAACCCTGGCATTTAAGACCCTCCGATTTGGCTCCATCCTACTGTACCTTTCCAGTTTCATCCTATGCTATTCCCTTTCATATTCTCCACATTCCATGTCAGCTAATCTGAACTATTTAATGTCTCCTGTCCTTTGCTTATGTTTACTTTTATGTTTAGTATGGATTTCCCACTATGCATAATGAAAATGCTCCCTAGCCACCTCCTCCAAGATCTTTTCCCAGATTCTATGAGGGTCATCTATATTCATGTCTCTGCTCTCCCATTTATGCAATGCAGGGTCTATCAGCTATTAGTGTGCAGGTCTTTTCCTTTTCTGTTAAGTTTTATATCGAATCAATCCTTTTACCCTAATGCCCAAAATGAACGTATCCCCCTTTTGCCCTTAACATGTGCTCTCTCTTCTGGGTGCATAGCATAGTGGAAAAAACGCTGGCCTCAGGGAAAGGAAAACCAAGGTTTTTACTCCTTCATCTGATATATAATGGCTCTGTGACTCTGGGCAAGCTGAGTAATCTCAGTATTCTACGAAACTATGAGCATAAAGGGCAGCTAAGATGTCAACCTGCACAGATAGAGGGAATCTCTTTATCTGGATGTTCCCTTTACCAAGAAATCACAGCTCTAATCCCTATCCCTTTCATAATGTACACTGAATCCAGCAATCACCAGTGCTGGTTTAATCTTTCTAAAAATTATCTTTCGTTGTCAATCTTCCCACCCCCAAAAAAGATTTCTGTGGCTCCCTACTACCTAAAGATTAGATTTCAAGAGGCTCAATTGCCCAACCATTCAAAGATTTGTTACCTAGGCCCAACTTCATATAATAATGAAACAATAATAATAATAATAAATAGCTAGCCTTTATACGTTGCTTTAAGGTTTGAAAAAGCACTTTACAAATGTCATCTCACTTTATCCTCAAAACAACCCTGGGATATAGATGCTTTTATTACCTCCATTTTACAGATGATGAGACTGAAGCAGACAGAGGTTAAGTGACTTGCCTAGGCCACAGCTAGTAGGTTTTTTTAAACCTAGATTTGAGCTCAGGTCTTCCTGACTTCATGAGCCATCCACGGTGCCATCTCGGTGGCTAATACTACTACTCCTCTAAAAGAACCCTTCATTCAAACTGATCTATCCATCTAGGCTCTCGGCCAATCCAAACTCTGCTCAGTCTCAAGTACCTCCTTATGGAAACCAAACCAGGGTTTTCTCCCTCAGCTCAAGTCCTAGGACTATCCAGTAAAGTCAGTAACAATGACTTAGCTCTTAAAACATGTTGTCTTGTACTGTCAACTTTTTTCCTATGCTAAAGTCTTGAATCTAAAGGGCTGTAACATCCAGAACGGGAACTGTGATTTATACTTCCTTGTATTTTCCCCAGCCTTCTAGAACACTATCTTGTGCCCAAGTACGTTTTTCATCGTGTTTGACTGCTTTTCCTTCTTTTCCTCTGACAGTGCCCAGTGAGGTTAGTGCCTTCTGTGTCCTGAGCTAAGACTGGCAAGTTTTCCTTTCACTCTCATTCATTGCTGACGGTGCACAGCACTTGACGATTGCAAGGCACCCTGGAGGTCCTTAGCACGGTGTCTCCTTCGTAGAAACCAGACTGAATCTACAGTCGGGAGGCTACGGTTACGATGTGGGCGCCACCCTTTATGAGCGCCTGTCCCTGCCTCAGTTTCTCACCTGTAAAACAGGGCTTACTCATACACTGTCTACTACGCATGATCGCCGGGAAGAAGTCATTAAAGGGCTACGGGAAAGTAAAGGGCTCACCTACAAGTAAAGGTGAGGCAGACTCCAGTCCTGGCTGAGCCGCCTAAAAAGGCCCAGGAGGAAGACTGGCAGTCCCTGGGCCATGCCCAATCCCTATCCCGAAGCCGGGTGGCCGCTCCTCCCAGGCGGGATGGGGGAGAAGGTGCCCGAGCCCCAGGCCAGGGGCTGCCTCCCCCTTCCTTAGCCCCGCACGCACCCGCCCCGCCTCCACCGGCCGGGCCTCACCTTGGTGGTCATAGACGCTGATGTAGGAAATGCCCACGGCCATGCACCACACCACGAGGCTCGCAATGTCCGAGAAGCTGGGCTCCTCCTCCTCCGTGACCACCAAGCCCATGTGCACCGGCAGCTTCTCCAGCGATTTGCCGTCCGAGCGCCAGCGAAGCCGGGGGTGGGTGGCGGCTGAGGCCGCGCCGGGCGCCCCACGGCCGTGGGCATGGTGGTGGTAGTGGTGATAGTGATGGTGGTGGTGGTGGTTCCTGCCCGCAGCCGGGGGCTTGCGGAGGGTAAAACCGAGCGGCGCTAGGACCGCGGAGGAGGCGACGCGGCACCACCGCCGCCAGATCCAGTTCCAGGTGCCGAAGCGGACGCGGAGCCAGGACGCGAGCGTGCGGTGGAGGCAGAGCAGCGCGTGCAGCACTCGCCACACCAGCTCGTACAACCCGGTCATGCTCGCGGAACTCGTGGCACGTCGGTCGCCGCCGCCCCGGGCCCTCCTCCCCTCCCGCTCTCGCCGCCGCCGCTGCGACCGCCACACCTGCGGCGCGAGGGCCGCTTATGCTCACCGGCCGCGGGCACGAGCCATCTCCGTTTGCCCCCCCTCCCCCCCCTTGCCCGAGCCCCTAGCTGCTGCCAACACCTCACCTCGCCCCCGCCGCCATCTTCCCCCTCCACCTCCTCCCGCTTATCGCCCCGCCTCTGCCCATACATGGAAGGCGCTGATTGGTCCAGGTCGAGCTCTGACGCGACTTCTGGGTCGGAGGGCGGAGGATGTGGCAAGAGCCCGAGGCGGCGAGACGACTGGCGCGCACGAGCTGGCGAGCACGGCCCCGACTGAGGGAGAGAACAGTGCCCCCTGGACGTGTGGAGGGCGGGGAGCACGCGGATTGCTCTGCTCTCAGGACGGAGGAAGAGCCTAGGAAATGTGCCCCCTTTCTCTGGCGCCCGGGTGGAACAATCCCATTTGCATTTTGTTCTGTTGTGTAACTTAAGAACTATTTATTTCCTCGAGCGGGGCCTCACCCTGCCATTCCAACAATATTTGGAGAAGGTGGACTAGAGGGTCGTAGTTGATGCCAATCAGAATGCTGGTTGGCAGCCACCTTTAGCGACCCTAGGGCGGTAGGATTTTATGTAACTGATTATTTCACTTTAACCTCTGAGTCTTACGTTCCTCATCTGTAAAATGGGCATGATGATGTGTCACAAGGTCACAAGGTCGTTGTGAATTATTGGATGAGATGATGGCACGTAGATCATTTTACCAAGTCTAAAGCACTAAGTAGATGCAGAGTGGAAGAGAGAAATTTTAGATATTATCTAGTCCAACCCTCTTTTAAAGAAGAGGTAAACGAAACCTAGAGAAGTGCCTAGTCCCAGACCACACAGAATTGAGACCAAAGGTCAAGGCTTCTGACTGCAAATCTTGTGATCTTTCCACTGTTATGCTTTTGAAGTTTTTACTTTTTTTAACCTACTTTTACACCACAGTGACTAAACCAAAATTTCATAGTAATCAGTTTTGTTGTTTTTTAGTTGTTTAGTTGTGTTGGACTCTTCTTGACCCCATGGACCATAGCTTCAAACCCATTGGTGAGTTGGGAGGTGTCCATCCCAAGCATGTGAACATTTTCCCCAGTGGAATGGGCAGATAAGGACAATTTCTCCCAATGGCCAAAAAGACAGCTGAAGTCAGACACTGAAGATGCCACAGTCATCCTCCACATCGCCAGCTGTTGGCCATTGCCAGTCATCCTGACTTTTGTCTTGCGGCAGGATTACCATGGGTCTGGAAAAGAAAGTGAAACTGAAAACTTTGAGCAGCTCTGCCTCGATTAAATCAAATTAACTGCAAATGAAGACATGACCCCGTGATGCCATTGGTCCTCTTCGAAAATGAAAGATAAAAAACATCTAGAGACAGAGAGAAGGAGAAAGCTGCCTCCAACTCTTCACGACTCCATTGGTGATTTTCTTGGCAAAGATACTGGAGTTGTCTGCCATTTCTGCCTCCAGCTCACTTTACATTGGAAACTGAGCCAAACAGGGTTAAGAGACTTGCCTAGGGTCACACAGCTAGTAAGAACCTGAGGCCAGATTTGAACTTGCAAAGATGAGTCTTCCTGACTGCAGACTGGGCACTCAATCGACTTTACCACCACCCTGCAAGGTGGCAGATAGGTACCTTTAAAATCTTCTCTGAATCTCTTACTTTACTAACCTTGAGAGCCAGAGAGATTATGTGATTTGCCTAGAGTCAGGTAAGAATTAATTCGAAATCTTGCTGCCGCACACCAGCCCTGGGCGAGTTTCTGACTTGAAGATAAGAACTCGCCTCTCTAAGAGCTTCAGCTTTTTCACGTGTAAATACCAAGGTTAAAGTAGATGACCCCTAAGGTCCCTTTCAGCACTAAATCTAGAATCTGATGATTCAGAATAGAGATTTTCGGTCAGTTCTGGGTATAAAGCCAGAGTGAGATTAAATTGAGATTGATAAATTAGGAACAAGTAACAATGGCACCAATTTGTACTTAAGACTTTGTTTTCTTTAAATGTTCTAGATTTATCATGTTTAGAGATACTTTTCTTTAAAGTTTGGTGGGATTTTGTTGTTCTTTAAAAAAAAAAGTGCTGCATTCGGAGTCAAAAGGATCATGGAGTCTCAGGTGAAAAAGAATCTCAGACTCCATAGAGGCCCTGACTAGAAATACCATGTACAAGATCTCAAACAGGAGGTCATCTAGCTTCTCCATGGAGACCTAAAGAGAAGAACTCACTGCTTCCCATGGCAGCCCATTCTACTTTGTACTGCTCTAATTAACAGAAAGATTTTGTTATATGGAGTCAGAATCCACCTCCTTTCCATTTCTGTACGCTGTCCCTAGATCTGCCTTGGAGGATCAAAGAAAACAAGTCTCCTATGTGTCAGATCTTCAGATATTTGAAAGCAGTTCTTATATGCCATCCTGCCTTCTTTTCTCTAAGCTAAGCATCTTCAGTTCCTTCCACTAGTCCTCTGAAATCAGGATCTGTATGACCTTTGCTCTTCATTCTCTCAAGGTTATCAATGTCCTTTCCTAAAATGTGGCCCTTAGAACTGAACACAATACTCTAGGTGGTCTGACCAGGGCACTGTATGGCAAAACGATCACTTCCTTCATTTTATATACTGTGCTTTTTTTAAATGCATTACTACTACCACATCACACATTCAACACATATTGAGCTTCCAATCCACTAACACCCCCTAATCTGTTCATATATGACTGTTGTCTAGCCATACTTCCTCCATTTTATACTTCTGAAGGCAATTTTTGAACCCTGTTGTAGGACTTTATCCCTGTTGGGTTTAGTCAGTTTAGAGTTAGACCATAATTTCAGTCTGTGTTTTTGGATCCTGTTATTAGATGGTTTAGCTATACCTAACAGCATTGTTTCATCTGCAGATTCATTTGGTAACTAAGCCATCCGTGACTTTACCCAAATCCTTGCCAGGCCTCCATTTGAATTCTGGCTCTGCTGCTTGCTGGCTGTACAAACATAAGCAAGCTACTACACCTTTGACCTGGTTCCCACAACTGTAAAATGAAGGTATTAAATTAAATTATCACTCAGGCCCTTTCCAGCTCCATATACTATGATCCTGTGGCCTGTATCTCCCAACCCTAAATTCAGTGTTCTTTTCACTAAATGTCTCACAAAATATTTGAAATATACCTACATTTAGGATTTTGCTGTTCAGTGGTGTCTGACACTTCATGATCCTGTTTGGGGTTTTTTGTTTTTGTTTTTGTTTTTTTTTTTGGCAAAGCCACTGGACAGGTTTGCTATTTCCTTTTCCAGCTCATTTTACAGGTGAAGAAAATGAGGAAAACAGGGTTAAGTACTTGCCCAGGGTCACAAAGCTAGTAAGTGTCTGAGGCCAGATTTGAACTCAAGAAAAGGAAACCCTTTCAGGTGTCATATTTAGCAGACTGGTGTATTTATTCAATGGAGGGAACACAGAGTTATTAAGAACACCAAGAGAACGCCAGTGTTCAGTGTCTTTCCATTATGGGGACCTATGTTCTTTTCCAAGTGCAAGGGATGCAGGAAAAAGAAGCTATAGGGAAAGAGGATGGTTAGGGGCAGGGGCATGAGAAAAAAGTGTGAGAGTCAGCTAGCTCTGGACTCCCCGCCCTCCATACCTAACATCCCCACCCATTCCCCAACTATCTCCGCTGCCAGTCCAATAGAATCTAAGGATTTTAATTTAATATTGTTTGCTTCAAAAAAGAAAAAGGAGGATTTACTTGAAGAGAAGTTTCTGCAAGGAGCAGCAGTTGCAGTTTTAAGAGCAGAAATTAAAGTGTGTATATGGGGGGAAAAAGTGTGTGTATGCACAGAAAATATTTTTCTTCATTTGCTTTTCAAAATGTGCAGAGGCGAGTCATCAGAAGAAAATGAGACATGTGACAGAAGACAATGAGCAAGTAAGTCCAATTTATCACCACCTAACATTCTCATATTTTTCAAAAGGCATTTACTAACAGCAGATTCTGTGGCTTTGAAAGAATCAAGCTAGTCCCTACCTTTTTTGTGAAATGACTACTGCTTCCATAGCAAGTTTAAAGTTAAAATAGTATTTAACATGCATTTTCTAACTGGATCCCCACCACAATCCTATGAAGTAGGTAGTATAAATGTTACAATCCCCATTTACCAGATAATGAAACTAAGGCTCCTAGAGATTAAGTGATTTGGCGGAGGTTACAAATTAGTTGTCTTTCTTGTGTGTGGACCACAGTGCCTGACACTTAGTGTTTAATAAATGTCAGCTGGCTGACTAGTGAATTTGTTATCTTCTAACACAAAGTTCAGTCTTCCATCTTGCTACATCAGAATGTCTTTATTAATAATACTTTATATTCATTCAGCATTTCACAGTCTACAGAAAGCTTTCACTTACATTGTTATCTCTAGACAACATCCCTATGAATTTGCAAGACCTATATTATCTCCATTAAATGAATGAAGATTAGGAAGAGCCATCAACAGTGTCAAATATAACAGGTTGACCAGGATTAAGACTAAATCAGATTTGGTAATTAGGAGATCGTTGGTAATTTGGGAAAGGGAAGTTTCAGTTGAGTGATTAGGTACAGAACCAGACTGCCAAGGGATTGGGTGTGAGAGAGGAGAGAAGTAGAGGCAGTAATTGTATACAACTTTTTCAAGGAGTTTGACCAAGAAAAAGAAGAGAGATACAGGCCACTAACTTGAGAGGATGATAATGTCTAGCAAATGGGAAACACTTGGGTCTCTCTCTGACTCATCTTCTTCCATGGGGGGAAATTCTGTCTCCCTCCTACAGAGACAGTGTTCTGAGGTCTGAGGTTTCTCAGGTCTATTTCCATCCACAAATGAATGTGTGCCAGACTCTGAGTCAATTTAAATTGTGCCTGTAACTAGTAGCGTGCATTGTAAAATAGTTGGCTAGGTTAAGGCACACAGGTTAAGGGATAGTTTTTCTGGGCATAATCCTTAGCACCAAGTGTCTCCTTCATTTAAGGAGCAACTTGTTTGTAAAACTCTTGCATCATGGAACATGATCTGAGGTTGAGAAAGAAGAAAAGTGTTAGGGAGAGGGGCAAAGGTCATTGAAGATCTGAATGACTGTTTTTCCAACTGGCAATTCTAATTATGTTTTCTCATATGCAATTGTGTGAGCCTTTGGGTCAAAAACAGAAATGAAGTTCCTATATTAGGTTGTGAAAGGCCCATATGCTACAAGATGATTCCCTTCTCCGCAAGTAAAAGACAAATGTGAAAGATACTGTGAAGATATACTGTCCCCACCATGTGGGTAAAGGAATATGGATTATGTCATGAATTATAACTGGCATGTCCTCAAAAAGATAGGCATACCAGATCATCTCATTTGTCTCCTGAGAAACCAGCATGTGGGTCAAGAAGAGACAGAACTGAACATGGAAAAACGGATTGGTTCCGTTTGAGGAGCATGACGAGGCTGCATGTTGTCACCTTATTTATTTAATTTACATGCAGAACGTATCATGTAAAATGCCAGACTGGACAAGTCAAAAGCTAGAATTAAGGTTGCTAGGAGAAAGAGCAACAATATGCAGGTGATACCACTCTGTTGGCAGAAAGTGAAGAATAATTATGAAACCTGTTGGTGAGGGTGAAAGAGGTGAGTTTAAAAACTGGCTTGAAGCTTAACAACAACAACAACAAAAAAAACCCCTTAAGATCATGGTATCTGGTTCCATACTTTCTGGCAAAGAAGGAGAAGAAATGGAAGCAGTGTCAGATTTTATATTTGGGGGCTCAAAAATCACTGCAGATGGTAGCAGCAGCCATGAAATTAAGATGCTTCTTGAAAGGAAAGCCATGGCAAATCTGGACAGCATACTAAAAAGCAGAGACATCATTTTGCTGACAAAGGTCTATGTAGTCAAAGTTGTGGTTTTTCCATGTATGGCTGTGAGAGTTGGACTAAGGAAAGCTGAGTGCCTCGGAATCAATGCTATCAAATTGTGGTTCGGGCAAAGACTTTTGAGAGTTCAGTCAAATCAGTCAATATTTAAAGAAATTAACTCCGACTATTTATTGGAAGGACAAATACTGAAGATGAAGCTTAAATATTTTGGCCACATAATGAGAAGATAGGATACATTAGAAAAGACTGGGAAAGACGCTGAGAAAGATTGAAGGCAAAAGGAGAAGGGGATGGCAGAGGATGAGATGGATAGACGGTGTCATGGAAGGAACAAGCATGAGCTTGGAAGGACTTCAGAAGACGGTGGAAGACAGAAGGGCCTGGCATGCTATGGTCCATGGGGACAGGAAGAGTCAGACACAACTCAGTGACTGAACAACAACAATGATGACCAGTTGAGCTCTATAGTAAAGCCACATCTATCCGTCCCCAACATTCCCTTTTCTCTACTTCCACTGTAACTACCCTAATTTAAGTATATATAACCAATTGCTGGCTTGGACTATTACAGTAACCTCCTAATTGGTCTTCCTGCATCTTCTCCTAGCCATCTTCCACACAACTGCCAAATTGATATTCCCAAGGTGTAGGACTGACCATGCAATTCCCCTGCTCAAGAAACTTCTGTGGCTCTCTGCTATTTCTAGGATAAAAATTTATATATTTACACACACTCCCCATTATAATTCCTGCATATGGGGTTTCTCAAGAGTTGCAGTTGCAGATGATGTTGATAGAAGCTGCTCAGGCTGAGGCAAAAAGACTGTTGAGAGATGAAGGGCAAACTGATAAGACACAGACACGTAGCACCTGGCACTTGCCCTACTTCTCCATTCCAGATAAAAGAATATCCCTATGTTAACTGTCCAAACCATTCATTTTCTATCTTTCTTCTCTTCCACTAAGGGGAAAATTTAAGAGAGGAAAACATTTTCTGTTCCCTTGGGTCCAAGTCATGCCTCTGA
Organism: Phalanger gymnotis; assembly: GCA_028646595.1. Classification (NCBI taxonomy): domain Eukaryota; kingdom Metazoa; phylum Chordata; class Mammalia; order Diprotodontia; family Phalangeridae; genus Phalanger; species Phalanger gymnotis. The sequence continues at coordinate 127,676,870 of CM053627.1, forward strand.
CACACAGTGTTCATGTAATCATGGGAAAGTCACTTTACTTTTCAATGCTTCAGGCAACTCCAATTTGGTGAACAGTTGCCAATCTGTAATGGTACAGGGAATTCCTCACCAGGAGTTATTTACACCAGTGAAATCATAAGCCTCACTTTTTGTTTTTGTTTTTTAAGTGCAATGCACTATACTAGGCATTGGGGATTCAAGGACACAAACAAAACAGGTCTTGCTTTCGAGGATATTACATTCTGTTCATCTTTTTTCTCTCAAGTGGCCCTCTAATCCCTCCCTCTAATTTTTCTATTTCTGTTAGTGACACTATGATTCTTTCTGTTTTCCAGGCTCAAAACCTTCGAGTCTTCTCCCACAGTGACCAGAGGACAGCCTCATGAACTTTGGAGATCCAGCATGCCTCTCATCTTCCCAACAGCATCCAAAAATCTGCTTAGGATATATCTGCATTTGTGTTCCACAAAGAGCCCAACAGAGAATTATAACATATCTGTATTAATATCATGTCTAGTACCAGCATTGCTATCACCCACAAGCCCTGTCACAAATGGAATAAGCTTTAGTTTTCCACATATAAATTCTTTGGTTTGACAATTAAAGCCCTTCATAATCTGATTCTATTCTCTCTTTCCAGGCCGATTACACTTTACTTTCCCTCACTCATTCTTATTTCCAACCAAGTTGGTCTACTTACTGTTTTTTAAACCCAGCATATTATATCTGTACCTGTTCTCCTCTCCTGAAATTCATATTCTCTCTCTCTCTCTCTCTCTCTCTCTCTTTCTCTCTCTCTCTCTCACTCTTTCTCTCTCTCCCCTTTCTCTCTTTTTTTCTCTCTCTTTTTCTCTCCCTCTTTCCCTCCCTCCTAACTATTTCAAAGCTTGGCAAAAGTGCCACTTCTTTGAAGAGGAGTCTACCTCAGTTGTTAGAAGTTCCCTCTCCAACACTATCAAACATGGGTGTGCTAGAGCTAACTCAGATCCACTCAGGAGATCTAATTGTTAAATTTTCTGTGTGAGCATTTATACCTTGGAAATTGGAAAATGGTACAAATTAGTGTTTGATTTATTGTTTTGTTAATTGTCTAAGGCATAAGAAAGTGATGAGAAAATTTTAATACAAATTACACTTAAAAGCATGTAATTTTTCCAGAGAGTTGCTTGTTAAACATTTACCAGCACACTATTGCCTTTAAATGATTTTTGTATTTATTGTGTGTATGCATGTGTGTCTTGTCTTTACTTATCTGTGTTCGTATTGTTGCCATCGGGTAGAATGTATGATTGTTTGGGTTTTTTTTAATCTCTGTATACTTAATATCAGGTAAATAATATGACCTTAACAAATATTTGCTCAATTTAATTCAATTGGGAGTACAAGAGAATGCCATAGCTTAGAAGTTCCTAAGCCAGAACTATTCTGGGGGAAAAAAGAAAACAAAAAACCAGGGTTGGCAACTGAGCTCATGGAGCTGAGTCACCAGAGGCAGAAAATAGTGCCTAAGGTAGAAGTAGGGTCAAAACCAGATTCAACAAGATCCAAGGGGGATATTGAGAATCAAGGTCAGAGATAAGTCTGCGTGGTTTTATTAAGAGGTCAAAAACAAAGATCATAATAAAACCATAGGAAGTAGAGCTAAAGGGGGCCTTAGAGATTATCTAATCCAACCACTTTATTTTGTTCAAGGGTTCAAGCTCATCAAAGTCATTAGCTTGCTATAACTCAATGTTCTTATGGACACTTGTAGAGTGTGTGTGTGTGTGTGTGTGTGTGTGTGTTTAATCTCTATGACAAATCCTGTTCTCTGTGACTAACAGGATATAAAATGAATAGGACTCGATTGGATGTGAGGGAGTTAAGAGAATCAAAGATGACTCCAAGATTTTGAGCCTACGAGACAGAGAGAATCTTAGCACCACTAACAGAAATAAGTTAAAGAGAGAGATCAGAGAAAAAGATGAACAGTGCCATATGGAACATGATACTGTTGAGCTTCAGTGGCCAACAGGACTTTCAGGTAGTGGGTTGAAATATAGGACTGGAACTGGAAAGAGAGGTTGAAACCATAAATAGAGAGAATCTGGAAAGGGGAATCATCTGAATAAAAGTGGAAGCTGTGGAACTGACCGGAGGCAGGGAGTTTACGCCTGCTCTGACAAACACCTACAGGGGCAGAGAGGTGGCACAGAGCACTGGGACTGGAAGACTTCTCTTCATGAGTTCAGACCTGGTCTCAGACACTTACTAGCTATGTGATCCTGGGCAAGTCACTTAACCTGTTTACCTTAGTTCCTCATCTGTAAAATGAGCCAGAGAAGGAAATGGCAAACCACTCCAAATAGGGTCACAAAGAGTTGGATACAACTGAAATGACTGAACAACTCAAACTGAAACTACTCAAACATCTACAACCTCTGCTCCTACAACATGTCAAAGACACAAAAATCAAAACTGAATGTTTCCATAAGTTCATAAAAATTGACAGCCATCACAAAGCTCTATCCTCAAATCATATAGCTACATTTATGTAGCATTTTTATCATTTACAAAGTACCTTCATGTACATTTTCTCATGTGATCCTTGCAACAACCTTTTTGCAAGACAAATTTAATTGTTTCTTTTTATAGCTTAGGTTAAGTGACTTGCCCAAAGTCATATAGCATATAAATTCCAAAGCCAAGACTTGAACCCAGATCTCCTGCCTTGCCTCCCCATCTTTTCATTACACATACCATGCTTCAATAAGCCTATTTTTCATTATTGGCATAAAAATATAGAGATTAGATATGAATCTGCCATCAAGAATATTATCCTAAACAAACAACTTTTTGGACTCAATCAAAGACTCTTGAAAAAGGAATAAGGAAATCTGTGGGGCAGTTTTCTGGCTCTGCTACGAAGTCTCTATGTTGACATTGGACAAGTTGTTTAAATAGTCTGTACCAATAATATAAAGACTTTCTTTTCCTGAACCTCTCAGAAATCTGAGAATGTGTACTAGGAAGATAACTGGGAACATAGTCCATAAGACAGATCGGAACACAAACTCTCTCCGCATTGGAAGAGATTGATTATTCAATGTCCCACACCTATGTGAGAGGTAAAGTTGAAGTTTGTGATAGTGGGAGAAGAGAGATATCCAGGTTCTTCTGGCTTCCAGCATCAACAGTAATTCTAACCCCTGTTCAGGTCACTGAAAGGAGAGAAAGGCTCTGGAAAGAAGCCAACATTCAGAACTTCAATTATGTCCCTATTCCCAATTCAAGACATGAGAAACTTCAGGGAATTTCTCCTTGGGTGAGATCTGGAACTCTTTCTCTTGGGTGAGCTGTGTTGTCTCATTCCCAAAGGGAAGGCTCTTTCAATCTATATTGGCTGGTATGATATGTGTATATATGTATGTATGTATTTATGAGAGGGTATCTGTATGTCTATATACACATACATACACATATGTGTGTATACATACATATATATGATGTAGTCTCCTATATATGCTTTCTTTGATTTATTTTGCTATCAACTTGAATAAATGGGTTTATTTATTACTTGCTATGTGGTAGAACTGGTGTTTCGTAGGAAAGAAATCAAGCCTCAGATATATCTTGGAACATTCCAAGAATTTAACTGGAGTCTAAAAATTGCATCCTCTAAACTAATAATATTTAATGGTGCAGATAGATAGTCTAGCCCAGTATCCCCTCTCTCTGATGAAAGCAGAGAATCCAGCCACTGGCCCCAACCTCCTTCTTCCTTTGCTAGTAGAAATCAGTGTCCTTTGGAGAAGGGTAGAGGGAGGAGAGGTCTGTTCTTGTGTATTCTCACGCATTATATTTAGGCAGAAAGAGAGGGACATAAATAATTTACGTGGACAAAAATAACTGTACCTTCAACTCCACCTTATGGTGAAAAAAGAACTGGATATGGAATCAGAGGACGCCAGTTTAAATCTTGGCTCAAAGTGGAAAATGAGTGTATGTATAGGAGTAACTGTACAAAGAAAATATCTTTTTTGTGTAATAATGAGAATTTTTGTATTCTCAAGTGAACTCTAGACTCCTTCCTAGCTTTAAATCTGTCATCACAGCTATAATCCATATCTGTAGATAAAACTTACCCATCCAGAATAAAGTAGGCTAAGGAGGTGCTTTTCAAACTAATAATATTTCTCAAGGAATTACATTTTCATTATTTTCAAGTAATACCACCCATGTCATACACTAAGATATAAATGAGTATGATTCTGGGGAAGTCAAAAGCAGGCAGCAGGTCTAGCTATGGAGTGGATGACTTAGATGAAATATCGACCCTGGTATTTCAGATATACCACTGTGGCCTTCTCTTCAAACTTTTATCTACCTGGGCTATCTAACGGGCTGCTATCTAAGCATTTCTAAACTTTGGATACGTTTAATTCAAGAAAATTTTGCCTGAAGTGGAAGACTTTTAATTTTTTGTCCAGTAGGTGAAGAAGTTCTTGGTATCCTAAATCACCAACTCATACAACTGGCATTCCTACCTCCACAATACCTCTTGCATCAGACTCCTCCATTTCCATGACCACAACCCTAATTCAGGTCCTCATCTCTCACCTAGATCACTGTAATAAGAACTAACTTGTCTTTCTATAATCCAGCCTCCACACTGCTGCATACATAGTCTTCCAAATGCACTGCTATGAAATTATCGCTCCTATACCCAGAAATCTTCAGTGCCTCCCATTGCCACCAAATAAAATTTAAATTCCTGAGTCAGGCATTCAAGGCTTTTGATAATCTAGTTCCAATCAGCCAACATTCCTTCGCCTGTATGCCTTGTTCCAGTCAAATAGTATTACTCTCCATCTCTACTTTTCTTTTCCCCCTTCTGTTTCTAGGTTTGGTTATTGGCATTAGCAAGATAATCCCTTGGCTTTTTTCAGGGTGATTTGCAATGTTAGTGATTATTTTTAGGTGGCACATAGGTAACCTAGATATACAGATCAAAGGGGAGTTTTTAAGAAAACCCAGATAAAGTCCCCTTCTTGATGTATTGAAAGCAGGTTTGAAAGTAAATTGATTGCAAATTTAAAGCAAAATTGATGTGGAACATGAAAGGCATTACTCCGATAACTTAGACAAAAACTCAACCCAAACCAAACGTTAAATCATTGATTTTAATGAGGTTGGAAAAATGACAAAAATGTCAGGAAAGTGAGTCCAGAGGACTGAAGGTGAAACATGCCAACCCCCTCTTGCCCAAGATGTAATCTACTCAAAATGCCAATTAAGACATACATTTTTAGACATGGTCAACTTGTTTTTCTTTTTATACTTACTGATGTTTTTTTTTTCTTTTTTGCCTCTTTTTAAAAAATTTAATATATTTAGTTTTCAGCATTGATTTTCACAGGAGTTTGAATTACGAATTTTCTCCCCATTTCTACCCCACCCACTCCAAGATGGCATATATTCTGGTTGCCCTGTTCCCCAGTCAGCCCTCTCTTCTGTCACCCCACTCCCCTCCCATCACCTTTTCCCTTCCTTTCTTGTAGGGCAAGATAAATTTCTATGCCCCATTGCCAGTGTATCTTATTTTCTAGCTGCATGCAAAAACTTTTTTGTTTTCGTTTTTGAACATCTATTTTTTAAAACTTTAAGTTCCAAATTCTCTCCCCTCTTCCCTTCCCACCCACCCTACCTAAGAAGTCCAGCAATTCAACATGAGCCACATGCGTATTATTATGCATAACCCTTCCACAATACTCATGTTGTGAAAGACTAACTATATTTTGCTCCTTCCTAACCTATCCCCCTTTATTGAATTTTCCCCCTTGACCCTGTCCCTTTTCGAAAGTGTTTGTTTTTGATTATC
>CM053627.1:127683229-127702383 GCA_028646595.1 Phalanger gymnotis
GAAGCAACTGCAGCTGTAGTTCTGTAGCTGCCCCACCTCCACTGCCCCCAGGACGTGACTGAGCTGCAAACTCTATCCCAGTCCCCAGCAGCTTCTCCCACTAACCTACTCTATTGTCCTTGGTGTTTGTGGGTTGAGAAATCTGGTAACTGCTGCAGCTCACTGATTCAGGGCGCTAGGGCATGCTCCGCATGGCTCCTGGTCTGGTTGGTCCATGACCCCCACACTGGGCTCTGCTCCACTCAGCTCCACTCCCCTCTGCTCCCAGTTCCATGCGGGATAGACCATACCCAGAGACTATGCAGGCTGTCCTGGGCTAGAGCCCTGCTTCCCTCTGCTACCCTGTGGTTTTGCAGTTCTAGAATTGGTTCAAAGCCATTTTTTATAGGTTTTCAGAGGGACTTGGTGGAGAGCTCACGCTACTCCCTCCTTTCCAGACACCATCTTGGCTCTACCCCACTCATGTTTTGTTTTAACAAAACATTTACAAATTGCTCCCATTTCTTAAGAGGTCTTTTGTAACAAAGTATATAGTTAAAAAAAAAACTAATAATCAATTAATTCATCTGAAAGTACATGCAACATTTCACATCTGTAGCACTTCCCCCTCACCCCTCTATTAAAAAAAAAAATCAAGAGAAATATATTTTCTGTCCCTCCCACTTCCACTTCATTGAAAAAAAAGAAAAGGAAAATAAATTTCTTATAACAAATATGCGTAGTCAAGGAAAGTAAATTTCTCTAAACCTGCTGTATATGTATGTATGTATGTATGTATGTACATATATACATACATACATATATACATATATTACACACAAACACATATACCTCATTTTGCATGCAACATCCATCACCTCTCTAGAATGAATAGCATATTTCATCATTGGTCCTCTGGAATCATGAATATCCATTGTATTGATCATAGTTCTTATAGCTTTCAAAGTTATTTGTTTTTATAGTGTTGTTATTGTATAAATTGTTCTTCATATTTTTTTCATTATTTATCAATTAATAAAAGCCCTCAAAATTGTTTTTTTATGATATTGATGTTATAGTATAAATTGTTCTTCAGACTCTGCTTACTTCACTGTATCAGTTCTTGTGTCTTTCCATGTCTTTTCAAAACCATCTATTTCCTCATTTCTTATAACAAAATAGTACTCCATCACATTCATATACCACAACCTATTCAGCCATTTCTCAGTTGATGGGCCTTGCCTTTCATGGTGGCAAAAAATGAAACTAAAAGGACATCCCCACTTTTCATCCTGCCCTCTCCCATCTACATGCTTTCACCATCCTCTCTGCTTAGAGGAAACTTGCCCTTCCTTCACCCCCAAATATTGAAGTCCCTTGATTTAAAGCCAAACTTAGATGCAATCTTCCCTATGAAGTCATCTCTGACCTTCTTCACCTCCTATAAAGGTTATCTCCCTTTTGAGTTTTTCATAGCACCATTTCTGGATCTCCTTGCTCATATCACATCCTGACTTGTATCATTCTTATGTGTGCATATGTGTACCCCAATCTTCCCAAACCTGCCCCCTGCCACCATGTGCTATGAGCTCTTTGAGGTCAGGGAGTGTAATATTGTTCATGTGTGTATACCCAGCTTCTAGCACACAGCATGTTACATGGTAGGCACTTAATGTTTACCATATTATTTCTTGAATTTGCCCTTCTATCATTTGTTAGAATTGCCCAGTAACTGGTAGGGCTCATCGTCTAACTTATAGAGGACAATGTGCTTATGCAGAAATAAACAGAAGCAACAAAGCATGAAGAAAAACACACATTAAAAGTTAGAAAATACTTTGGAAGTCAATTAATCCAACTTCTACATTTTTAAAAATAATGTTTATTATTTCACTAAATATTTCCCAAATACATGTAAAAAATATTAGCACTCATTTTTAAAACATTTGAGTTCCAAATTCTCTTTCTCTCTCCTGCCCTTTCCCTTCCTTGAGAAGGCAAGCAATTTTCATATTAACTATGGAGCAAAAGAAAACATAGGCAAAAAATAATAAAACAAGAAAAATAAAGAAAAAAAATAGGCTTCAATCTGTGTTCAGAATTCATCAGTTCTCTTTGTGGAGGTGAATAGCATTTTTCATCACGAGTCCTTTGGAACTGTCTTGGATCATCATCTTGATCAAAGTAGCTAAGTCATTCAAAGTTGATCATCCTTACAATATTGCCATTACTGTGTACAACGTTGGACAACAAGGTGGTGTAGTGGATAGAGCACTTGGAGTCAGGAAGATCTGTATTCAAAGCCAGCCTCAGACACTCGCTACCTTACTAGTAACCCTGGACAAGTCACCTAACCACATTTACTTCAGTTCCTCATCTGTAAAATGGGGACACACTAGAGTATGAAATGGCAAGCTGCCCCGGTGTCTTTCCTATGAAAACTACATGGACGGAAGTCCATGGGGTCATGTAGAGTCAGACATAACCAAATGACTGAACAACAACAAATGCACGTACAATATTCTGGTTCTGCTCACTTCGTTTTGCTTCAATTCATATAAGTCTTTCTAGCCAACCCCTACGTTTAACAGATGACATGAAGTGACTTTCCCAAGAGATTCTTATGCTTAACCCAAAGCACTTGCCACCAGATCTGATTTGATAGATCACATCATAAATTTAGAAATATAAGAGACCTTGGAGATCTAGTTCAAACTCTTCATTTTATATATGGAGAAGTAAAGCCCCACAGAGAGTTAAGTGACTCTCCCGTGGGCTTCTAATCCCCTGAACTTCACAAAACAACATGTTGTCTTTCAGAGTTATTCAAGCTATGAAACTAGCCAAGTTAATTTCAACCAGAAATTGAATATATTTAGGGCCAAAACAAGAAAAGAATTTCTCCATAGACCAATAGAGTAGCTATAGAAAGTAAAATCCTAGCATTTTCTGGGCGGAAGGGTCATTGGACATAATTTATAGTGTTGTTATTGTTTAAATTGTTCTTCAGATTTTGCTCATTTTGTTATCAGCTCACAAAGTCTTCAAAATTGTTAATTTTTAAAATGTAGACATTATAGTATAAATTATTCTTCTGGCTCTGCTTACCTCACTCTGCATCAGTTCATACGTCTTTCCATGTCTTTTTGAAATGATCTGTTGCCTTATAGAAATGACTCCATTTATGTTACAGGAAAGGAAACTGTCAGAAATGTTAAGTGATTGCCCATACTAACAAATAGATCAATGTTGGGATCCAAGAACTTGATTTTTAAAAATATTTTGGTAACTGTATTCCAATATAATTGGTTATTTTATTTTCATGCTTTTAAAAAACATTATTCTGAGAAGGAGTCCATAGATTTCTCTACATTGCCAAAAGGTCCAAGACACATACAAAAGGTTGAGAACTCCTGGCCTAGAAGCTTGACTTGGAGCTGTGAGGTAGAATCAGGGTGTCCTGTTTAGAACAATAGTAGTCTCTAAGTGTAAGAGCCATAAAGGAAAAGCCTATAAAAGGAGAATGGCAACAGGAAGCTCTTGGAACAAATTGTCCACAGCTCTAAATTTGAGCCAAACTAAATAAGTAATGTGAAATTATCCTTTTTTTTAACTTTTAAAAATTAATTTATTTTAAACTTAAATACTGAAAGTTAAATATACAATAAGAAAAAGAAATGTGTTATAAACTTAAAAATTAACACTAAAATAGAAAATAAGAAAAGAAAAAAAATTGATATTAACAGCAGAAAATAAGAGAGGGTTCAAATTATACAACAATAAATTTCCAAAGTCTATATAATAAATATTACACATTGTATTCCAGGCTGTCTGTCCTTTCTTTACTTCCTTGTAAGTTTTCTTTTGTTCTCTACTGTGAACTTTTTACTTTGTTTTTCCCCCTCCCCCCCCACCTTCCCCAAGACCACTACAATTAAGCACGGGTATATTACTATGTATGTGTACATATATGCACATACACATACATATAAAACATATACATACATACAAATTATATATATGCACAAACATATATACATACACATACATATACTTAGCTATCTATAATCATACTCATATACGGATGTATACATTCATGTGCATCTTTGTAAGACCATACTATACTTATTTGTCCTGTGTTTCTCTGAGTGTGGGTAACATCTTCCTTTACATGTCCAAGTCTTTCTCTAGTTTTCTAAGTCTACCAACTCATCATTTCCTATACCACAGCAGTATTTTAACGTTATGCTGTCTAGTTATTTTAAATAGTCTAAAACAATATTAATTAATATGGCTGACATATAGTATAGTTTCCTTATTTTTCTCTTCTGATTAAATCTATTTTAGCTTTAACTTTGTCTGAGATCATGATTACTGCCCCTGCTTCTTTTCCTATAATAAATTCTATTCCTGATCTTTATTTTGTATTTGTATGTATCTCCTATTTCCCAGCCTCCTGACTCCTCTATTTTGCTTCTACCCACTACTTGTCCTCCTATTCCTCAACAAAGATCCCTCCCTTATCCTCTTCCTCACACCCTCCTATCTCTCCCTTATCTTCTCCCTCTACTATCCCAAGATTTTTATTTCTTTCTGAATTTAGAAGACTTTCATGCCCTTCTAGATATATGTGTATTGTTTCCCCCTTTAACCTGTTCTTAATAAGAGTAGGGTCCCAGAACTACCAGCCCTTCCCCCCCCCCCCCAATTCTTCTGGGTCAGTTCTTCCTCTCACACCTCCATTGTATAAGATAATGACTCTTTTTATCTTTTCCTTGAAGGTTTGCTTTTTAGTATCACATCACATTCAACTCTTACGCTAATCTTTCTTTCAAACTATCCAATTACTAATAACAATCTTAGACATACAATTTATGTTTCCTAGTATAGAAAGTGAATAGTCTGTCCTTAATGAGTCCCTAATAATTAGTCTTTAATGATTATCTTATATTTCTCTTGGATCTTCTATGCAAAATTTTCTATTGATTTCAGATCTTTTTGCAACAAAATTCTTAAAGTCTGACAATTCATTGAATATCCTTTCATTTTTTTTTGTTCAGGATTATGCATAAATTTGCAGGGTATGATATTTTTGGCCACTACCCCATTTCTTTTGCTCTTCTATATATAGTGTTCCAAGACCTGCAGTCTTTTAGTGATGCCAGTACTAAGTCTTGTGTGATTCTAATTGTGGGTCTACCATATTTAAATTATTTTTTTTCTTGTTGCTCATAATATTTTCTCTTCAAACTCAGGGTATTAGAATCTAGCTATAATATTCCTGTAGGTTTTCTTTGTAGGACATCCTTCTGGTGGTGATCAGTGGATTTTTTCTGTTTCTACTTTTCCCTCTTGTTCTAACACTTCAGGATAATTTTCTTTAATTATTTCTTGTGTTATTGTATCAAGATTCTTTTTTTGATTGTAGCTTTCAGGTAGTCTGATTATTCTTATGTTTTCTCTTCTTAATCTGTTCTCCAGATCATTTTTCTTATGAGATATTTCACTTTCTCTTCTATTTTTTCATCATTTATGTTTTGTTTTGTTATTTCTTGGTCTCTTATAACTTCACTGGCTTCCCCTTATCCAATTCTAATTTTCAAAGAGTTGATTTCTTCCTTAAGATTCCAGATCTCAGAAATGGGGAGAAAATTTGTAATTCAAACTCTTCTGAAAATCAATGCTGAAAACTAAACATATTAAATAAATTAAATAAACTAAACACCTAAAAAAAAGATTCCAGATCTCCTTTTCTAGTTGGTTGACTTTCTTTTTCATAATCTTGTTTTTCTTGGATTGTTCTTATTTTTCTTTTTAATTTTTCCTCAGTCTCTCTCTCATTTGATTTTTAAAGTCTTTTTTTAAGTTCTTCTGCGTATTTTTTGGAGAGAGCTGACCATTTGACACTACTCCTCGGGGTAGGAGAGGCTTTTTCTCCTCTGAAGACCAACCCCAGTCTTCTCTATTCCCATAGTAACTTTCTATGGTTAGATTCTTTCTTCTTTGCCAGCTCATTTTAAATTTATTTATAGGAATTTATTATTGTATTTACCTCTAGTCCTGGGGTATGGGGGATGGTGTCTCTGGCCTCAGGTGCTCCTTCAGTTCTCTGCTCTGTCGTATAACAGAAAACAAGAACCCACAGCCAGCAGGGTCCTGGTCCCACTACTGCACTCACTCAGTATGCACTGGTTCCTTCTTGCCCAGGGCTGCATCTTGGGCAGCATAGCTGTGGCTGGCATCCCTTATCAGCAGAGGTTCCCTTAATCTTCCCCTGTTCAGACACCCAACTCCCCACACTGTCCCAGAAATGAAAGTTCCTGTGCCTGGGTCTGAGATTACCTCCCAACCCAGCTAGCCCCAGGGCTCACCACTTGAAGTTTCAACAGAACTAGCCTAGAGGTGTTTACTCTTCACAGGGGCTAAACTTCAGTCCCGGGATTTTTCTTCAGATTGTCCCAGGAGGCCTACTGTTCTGCCCCAGCTCTTGTTTATATTTACTGCTCTACGTTCTCCCTGAGGTGCTGTTTTGTCTTGTTTGTGGGGGAAATCTGGAGTGCTTAGAATTTTCTGGCCTACTCTGCCATCTTTCCAGAATTCTCTCTCTTCTCTGAAATTATTCTTGATATGTATTTCATCTATAGATAATTTCTACCTTGAACTTCTTTCATAATGTAATAAAGTCCAGTGGGGCTTTTAAACCACCTACATATGCTGAATCATAGTGGAGAGAGTGGGAAAAGGTGATGTCATGGGAATATTAGGTGACACAACTTGGAAATCATTAAGAATGGCCTCCTGGACAAGGGTCAAATACTTTGTAAGAAAAGTCTCTTGTTTTCCTTCCTCCCTCTCTACATTTCTAATCCTTGAGGAAAAGGAAGAGGGCCAAGGAAGAGAATATGAGAACCTCCCAATAAAAGAGACAAGGGACTATCAATACCTCAATCTGTCAAATTATATTTGACCAAAATTGGCTAATAAATGTCCCTAAAGCCAATGATAATGGCTGATTTTGGCCAATGATAATGGCTGTCTTCGTAGAACTGTAGCTAGGTATATTCTCAAGGGAGGAAGGGACACAATTCTACATTCTGAAAGCTATCTCAGCTGAGATGCCCTAGAAGCACCACATTAGGGAGTCAGACCAGTGTTTACCCATGTCCCTGAAAATTCCTCAATGATAGGCAGTACATTCTCACAATTCAAAGAGGTTGGAATGAACATTTATGACAGCTACTTTTCTTCAGGCATCAGCTATCTCTCCCTAAAGGGACAAATATACGTTTTTAAGGAATCACACTCTATTAAGAGGTATAATGGATAGAGATCCAGTCTTGGGGTCAAGAATATCTGTATTTAGTTCCAGCAACTGTGAAGACTATAATTTGCAGAACAGTTATCAATATGCATATTGGAAGAGGAGTTTCCTATACCGATGATATCCTAAATCTGGGCCAAATGAAAACAGAACAAAATTAAGCAAGAGCTATTGAAATAAGCCAAGTGTGAGGTAGTGAGAGCAGGAAGTAGTAGAAAGGAAGGGAAAAGAAAGGGACTTAATATGAAAGACAACCTGAAGGAAGAATTCACAGGACTTGGTGACTTTTAAGGTTAACTTGGATATTTATTAGTATTCATTTCTATAATGAAGATGAGCTTGTAATTTTAAGAGATTTTATAAATAATAACCATGTTTCAGTTTAAATAGCCTGGTTCTTGTCATATCCAATCATATCCTACATAGAACAGAAGGCCCTGCACATGGTGAGCACTTAATAGATTTTGTTTTGTTAATTTTATTGTTTCTACATGGAAATGGGAAGTTGAAGAGTTTTCCTACAACCCATAACAGAGTGAGAAGTTCCTTAATCTCAGAGGAATCACAGATTAAAAAGGACAGTTTTAAAATTTATATGGTGAATTTATTGTATATACATATACATACAGATTTGTGTATGTAAAATAGTATTATATACGTAACATATATAGTATGTATAATGGTATCATATAAACATAGTAGCAGGATATTTTCATAATAGCACTATACTATTGTATATTTATAATACCATTAATATATGTATATAGTGCTATTATATATATATGTATTATATATACATGTTATATATATAATATACAGTATATATAAAGTATTATACAGTTGAAAAGCAAGCTGTATATAATAAAGATCTATAATTTCATGGACAATCTTTTTTTCTATTCTTCTATTTATACGTAAATAAGCATTTTATTAGTGTTGGTTGAGTCTAGAACTTTTTTTAAAAAGTGAGGAGTTTCTGTAACAAGTTTCAGAGAATTATAGGACCTTGGTTATTGAAAGAAGGCAATTGGCAGGACATCTTGTGAATGTCTAAGAGAACCATTCATGTTCCTCAGGCCTGTATAAAAACAGTAAATCCTCCAGCAGTTAAAGAATAAGAGTAGTCAGGGTTCATAGCAATTTGGAATGAGACCCCCCGCAGAGGAGGAATGGTGTGTGTTACAGGAAAATTCCATTAACACTTCCATTATACTCTTTCATACCTTGTTTTGGGGCTATAGGAAAACTTTGACCCCCTTATCTTTGTTTATTTTCAAAATATCATTCTTCCAGATAAAGCTATGATGTCATGCAGCCAAGAGATTCTATTGCCTCTAAGAAAGTACAGTGTCACCTGATATCCTACATGAGAGTGGGTATGAAAACCTGAGTTTGAGCTCCAGATCATGGAACAGAAATAGTCCCCCAACCTCCAGCCCCAAAGCTTGAATATCAGTGACCTGCTCTGTGGAAAAAGCTGCCATAGGAAGGGTGCCTTTTTGGGACAAAGATAGATAAACTAAATCATAATCTAACTCTGAAGACAAACAACAGCAAGGATTTTGACAGTGCTTCCCTCCAACTAATAGTGAGAGATAGCTGTTGAATAAAAATTCTATTTTGGATTTCTAAAGGCAATGCTTTGTGGAAATCTATATGAATTCTGAGAAGCATAAGTTACATTGTAAAAAGGATGGCAAAATCCGTCATACCAGTCCTTCCCTGTCAAAAAATACTGTCTAGAGGAATGACAGTCTGGGGGTCTAGGCAGATACCTGGAATAAATTATAGAGAGATTCCATTCTTGCAGCAGTGATTGACAGTGATTATTACCATTAGTCCACTCATGCAAAAGCTGATTTGAGACCCTTTTACAATGCTCTGACATCTTGACTGGTGACTTGACAAGAATCTAGTTTTTAATGTTCTGTGTGAAGTGCCAAGGAATGTGCATCAAAAAAAATACACATCTAGTTGATAGATGACTTGTTAAAAACATATGCCTACCCCACCAAAAAAAAAAAACCAAAACAACAAACAAACCTGTACCAGTTTGTTTTCATATATGCTTGATATAGGTTAATTAATTAATGAACAATGCCTAATTAACAAAGAGGAAGATGACACTTTATTGAGTAGCATAATTGCATTATGACACCTCATAAAACATACTTCTGTTTACTGTGGCTGTCAGGGATTATTCAAGTTCTGACAGCTGGTAAAAAAAAAAAAAAGATTTAGATAGGGGCTGTTTGCTCTAAAAGGTGATTCACTATTACCTCTGCTGACTAGTCAGGAGTGGTTCATAAATTGCCTTTTTCATTTTGGGTCACTTTGAAAGCTCCTTTGAAACTGTTGATTAAATGTTGATCAAATAATAGCATTTTCCTCTTAGGAACAAAACTGTGGACTTTTTCACACATCACTTTTAAATAACAATTAAAAATTGGATAAAGCAATCAGCAAACATTTGTTAAGCATCTACCATATTGGATATGGACCACTGTGCTGGATACTGGAGAAAAGACAAAGTTTAGATAAGATGTAATTTTTGCCCTCACAGTTTTTAGTCAACTAAGGGGATGAGATGCTAATGTAGATAGCATTAATATACATGATTATATGAAATCAGAGAGGTGCAGAACAAAATGCCACAAAATATGCTTGGGTAGCAAGGTTAATTACTGTGGAGAGCATCAAGGGAACCTTTGTACAGATGGTGTCATTTAAGTTAAACCTTAAAAAGTGGGTGGGAATTCAACAGACTAATAGGAAGAGAGAAGACATTACAGGCTAAACATAAAAGTATAGTGCCCCTTACCATTTCCAGATAGGTTCATTTTATCTGATTTGGCTGATCAGCTACTCAACTCAATGTACAACTCTCCATCCAATGTAAATTTCCTCTATCTTGCTAAACTACAAAAGCAAAATATACATCTAATAACGAGAGCATTTAATTTAAAAATGAACAATAAAGAAGGAAACCACATAGTAAACTATTCTTTTCACATAAAAGGAAGCAATCTCCTATGCTTCTAAGGGCATCATTGTCTAATTCTTTAATTCCATGGATTTCTCAGCCAGCTGGAAGACTCATGGCCCCAGAAGCAAGAGTGTATTGTCATTTGCCTCTTGGAGCTTCTTTCCCAGGAGTCTCTTGCAGCAGAATAGTAGAAAAGCTTTAATTTCTTATCGTGGCTCTGGAATGTCATGGACTGGTAATTCTGAATCCTTATGCTGATGTCCTGTTAAGTTCTGTTTTTTAAGCCTCCCACCTTGTAGTATGTTCAAAATTCTCACCTGATCATGTAACCACCCTTTAGACTCACATACCATTTGTCTTCTGGGACATATAATCAAAGGAATATCTCCAAATGAGAGTGGCTCAGTTACAATAGAATAATTTTCTTATTCTATTATTTTATCAGGTACACAAATATATCTTAAACATCCATGTGGGTGAATAAACATTCATGAATAAGCATTTAGCACATTCATCAGTAATATACCAAATAGATAGACCCTCTTAGACACAAATGTTGTGAAAAAGGAAGGCCTTGGCACATGTCTAATACAAAAGTTTTGCCAGAGAAAATTTGATTGTTTTTTTTTTTTACTATATGACATACCTATATCAATCATTCATAGTCTAAGATTATGCTTTAGCCATACTTAAGTTGAATGAGAGGTCTAATTATTTTACTCCACTATCCGGCCTATTGTCCATTGTTTGACCTCTTAAGCCAGTGCTAGATTTCAGATGATCATTACTGTTCCATGGTAGGGAATGGTAATGTTGAAGGTTCAAGAATTGACCATTTGGAGTCCTTCTTACTTAAACAGACTTCTAATTTTTACTCTGTGCTATTTTTACTTGTTTTATTCTGGTTTTCAAGAGCAGGTCATGAAGTAGAAGACAGTCTAATGGAGAGTGCAAGTCCCATTTTCATTCCCTCCAAAAGAAAACTACATGCCTACCCTTTACCTGCATATCATAAACTAATTCTTCAAAGGTCCCTTAGCATCCCTTATCAAGAAGCAGTATCGTATCTTGGAAAAAAACATTCTCTGAGACTTAAGAAACCTAAATTCTAGGCCCAACTCATCCTTTTTTTTTTTAAATGTTCTTTAAAAAAAAAACTTTAATTTTTTAAACATTAAAAGTTTCCCTATTATATGTCCCCTTCTCCATCCCAACTATTCTACATTATATTTTTAAAGAAAAAAAGAGAAAAAGTCAGAAAAACTGACCAAAACATCAAAAAAGACTAAAAATATGTGCATTGTACCACATTTGTGAACCTCCCACCTTTTCAAACAGGTGAAGATGTTTTCTCATATCTCTTCTTCAGAGCCATGATTGTTCTTTCTAATTTTACAGAGTTTTTTTTTTCCCCTTGGATGTTATCTATGGACTTTTTCAATTGTTATTTTGTTTTCTGCGCTTAGAAGATTTATGTAGTTTTCTCGTATTATTTCTTTCATTTCAAGATTTTGACTTGTCTTGTTCTTCTAGGGGACCTTTAATCCTTTAGTTGCTTCTATGCATCCTGTCTTCAAGATCAATAGTTTGCTTGTAGAGAGATCATGTTTTCTTTTAATGTTGTTTTTTGTTTCACTTCTACCAGATTGTTGTTCACTTCTGTGTATTTGCATTCCCAATAAGTCGTTCTCTTTTTTTAGTGAGATTTGTCATCGTAGATTCAAGTTTTTCTATTCTACCTATTATTTCTGCTGTTCCAGCCATAAATTCTGCTTTCATGATTCTTATTTCTGTCCTGACATTGGTGAACATCTTGCTGTGGTTCTAAGCTCCCTTGTGAATCTACAGGGACATTTGCCCGCAGAAGCTATTTTCATTTTCTTTTGTTTTGCAGCAGAATTCAATATTTGCAAAATTGCAATAAAAGCAATATTCATAAAAACTGTATTTGTTTAGATAATCTGGAAGTCATATTCCCTTCTGTTATTAATATCTTCCCTATTAATTTATTTGCTATTGCTCAAAGTCTTTTTATAAACTTTTATTTATTTTATTCTGAACTTAAGAAATAAAACAAAAATTTCCATAACATAGTAGAATAGGAAAAAAGATGACTATACATGAAACTGCAAATCTATTATATACAACTTGCCATTTCTTTTAAATGGATAATAAAGTTATCACATAATTTTCCTTTTTTTTGCCTTTTTTTCCTTCCTTCCCTACTCCACTCATCCTAGAAATGGCTACAATTAGACATGAATGTGTATATATGTAAAACCATCCTATACATACTTCTATTTATCAGTTCTTTCTATGGTTGCAGATAATGTCTTCCTTCATATGTCCTTTGTGGTTAATTTGGAGATTTATAATAATCACAATGACTTTGCCACTCAAAGTTGTTCTTAAAACAATATTGTTGTTACTGTATACAATGTTCTCTTGGTTCTGCTCATTTTGCTTTTTTTTTTTTTTATGCAAGTCTATCCATGTTTCTCCAAGATCACTGAGCTTGTCCTTTCTTATAGGACAGTAGTATGTTATCACAATCATATATCACAACTCATTCAGCCATTCCTCCAGTAGACTGCAATTTCCAATTCTTTGCCACTACAAAGAGAGATGCTATAAATATTTTTAGGACATAAGAGTTCTTTTCCTTTTTCCCTAATCATCTCTGGGTCAAAAGGTATAGGCAGTTTAATAATTCTTTGGGCATAATTCTAGATTGCTCTACACAATGGTTGGATCAGTTCACAGTTCCACGAACAGTGAATTAGTGTCCCATTTTTTCCACATCCCATCCAACGTTTGTCACTTCACCCAATTTGATAAGTGATATCTCAAGACTATTTTCATTGGCATTTCTCTAATCGAGGGTGATTTAGAGCACTTTTTTACATGACTATATATATTTTTTATTTCTTCATCAAAAAACTGCCTGTTCATATCATTTGACCATTTATCAATTGGGGAATGACTCATATTCTGATACATTTGACAAAGTTCTTTATATATTTGAAATATAAGACCTATATCTGAGGATCTGTCTATAAAAATTTTCCCTCAATTTTCTACTTTCCTTCTGATGTTGGCTACATTGGTTTTATTTTACAAAACCTTTTTTAATTTAATGCAATCAAAATTATCCATTTTACACCTCACACTGCTCTCTTTCTCTTGTTTATTCATAAATTGTTCACCTATCTATAAGTCTGATAGGTAATATATTCTATTTTCTTCAAATTTTCTCATAATATCTCTCTTTATATCGAGGTAATTACCTATTTTGATCTGATCTTAGCAAATGGTATAAGATGGGTGGGGAACCTGCAGCCTTGAGGCCACATGTGGCCTCTCTAGGTCCTCCTGTGTGGCTCTTTGATTGAATCCAAACTTCACAAATCCCCTTAATAAAAGGAACTGTTCTGTAAAATTTGGACTCACTCAAAAGGCTGCACCCAAAGACCTAGATGTGGCTTCGAAGCCACAGGTTCCTCACCCCTGGTATAAGATGTCTATGAGATGTAGATCTATGCCCAATTTCTGCTAGACTGCTTTCCAGTTTTCCCAACAATTTTTCCCAAATAATGAATTCTTATTCCAAACACCTAAGTCTTTACACTTATCAAATACAATGTTACTATATTTATTTTCTACTGTAAATTGTGTGTCTACTCTGTTCGACTGATCTACTTTTCTATTTCTTAGCCAGTACCAGGTAGTTTTGATAATTACAGCCTTATAATACAGTTTAAAATCTGGTACTGCTAAATCTCTTTCTTTTACATTTTTTTTTTGCTAGTTCCTTTTGATATTTTTGACTTTTTTGTTCTTCCAAAAGAATTTTGTTATTTTTTTTCTAATTCAAGTAATTTTTTTTTGTAATTTAATTGGGATGACATTGAATATGTAAATCAGTTTAGGCAAAATTGTCATTTTTATTATATTGGTCCTGCCTCTCCATGAACAAATCAATATTTCTCCAATTATACAAATCTGATTTTATTTGCATAAAAAGCTTTTTAAAAGTAATTTTGTCAATACAGTTCCTGGGTTTGTTTTGGTAGGTGCACTCCATCAGTTATTTTATACTGTGTAGAGTTATTTTAAATGGGGTCTCTCTTACTGTCTCTTCTTGCAGGCTTTTGTTTGTGATATTCAGGAATGCTGATTATTTATATGGATTTATTTTATATCCTGCTACTTTGCTAAAAATTATTATTTCCGCTAAATTTTTAGTTGAGTCTTTGAGATTTTTCCAAGTGTATCATCATATTGTCTGCAAAAAAAGACAGTTTTATTACCTCATTCCCTATTCCGATTCCTTCTATTTCTTTTTTCTTCTCTTATTGCTTTTGCTAGGATTTCCAATATAATATTGAATAATATTGGTGACAGGAGGCATCCTTGTTTCACAACTAATCTTACTTGGAAGGCTTCTAGTTTATTCCCATTACACATAATGCTTGCTGATGATTTTAATTAAATATTTTTTATCAATTTAAAGAAAAATCCATTTATACCTAAACTATTGTTTTTAATAAAAATGAGTGTTGTACTTTATCAAAAGCTTTTTCTGCATCTATTGATTTAATTATATGATTTTAAAACTTTTATTATGATATAACCAATTATGCTAATAGTTTTCCTTATGTTAAACCATCTCTGCATTCCTGGTATAATCCCACTTGGTCATAATGTAAAATCTTGATAATATATATTTGTAATCTTTTAGCTAGTATTTAGAATTTTTGCATCTGCATTCATTAATAAAATTGGTCTATAATTTTCTTTCTCCATTTTTACTCTTCCTGGTTTAAGTATCAATATCATATTTGTTTCATAAAAGGAGTTTGGTAGGTTCCCTTCTTTGCCTATTATTCCAAATAATTTATTTAATATTAGAATTCATTTATCTTTAAATGTATGATAAAATTCACCTTAAATTTGTCTAGACCTACTGCTTTTTTTTCAGGAAGCTCATTTATGGCCTGTTCAATTTCTTTTTCTAAAATAGAAATATTTAAATTATCTGGATATTCTAATTTTAAATTTAATTTAAATTTAATTCTAATTCTAATCCATTTTATTTCTTCTTCAGCTAACTTAGGCAATTTGTATTTTTATGAATATTCTTCTCTTTCACTAAAATTGTTAAATTTATTGGCATATATTTGGGCAAAATAACTCCTTATAATTGTTTAAATTTCATCTTCATTAGTGGTATATTCACCTTTTTCATTTTTGATACTAGTGATTTGGTTTTCTTCTCTCTTTATTTTGAATCAAATTAACCAATGGTTTATCTATTTTATTTTTCCATAAAACTAACTTTTTCTTTTATTTATTAATTCAATTTTTTTTACACTCAATTTTATTAATCTCACTTTTATTTTTAGGATTTCCAACTTAGTGCTTAATTGGGGATTTTTAGTTTGTTCTTTTCCTAGTTTTCTTAATTGCATCATTGGTCTGCTCCTTCTCTATTTTATGGATATAAGCATTTAAAGATATAGTTTTTGATATGTTGTCTTATTACTGGCATTTTCTTTAATGAAATTAGTGTTTTGTGATTTGTTCTTCAACCCATTCATTCTTTATAATTAGGTTGTTTAATCTCCAATTAGTTTTTAATCTATGTTTCTGTGGTCTCTTATTAAATATATTTTTATTGCATTGTGATCTGAAAAGGATACTTTTAATATTTCTGCTTTTAACTATAAAATTTTAATGTCTTAATATATGGTCAATCCTTGTAAAAGTACTGTGAACCACTGAGAAAAAAAATATATTCCTTTCTATCCCCATTCAATTCTCTCAACATAACTATCATATCTAGCTTATCTAAAATTCTATTCACTTCTTTGCCTTCTTATTTATTTTTTGGTTAAACTTATCTTGTTCTGAGAGGGGAAAATTACAGTCCCCCCATTAATACAGTACTACTATCTACCTCCATCTGTAATTCATTTGACTTTTCTTTTTAAAATTTAGATGCTATAGTATTTGGTGCATATAGGTTCAGTATTGATATTGCTTCAATGTCTATGGTGCCTTTTATCAAAATGCAGTTACCCTGTTTATCTTTTTTAATTAAATCTATTTTAGCCTTAGCTTTGTCTAAGATCATAATTACTACCCCTGCCTTTTTTTGCATCAGCTGAAACATAATAAAATCTACCCTAAGCTTCCATTTTAACTCTGTGCATATCTCTCATTCTTAAATGTTTTTCTTGTAAACAATATGTTGTTAGATTCAGATTTTTAATCCATTCTGCTATCTACTTCTGTTTTATGGGTGAGTTCATTCCATTCACATTCAAAGTTGTAATTACTATTTGTGAATTTCTGCCTATCTTATTCCTATTCACTGTTGTCCTTCTCAGTTTCTCTTTTTACCCTATCTCAATTACCTTATCCTATCTCCTTATTCTCCTATTCCTTATTTTACCTACGCCTTCCTTATCTTCTCCCCCTCACCTTCCTAAATCTTAAGCTAAACACCCTTCTAAAAGTTCCTCCTTTATCCTGTCCCCCTAGTTCTCTTATTTCTTTATAAGTTTAGAAGACTTTAATACCTTTTATATGTATATGTTGTTCCTCCTTTAACCCAGATCCTATGAGAGTAAGGTTCCAACACTACTAGCCTTCCATGCCTACCTGTTTCTTCTGTAACAGTTTTTTCCTTTCACACCCCATCTTAATGAGATAATTGCTCCTTTTTACTTTTTCCTATCCAATTTTTTTTTGAATCACCCTGTCATACACAACTCAGCCACAACCTAGAAAAGATTGAACTACCTTAGCAATGATGACAGTGTTATACTGATAACATTTTCATGTATAAGAAGTAAACAGTTTAACTTGAATAAGTCTTTAGTAATTAATTAGTCTTTAATGTTTTCCTTATATTTCTTCTGGAGCTTTTATATCAAATTTTCCATTGAGTTCTGGTCTTTTTGTCACAAATAACTAAAAGTCTTTCAGCTCATCATATTCCTTTTTTTCTCCCATTCAGACTTATACTAAACTTTGCGGGGTAAGTTATTCTTGGGTACAACCCCAGTTTTTTTTTTCTCTTCTAAATATAATGTTCCCCAACCCACAATCTTTTAATGTAGAAGCTGCTAAGTTTTGTGAAATCCTGATTGTACCTCCACAATATTTCAATTTTTTTTTTCTTGTTGCTTGCAATATTTTCTCCTTAATCTGGGAGTTTTGAAATTTGGCTATGACTTTCCTGTAAGTTTTCCTTCTGGGATTTCTTTCAGGTGGTGAATGGTAGATTGTTTTTTCAATATCTACCCTCTTGTTCTAGAACTTCAGGGCAATTTTCCTTAACAATGTCTTGCAATATTGTATGAAGATTCTTTTTTTGATCATAACTTTCAGGTAATTCAACAGTTCTTATATTGTCTTCCTTTGATCTGTTCTCCATATCAGTTGGTTTTTTTTATTTTTGATATTATTTTTTATTTATTTAATTTAATATTTTTCATTTTCAACATTGATTTCCACAAGATTTTCAGTTACAAATTTTCTCCTCATTTCTACCCTCCCCCCACAACCAGATGTCATAAATTCTGATCGCCCCTTTCCCCAGTCTGCCTTCCCTTCTATCACCCCACTCCCCCCCCATCCTCTTTCCTCTTACTTTCTTGTAGGGCAAGATAGATTGCCACACCCTATTGCCTGTATATCTTATTTCCCAGTTGCATGTAAAAACAAATTAAAAAAAAATTTGTTTTTAGAACTTTGAGCTCCAAATTCTCTCCCTTCTTCCCTCCCCACCCAGCCTCCTTGAGAAGGTGAACAATCCACCACAGGCCACACATGTATCATTATGCAAAACACTACCATAATAGTCATATTGTGAAAGACTAACTATATTTCCCTCCATCCTATCCTGTCCCCCTTTGTTTACTTTTCTCCCTTGACCCTGTCCCTTTTCAAAAGTCTTTGCTTTTGATTACCTCCTCCCCCTATCTGCCCTCCCTTCTATCATTCCCCACCCCACCCCCCTCATCTCCTTTCCCTTACTTTCCTGTAGGGTAAGATACCCAATTGAGTGTGTATATTATTCCCTCCTGAAGTCAAATCTGATGAGAACAAGATTCACTCATTCCCTTTCACCTGTCCCTTCTTCCCTTCCATTAAAACTGCTTTTTCTTGCTACTTTTATTTGAGATAATTTACCCCATTCTATCTCTGCCTTTCTCCTTCTCCTAATATATTCCACTCTCACCCCTTAATTTTATTTTTTAGATATTATCCTTCACATTCAACTCATCCTGTGCCCTCTGTCTCTCTCTTTCTCTGTCTCTCTCTCTGTCTCTATCTCTCTGTCTCTCTGTCTTGCTCTCCCTCTCTCTCTCTCTCTCTCTCTCTCTCTCTCTCTCTCTCTCTCTCTCCACACACACACACACACACACACACACACACACATTCCCTTCAACAACTTTAATACTGAGAAAGATCTCATGAGTTACAAATATCATCTTTCCATGTAGGAATGTAAACAAAACAGTTTAACTTTAGTAAGTCCCTTATGATTTCTCTTTCCTGTTTATCTTTTCATGCTTCTCTTGATTCTTGTGTTTGAAAGTCAAATTTTCTATTCAGCTCTGGTCTTTTCATCAAGAATGCTTGAAAGTCCTCTATTTTATTGAAAGTCTATATTTTGCCCTGGAGTATTATACTCAATTTTGCTGGGTAGGTGGTTCTTGGTTTTAATCCTAGCTCCTTTGACCTCTGGAATATCGAATTCCAAGCCCTTCAATCTTTTAATGTAGAAGCCGCTAGGTTTTATGTTATCCTGATTGTGTTTCCACAATACTCAAATTGTTTCTTTCTGGCTGCTTG
>CM053627.1:127702883-127738567 GCA_028646595.1 Phalanger gymnotis
TGCTTTCCTAGGCCACTTTGTGCGTTCTGCAGTTCTAGAATTGGTTCAGAGCCATTTTTTAATAGGTTTTTGGAGGGACTTGGTGGGGAGCTCATGCCAGTCCCTGCTTTCCAGCCGCCATCTTGGCTCCGTCCCCGGGAAAGGTCTTTAATCACATTATCACCACAGGTTCCTAGTAAACCTGTAACTTAATGGGGGTGAGGCTGATGCTTATGTACAAAAAGGACAATGAGAGGATCTAGGTGGGATTAAGGAATGGCAAGTAGTCTGGGGTGGGCCAGGTGAAACAGTGAAAGGAATGTCAAGTAAACTAATTAGGTGATCTAGGTGGGCTTGAGTGGGTCAAGTGCCTTGGGCCAGGCGCCAGTGATATAGGCTCCTGAAATGTATGGGAAAATTTAGGGACTGGGTTGCTTTCAAAGACATGGTCTTTTCCTTTCAGGGGTCCAGGTCCCATCACCCCATCAGTACTGTAAGAAAAGATATAAGGGATGATTTCAAATAAACATGAGAATACTTGTATGAACTGATGCAGAATGAAGTGAACAGAATCAAGGGAACAATTTATGTAATGATTACAATAATATAGGGGCAATTAGGTGGGGCAGGGAATAGAGCAATGAGCTTAGGATCAGAAAGATTCATCTTTATGAGTTCAAATGTAGCCTCAGAAGCCTACTAGCTATGTGACCCTGGTGAAGTAACTTATCCCTGTTTGCTTCAGTTTCCTCATCTATAAAATGAGCTGGAGAAGGAATGGTGTTATCTCTGCCAAGAAAACTCCAAATGGGATCATGGAGACATGACTGAAAAACAATGTAATTACAAAAATAGCACAATAATGTAAAAGAAAAAAAACTTTAAAAGACTTAAGATGTCTGAGAAATGAAATAAGCAGTCATGGCTCCAAAGATGGTGGTCTCAAAGTACACAATGAACCACGCATGCACTTTTGGATAAGACTAATATGCAGATTTGGTTTTAATGGGGGTACAGTCTCTGGGAACCCCCTTGAGCCTACCTCCAATCTTCCCACTTGATCTGGCTTTTTATCCCCAGATAGCCAAGTCTAGCACTCCATTGCCTGATTACTTCTGGATTGCCTCCAGCCATTTCCCACCCTTGATCCTATCAAGATATCTATACCCAAATCTGTTACCATAGCCCACCATTGTCTATCTCCTGGTAGCCTTCAGCTATTTCCCACCCTTAATCCCATTCCTGGAGTCTGACCTCTAGTCACCCCAGTCACATCAAGATCCTCCTTAGACTCCTCCTCAAGATCCTCCCTAGACCCCTCCTCCCAGCACCCCAGAATCACCCCTAGATCCTTCTCACAGTTTCTCTATATAAGATCCATCTTACCTCCATGAAGGTGCTCAGATTCAATCTACTTCAGATTCAATCTGGCTCACTTTTCAATACAAGCATCACAAATTGGTGAGATTTCTTAAGACTCTACCCAATATGATGAATCTTTAATAAACTTTGTTTTTCTCTTTGGCTGTAAGAAGGCTTAGGTCGAATTCATTCAAGCAGGATCAATGTGTTGGTATTTTGGGGTCCCTCATGCCCCTAAACCCCCAAACCTCAACAGTTTTTTTGACTACACGTATCTATAATGAATTCTACTTTTCCTTTTTGATTTTCTGCTTGTGAGGGATCTGAGGAAATAATTTGGGCTAACAACAGTACTGTCAAAAAAAAAAAGAAAAGTGGGGGGTCATTAAAAAATTTTAATGCATAGATACAAACAGGAAGAAATTCAGAAGAAAACACAGATGAACAAGAGAGTTTTGTAAGCAAAAATGAATTTATTATATATTTAACAGGAAAAACAAGCTGTAGGTAATAGCAATTCACAGTTTCATATACAATGCTCATTATCTGCTCTGCTTTGTATATGGAAATATTCATTTTATCTGATGCTCATTAAGTTCAGAATTTTTTAAAAAAATGTTTGTTTTTTTTTAAAAGAACACTGGATCTAAGGGTCAGAAGTCCTGACTTCAATATGATTTCACTATAAATGAGCTATATGGCCCTAGGTAAGTCAATTAATCTTTCCAAGCCTGTTTCCTTACCTACAGGGGCAATGATATCAGTCCAGTCTTGGGATTATTGTGAAATTCTAAAGAAATAAATTATATGACGGTGTTTTGCAAATTGTAAAGGTATTATTAATTCATCACTATCCTTAGTTAAGAACATAAAATAAAAAAATTTTAAAAACACAAAGCTTGTTTATGCCCTTTTTTCAAGAGAGTATATGCATATGTGAAAAGTATATGTGATAGTTTTGACGATGCTTAGATTAGCTGTCTTAAGTCACTAAGGACCCTGGAATTTGAATTTCTTCCCAGCTCAGAAAAAGAAAGGATTTTAGGGTCAAAACATGAGGGTAGAGTTTTCCCCAGAACACAGAAGTTTTTTTTTAATCTCTTTTGAGAGGAATTGAAGAGTTACAATTGGATAGAGAAAGAACTGAGGTAGGCACAGCAGCAGCAGCGGTAACAGAAAGTGGACACTTTCTGGCGACTAACTCTATGTCTTGGCACGTAGCCCTGGCATGTAGCTCTATTTTACTTATTCAGAAAATCCAACAGGGAGTGAAAATGTTTTACTAGATGAAGAGAAGATAATTTTAATTGTGTCTTGAATGCATATTTTTGCTATATAGTGTGGTAAAGAGATAATTGATTACACCAAACCCAGCTTGCTGGAAGACTAACCCTCCCAGCTTAGCAATCAATAGATTGCCTGGGGACTTGGAGCATTTTATGAATTTTATTTACAATTTACATTTTTAAGCTTTGTAGCTTTGTGGATAAAGGAAACCATAAGGGACTGGGCTCTTTACGCTAGACTAACATCTTTAATTGCTAACATCATCACCTCTATGCAGAAAGATCTCTTTGAACCTCTAGAGAAGATTGCTCCCTGAACCAGCCTCAGTGAATGGAGATGAGTGTGGCCAATTTTGCCCACTTTTGGCAAAGGAAGAGGGGTAAAAAGTGCTCCACAATCAAAAATGCTCTTCTCAGTGACTTCTGCTGGGTATCAGTACAAACAGCAAGTGTCCAGTCAATACTGATTGAGTGCATGAACTTGCATATCTTTAGCCAACTATTAAGATATTAAGACTAATGGAGCCAGCTCATATTGACCAGTGAAAGCCAATTGGTAAATTTGAGTGTGAGCATTTATGCCATGGAAAATGGTATCGATCATACAAATTAGGTCCTAATTTCTTATTTGATTGATTGCCTGGACTTATGAAAATGGAGACAATGTTAACAATTCAGATTAAACTTAAAAGTGCATCAATAGGTACAGTTTTCCCCCCAGAAAGAGTGATTTGCTAAACATTTGCCAGCATACCCCTCCCTATAGCCACAGAGCACAGTCCACTACAGTCATCTATCTTTCAGATACATTGTGTTTGTTACTAAAGGGGCAGATTAGGGTGTATGAATGGTTTGGTGCAGATTCCTTATGGCCACTAGAAAAATAATTCAAAGCACAAAGCTTAGTTGGTGGCAGGTTAGTAATATCTTCATAAATAAAGAAGGTTACCTTTATAGGCTCATAGCATCATAGATTTAAAGATAGAAGGGACCTTAGAGAGCCTCATTCAAATTCTCTGCTTTACAGTGGAAATCAGAGGACCTGGGTTCAAGTTCTGGATCCAAGTCCTGGCTCAGTCACTTACTAATTGTATGATCATGGGCAAATCACTTAATCTCTCTGTACCTCAGTGTTCTCATCTGTAAATATAAGAGGTCTGAAGTGGCTGAATTCTAAAGATCCCTTCCTATCCCAAATCTATGATCCTATGATCCCAAAGTGATTGAAATGGACATTGATGGAAACCGCTGTGCAAAAGTAACTCTCCTATTTGGAATCATGTTAGCATTTGATATTTTTTCCCCACAATTCAATATGGAGAGCAGCCAAATCATATTAAAAATAAGAAATCCCTTATGTTATGATTCTTTCCCTTCACAATCTGATTTCTCAATCCAAACTCTAATCATTCTCTCCCCATTTCTTAAGAAAAGAATGAAAATGACCCCTCTGAAAAAACCCTCATAGAACAAAATGTATGATGAAGCACATGGTGCCACCCACCTGTTTTGTAGTAATCTTTGTGAGCCAGAATTAGAGCTTTAAAAGTATTTTTTTAAAGCCATTTTGATCTCACACTTAATCTATTTCATAATCATAATAGTCATCATCCATGTTCATTTTGATGCTAGGTTGGTCCTCAGGTTTTGGTTTCTTTCTGATTTCTTTGCTTTTCTCAGTTAGATAGGAATGTCCTTCACAGTGTCTCATGATACTCTTTGATGACATCCAGCTTTCCCCTCGCCTTTCTGCTGGGGCTACACATTGCCCTCCTCTCACATCAGTTGCCTTGGCCATCAGGACCTTCCTGGCCCTGAGAAGATCACAGGTGCAATTCCAAGGATTTCCATCCAGGTAGAGGTACCTCAGCCGAGGTAAACCTTCTAGGACTTTGAGATCTAATGCAGATATCTTGTTGTTTCGAAGATTTAGAACCTGTAGCTGTTTCAAATCCTTTAGCTCCTGCTCACCAATATCCTGTATGGCATTTCCTTTTAGATCTAGCCTGGCTAAAGTGTCTGGAAGCCTGGACAGAGAATAGAATAAAGTGAG
The DNA here is from genome assembly GCA_028646595.1 of Phalanger gymnotis. Taxonomy (NCBI): domain Eukaryota; kingdom Metazoa; phylum Chordata; class Mammalia; order Diprotodontia; family Phalangeridae; genus Phalanger; species Phalanger gymnotis. Next base: position 127,707,564 of record CM053627.1, read on the forward strand.
AATGAAAGTTAGGAAAAGTGTTTTATAGCTGCCAATATGGGTAAGCACATTTCTTCTGTGTGTGTACAGGGGAGGGGAAGCAGAGTTGGGAATTGGTGAGCACGAAACAGTATTTTCAGCCAATTCAGTCCTCATGTGGAAGAAGATAGGGAGCCTTCTTCTGGAAAGGCATGATAACATGCAAAGGAAATGCCTTACCCCCTTCCCCAGTAAATTCTCCCCTATGATTAAAAAATCTGACATCTTCAGCAAATCAGCCAGGGTAAATTTTGGACATTGTCCATGGCCCCAATCCAGAAGACTTTCCTGGGATCCTGAATGGGAATGAATTGAGGAACAGGACACATTCATTACATATCATTATGCCTTTTGGAAGCATGGTTCCCAAGCCTCTTTCCTGCCTTCATCAAATACACTATGTATATTCACATGTACATTCACCAGCCCCTCATTAGATGTATAATTGTGTTTCCCTTGAAAAAGAAAGTAAAAAGATTTTAAAAAAAACTGTGTACACTTAAAATCAGCTATGAATTCATCCTCTAGTTTCCTATTTTCCATCAAAGTCAGTCACTTCAACCCTTTTGACCTTGTCTCATAGGTCTCATTTTCTATTATCTAACGATTTCTCTGTTTCAATTCTATTACCTTTTTTCTCTTAAAATGGGGATAATAAAATGGAATCTGTGATTCAAATAAAGGCTAATGACAAATGGAGCAAAATTACTTTCTAAAAATGGCAAGTTATAACTTTTTATTCGGGCAAAATATATTCATTTATTTGACAACAACCTTTTCTTGCTGTCTCATATTCAACTTGTGGCTGACTGGAACCCCTACCTAGTTTTATTTTTTCCTGCTGTGTTCATGCCTATCTTTAGTCACATGTCTACTAGCTGTGCAGTCAAATATTTTTTTAAGCTCAAGAGGTGAGGAGACTTTATATGAAAAATTCTGACCCCAACCCTGAGTATTCATGTACTAACCTCATGACATATTAATGCACAATGGATAAAGTGGATGGGAAGACCATTCTTTTCATTGCTGTGTAGTGGAAACAAGGGAGGCCTTTGGGGTGGGGCCCTTAGAGGGAACTTACATGGGGAGATGGACTAGAGTGATACAAAATGGGCATTCATGGATGGGGTGTGATCTTTATCCTTAAAAGGAACATCAGCATTGATGAGACCATGGATCCCTTTCAGTTATTTAGTAGTGAAGAGAGTTTTGGTTTGTCACAGTCCCATTCCTACTACTTAGGAAGGAAACGGCTAGTGATTTTAACCATATTTCTTAGCAATTGGACAGTTTTCCTGTCTTTAGCACAAAAATAATAGCTTGTAGTCCAAATGGATACAAATATCAAACTCCTACTTAACAATTTAGTTTAATGGAACATTTTAAGTTTTGGAAAATTTGGAAAATAAACCTAGTCTTATTAGTTTCATTTTATGTTTTTATTCATATCTATACAAATATATAAAGATTGACACTTATTTGGGAATTTCAAAAGCCTTAATTATTTAAACTTTCTTCATACCCTTGGGATAAAATTTATTTAATAAAGAAGATAAATTTTGCATAATTTCATACATTTTAACAGTTTAATCATTTAATTGAATTTTAAGTTAGTTCCAGATCAAATTAATTTTATGCAAACAACTGTTAATATGAAGAGCATCTGTAAAAGGTTCACAGATAGTCACAGATATATAGCTTTTGTTTTTTCCCCCACTTAGGGGGGATGTCATTCCCCTAGGAATGATGATTTCAATAGAAATGAATTAGGTGTGAGCATTTCATTGCTAAGATCATGCAGGGCTAGGAAACAGCTGAGGACTAGAAATAACATTTGTGGGGTTTTATTTTCAGTTCCAAAATATTTATTGAAATCTTCCTATGTATCTTCCTATGTATTTATTGAAACCTAACTATGTACTATGTAAGACTGTGCTAGGTAAGCCTCAAAACACTATCCCTGGCAGTTTCTCCCCAGTCCAAGGACACTATGCCTAGCAATTACTCATGAATGGGTCCCAGCAAAACACTTATCTCTCTCCCTGGTATAGTAACAAACCACACTTGTCAGAATTATTAGTTTGAACTGTCTTTGACTGGGTCATAAAGATATTTGGTGCCAACCAGACTATCTATACCAACTTCCTACCTCATTGTATTCCTCCTGGACTCCTCATTATGTGTAGACTTAAGATATGTGTACTCTCTACATCTATCTTGTCATACAAGACTGAATGGTGGCAGAATGTACAATCCTCAGTCAGTCCTGACCACTAGTTAACTTAGTGACATAGCAAATCTAAAACCACACCTCCTTGTGAACCCACTTTAGGCTTTTCCTGGTGAACTGTGGGTAAAACGCCAGTGCAGTAGATATAAAAAGTGAATGTTCTTTTAAGAACTGACCACTCCTTAACCACTCCCTAATCCTGCTGGAGTCACCTGATTAGCATACTTGGCACATGTTTTACTGCAATTTTTCCTATATAAACTTTAACTTTACCCCTCTAAGGTCACAAGTTCCTTAAGAACTTTTGCCCACTAAATAGCGTAAAAATGAACCTTTGCCAACTTGAAAAAAAAAAAAAAGACTGTGCTAGGTACATCTGACTGGAAGAGGGTCTTTCCTCTGACTATATGAATCAGTTGGCAAATCAACAAGCATTTATCAAGTGCCTTCTACTACCTGCAAGGGGCTGGAAACTGAGGATAAAAATACAATGAATGAAACAAGCTCTTCTTGCAAGGAGCTTCCACCTCATTGGGAATATGGGAATAACAACATATATATTGATAAATACATACAGAACAAATATGAAGAGAATAAATGGTTCCTTGAAGGAAGAGAGGTATCCTATGAGGTCAAGGGAAGGAGGGAATAAAGTCTAGGCATAGGGGAGATCCAATGAAAAGACATGTATTTGGGAAATGGAGTATTATCTCCAAGCAACAGAGACAAGGCCAGTTTGACTGGATTGCTGAGGAGGGCAAGTAATGTTCAATGAGGTTAGAAAGATAGGTTGGAGTCAGGTTGTAAAGGGCTTGGGCTTTAAAAGCTAAATTAAAGACTTTAGATTTTGTCCTGGAGCCAAAAGAGAGCCACTAGGGGTTGTTTAATTAGAGAGTGACAAGTCAGTTGTATATTTAAGGAAAATCACTTTGGAAGTATTACATAAAGTGGACTGGAGTAGAGTCTTGAGTTAGGGAGACCAGTCAGGAAGTTGTTGCAATAATTTAGGTGAGAGGTGACAAGGGACTGAACTAAGATGAGAGTTATATGAGTTAAGAGGAATCAGATGGGAAGGTAAAGGTAGCAAGATTTGACAACTGAGGTTTATGTGGGATGAAAGAGAGTGAGAAGTCAAGGAAAGTGCTAAGGTTCTAAACCTGGGAGTCTGGAAGGATAGTGGTACTGTTGAATGAAATTATAATGTTTGAAAAAGGAGAGGGCTTATGGGAAAAAGATGTTATCTTTTGGAACCGTAAAGTTTGAGATGTCTCTAGGCCACCTAGTTTGACATATCTAATAGGCAATTGGTGGTGTGGGACTGAAGTTCAGTGGAAAGAGAGAGGGAGAGAGAGACAGAGAGAGAGAGAGACAGAGAGAGACAGAGACAGAGAGACAGAGACAGAGAGAGACAGAGAGACAGAGAGACAAGAGACTTTGTAAAGGAGAAAATGAAGAGGGTTTAAGCCGGAACCTTGAGCTATACCCACAATTAGAGGGGCGTGGCATGGATGATGAGTCAACAAAGGAGAGGGAGAAGAAATGGTGACTAAGATGGGAGGCCAACTATTAGAGAGGATTCATAAAAACCTATATAAATTAGGAGGGAAATAACAATGAGAAGGTTAGGGGAAAATGTTATCTTCAAGGGGAGGAGTATATCAGCTTATGTTTCTGAATCATTAATAAAGGAAAATGAAGTTTTAAAGCACAGTCACAACATTTGCATAAAAAGCAGATAAACTCATGTGCACAAAAGTATCCTGAAGTGACATATGCATTTGCTAATTTAAAAAAGCAAATGTAACACTCAGTAAAATCCACTAGTAAAAATGATAAACTATTAAATATGAGGAGATACATATGTGCATACATACATACACACATATATTTTAATTTGACATAGGCTCATTGTCAGGGAGAAGCTTCTCCAACTTATCCACACTTTCAAGGAGCAGTTTGGCAGAGACCATAAAGATATATAGTAGTCATACCTCTGTTTCCCTTACTATTGTCATAACTCCAATAAGTATAAAATCCACTGTCATGTCCTTCATATCCATCATCTAAGACACCAATCAGATAGTCCACAGTAAGTAAAACTAGCACATGATACTCAGTGGCATTATTTCCACCAAGCAGCAATCTGTTTTTTTTTTAATTATTATTCTGAACTTAAACACCAAAAAGGATCATTTCTACACACACACAGCAGAACACAAAAAGAAGACTCTATATGAAACCTCTAAAGGCACTTTGATTGTGCTAAAACTTCCCCACTTGTCTGGTTTGCAGTGGCACAGTTAAAATTCTGATTTTTACACATCAGCATGGGGCAGTTATGCCCCCTACATTTACTGATAAAGCCCAGCACTGCCCTGGTCCTTTGACCAGAGCACACACATCCCAGTGTAACTGGTCACATGCTTTTCCAGTGGGACTAAGTTGGGCATAATAGGCTGCATGTATTCTACTCTCCTGAGTTGTGAAGAATAAACATTTGCTTCCATAGCCTGCAGTATTCAGTATATCCTTCTAATCTGAACTCTGATTAAACATCTTGCATTTTAAGTTTTCACCATGTGTTCATCATCAGCATCACCTGTCTTACCTAGGAAAATTTGTGAAGGTGGGGAAATTTGTGTCATCTTTCTCACATGCTCATTTCCTCTTTCAAATTTTCTAGTTCTGTTGATGGTATCACTATGCTCCTAGGTTCTCATCCTCAATACCGTCCTCTACTCTTTACTTTCATCCACCCACATATAAAATATATTGCCAAATCTTATCATTTTCTGTTTTTGTTTTTCTTTGAACTCCTAGTACTTAGCAGAGTATCTAGTCAGTAGGAGAAAATCCTTCTTGATTTGCCTTGACTTGGCTCTCTATGGCCAGAATATCTCTCACGTGCATCTTCTGATCCACTCACACAGTCACAACTCTAATCCAGGTTCTCATCACCTCTCACCAGGACTGTTGCAATAGCTTTCTAACTTGTCTCCCTCTCTCAAATGTCTTTCCATTCCAATCCATTCATCCATCTTCCATTCAACTATGAGACGATTTTTCTAAAACATAGGTTGATCATAACACTGCCTGATAATAAAGCGAGGGCATAAATCTCCTCTCCACCCCTTCATCCCCATCAATGGTCATTGGCTGATGGGGGGGAAATTCCTTTGAGGGCCGCACAAGCAAAAACCAAATCAATTGAGTTTTTTGTTGTACAAAATTGAAAAGTTTCCATTCACCTAGTTTTAAAATTAAGATTGAGTAACATATAACTAAAGTAATAATACAAAGACTGCTTTTTTCCTTTATTATGAGCAGTAAAGGGGGGAAAAGTAGAAAGAGAATGGAGGAAGAGAAGAAATTAAGGCAGTGGGGAAAGAGATGGAAAAAGAAATATGACACATTAAAAGACAGAGGAGAAAAAGACATAGGCAGAAAGGTGAAGAGAAACATACAGGGAATGACTTACAAGGGACATACACACAAATCAACATAGAGAGCAACACAGATCAAGCCAAGCAAAGAGGTTTTTCATATAAGATCTCCATCTTCAAACCTTGAATATGTTAAAAAGCAGCTGAGGAGTTTTTAAACTGTATTTTATTTTTATTTTTTAATTTGTATATATGGTTATATATTTTTAACTCCTGGCATAAACAGAGCCATCATTTCTTAGTATTTTCCCTATGGCTTGGATGAAATGAAGCTGATGACTGTATTTGACCTGCAGGTTTCCCTACTTCCCTGAATAAATGGCTCTTTACTCCTACCCTGGGATACCAGAGAGTTATTGGAATTCCTCTGCTTAGTTCCTAGCCCGTAAAATGTCTACAGAAGTACCAAATCTCTTAAAATTATTATGAATGACAAGATGAACTGGTCACTTGCCTGAGAGGTATTGACAGCAGAAGGTTCTGTTCCAGGGCCAGATTGGAAAGCTGACCACATTTCTGAAGGGCTCCCACCTCAAATAAGCTCACCATGTTGTTGTCTAGAAATAAATGTTTCAGGTCTTTCAGGTCCTGGAAGTCTTGAATCATTATTCTCTGAATTAGATTGTTACTACAGTCTAGTTTCTGTAGCCTTGCTGGCAGTCGGAAGGGCAATATCTGGAGCTGATTTTGAGATATCTCCAATGTTGTTAAATTAGGAAGGAAGTGGGCTCCCTCAATAGAAGAAAGTAAATTGGCAGAAAGGAAAAGATGAGAAAGATTCTCCAGATGTTTCATCTCTTGAAATCTTACTACTTGGAGCTGGTTTCTCTCCAGCTTTAAAGAAAGCAAAGACTTTGGCAAGTCATTAGGGACTATAGTCAGTGAGTTGCCACTTAAACTGAGAAATTGCAAAGACTGAAGAGATGCAAAGAAGCTCCCTGGTAGGAAATGTAGTTTGTTATTCTCCATACTCAGATATTTTAAGTGAGGAAGTTTCAATGGGCCAGTCAGAGATTCCATATTGTTGCCATCCAACACCAGATTTTGCAAATTAACAAGGAAGGAGAGTGTGCTGAGGGAAAGAGAGGATACCATATTGTTTTGCAGCTCAAGTACTTGTAACTTTTCCAAGCCTTCAAAATCTGATTCATGCAAAACGTCTATCAAATTATCATTGAGTCTCAACACTTCAAGATTGTTTGGGAGGGCAGTGGGGATTCGTCTTAATTTATTTTTCCAGAGTTCCAAAGTCTTCAATGTGCTCAAAGTTTTGAAGGTATCATTTTCAACAGACTCCGTGCCACTGGCCAACAGAATAAATTCTTCCAGGGCCAGTCTTTTGGTGATGTTAGATAACTGCAGGGGGGGAAAAATCCTAAATCAACATTATTGTGAAAAATATTATACAGTATATACAAACAAAACCAATAGTATTTCATATTTTTTCTATTATCTATTTAAAATTTATTTTATATAAGTAATTTTCAAAAGACAAAGCATGAATTGTCAATGACTTCATTCAAAGTGATTCAAATCACTAATAATAAGAGTAAAGCAAATTTAAAAAAACTCTGGGGTTTCATCTTACACATGTAAAACTTGACAAAGATGAAAAAATGGAAAACTCATGCTGGAAGAGCTTCAAGAAAAGAATGTTCACATGCTCTTGATGGAGCTGTGACCTGGGACAAATATTCTGTGAAACAATTTGGACCTGTATAAGAAAAATGACTGAAATTGACTTTTCATCCAGTGATCCCACTAACAGGCATATTGTTCCAAGAAGATTAAAAAAAACATATACAACAAAATATTTATGGTTTCATTCTTTTGTGGAAGTAAAAGATAGATCTTGGATAAAGCTTAAAAAACAGAGATCCTGAAAAAACCTATTATGTTGATATTGCTGTCAGACACCACTCAATGTACGAAATGCGGGCATGTTGCCGTGACGAAGGACGTGGCTGAATTTTTTCACCTGAAAAATGAGAGGTTTGGACTAGATGACCTCCAAAGGATCCTTTTAGTGCTAGGTCTGTTATGGCTATGTTTACACAAAACTGAAATAAAGCATTTATGCATTGTAGGCAAGGTAGGATTATTATATACACATACACATCAGCATTTGAAAATTTTGATAACTGATATCACAAGAGAAAGTTTTACTTATCCTAAATTTTTAATCACTTATTTAATTTATTTTTTTATTATTTTACTTATCCTAAAATAAATACCACTGTGGTATGAAGACTAGGATTTTCTACTATTAAAAATTTATATATTTATGACAAAAAATACTGAAGCATTTTCCCAATTGCATTCCTTTCCAAGCTATGCTCCTGGTAGCTATTTTCTGCATCTATCCATTTTCCTGAATCTATTCATATGACACAAACATTTTCAACCATATTCCTTTTCAGAAATTAAACTCTCTTTTTTAGAGTAACTTTCTATGTTGCAATAGTAAAGATTAATGAAGAAACAAAGAATATGTGGGTGATCTTGTATTTATGGGCCAAGTAGGTCACATATAGCAGTAATGATTTCAGAATATCTATCTGACTGACAAGGGTCTGAGAGCACCTCACATCCCTCCTCTCACACTCAAGCATCCCCTTGAATGAGTGACAGGCTGGATGAAAAAGAAGCTAGAAAATAGGGAGTTATGATGAGGTAGTTATGGCACTAGAATCTTAGAACTGGATGAGAATTTAGAGATCCTCTAATCCAGTCCCTTCATTTTACACATGAGAAAAATTTTTGAGGTCCAGGAAAGTAAAGATTTGCCTATAGTCCCACAGCTAGACAGTTCCAGAACTAAGACTTGAAAATGGATCATCTGCCTCTACTTTCCGCTTTTCTCCCCCTTTCTCCCCCACTCTCCCTTTTTCTCCTCCCGTTTTTCTCCTCTTTCCTCTCCCCTTCTCTTTCCCTTCCCCCTAATCTCTCTTCTTCTTCCCCTCCTCTCTCTCCTCTTCTCCCCTCCTCTGTCTCCCCTTCTCCCTCTTTCCCTCTTTCCCCCTTCTCTCTCGCTCTCTTTCCATTCTCTCCTCCTTTTTTCCCCTTCTCTCCTTCTCTCTCCCCTTCTTTCCCCCTCTTTTCCCTCCTCTACCTCTCTCTCTCTCCCTCAGCCTCTCCTTCCTCTTCCCTTCTACCTCTCCCTCCTCCTTCCACTTCTCCAGAACAATTATTCCTCTCTATAGACAGCCTGGTGCCCCTTCTTTCTGTTTCCTCCTGCTGCCAAAACAACGCAGATTGTCCTTACCACAATTCAGAACCGACAAGCTCAAGCGATCCGCCTGATCACAACCTCAGACTGTGCAGTAGCAGGGGTTACAGGCATATACCACCAATAAATATGTCTTTTTAAAGAAGAGGAAGAACATCATTGTTTTAACTCCCTTATCCCTTTAATGGCTATATTTTGCTTATATTTGCTGATTGACATGTATGATATTTAATTACATAGTATAGTGTTCATAAAATCAGAAATAAAGGGTTGGGAAAGATTTACAGAAAAATCTGGATCACCTCTTCTGTGTCCTTACCTCTAGGTAGGTTTTGCCCAAACCAAGAGTGTCCAAAAGAGTCCATAAAAAGGGTTCATATTTACTTTATGGATCATTTTTTGTCCCCTCTTTCCCTCAGATAATAAATGGAGATCTGGTTCTCAACCAAAAATCATGCTTGTAAATCACATAGTACTTAGTATCATACCTTTTGCAGTAGCATTAAATAAGTAGCTATTTCTGATGACATAAAACAATGCCTTATTCTTTGATTCAAATTTTAAGTTATTAAAAATAAAACAACTTTTTACCACTATGTACTTTTGGCCACTTGTGCCCCTCAGGTGGCCCATCAGTTAGCCTTAATCTATTTAGGTGATAAGTACCAGAAGAAAGGCTACAGAGAATATTTCTTCTATATGATTCACTTCACATATATTTAGGCTGAGGGTCTAGAGGAGAGTGAGGCCCGATGACATTGCTCAGCTCTTAGCCACTTATATTCAATTCACTCGAGTCAAGACATCACCCTTGTGATGTTATTGCTCCTCTTCCAGAATGAAAGATAAACAATTTAAACGAGTTGCAAAAGTTCTATTTCATTTAACAATTAGGAATCTGCTCCTGTAGTTCAAACCAACCATCCGCTGCATTCACCAAACATCAGTAAAATGTAGTTATTCGAGATCAAAGTGGTTCCATAGCTTTTTGCTTTCCATTCCTTCCACCAGCCTGAGAGTTCTGAGTTGTTAGATAGTTAAAAGACAGTTAATTTGGATTAAAATCCTGGGAGAAGCACTTGTATTGATTGGTGAACTTTTAAAAATGACAAATTGACTTATTAAATAATTATCTTTATGGTCAGGTATAAATTGCTTGTATTGTTTACAAAACAATGTTGTCTTATTTCATTAATATGTTTACTTGACACTCCCACAATTGAATATCACATATTTTCAGAGCATCCTATTTCTTTAAATTCTGTCTCTTTATTTACATAAGCCAGATACGTTACCTGGAATTGAATATTATCCAAGAAAAAGTAAATCAGTAGATAAACACAAATCAATTCTAATTTTTCAGTCTTGACATGAATTCAATGCCACTTATTTATAATGGGTTCACCTTTATGTGGCAGTTATTGCCGAATATTCTAGTTAACAAAGAAAAGATCTAGTATATTCACCCTCTTTCCAAGAGGATTCCACAAAGGCACTCTTTGGTATTCCCACCTTTGGATACATAAGAAGGGAAAACAAAATGTTCAGTGGGGTTTATTTGGAATCATATAAATTTAGAACTAGAAGGAACAGAAGGAACTGCCTAGTTCCTAAACCCTCATTTTATAAAGAAGGAAACTGAGGCTGAGAGAAGAAAACAGGAAAATCTTCCACGAGGTCACACAGTTAGTGATGTTACTAAAACTGGCTTCCAGGCCAATGCTTTTTCAACTATTTTTTTTTCCTCCTGTGATTTTACTGGTATTGGGAACTTCTGGAGAGAAAATTTCCTATACCCATTCAACCTAGTTAGAGTTCTGCCATTTATAATCTTAGAAAGTTGCTTGGAAAAATGAGAGGTTAAGAGGTTATAACCATGGTGTGTCTGAGGCAGGACTATAAACCCACTACCTCATAAACTCCAAGACCACCTCTCTTATCCACTACACCACACTATTGTTTATAGTACCCATTCCATTATGCCAGAAGGAAAGCACAATTCTTTGATTACATAAAAAACTAGCAAAACTCCAGCATAATTTTCAATATCTACTGCATGTCTGACATGAAACAAATAAAAACTAGCACAGGATTGTAAAAACAAATGAAACTTAATGTCTTAAGAACTCTGATCAATGAAATGATCAACCGTGATTACAGAGAGGTACGAAGAATACTGTCCATCTCACGGCAGAGATATGATGGACTAATATGCAGAATAAGAAATACTTTTTTGGATGTGGCCAACTTGGGAATTTGTTTTGCTTGACTACACTTATATGATACAAGCCCTCTCTGCCTCCCCTTCACTCCATCCATGTGTAGGGGGGGGGTGGGGATGAGGGAGACAAATAGATAAATAATTGATCACTGAAAAAATAAAAAAAACATTTATTTCAAAAAACAAAGACTAGAATTGAGAACATTTATCATGAGAACTTGGTGTTCATTGGAACAAATACATAAGCTATAGAAACTATGAATCACTTCCTAGGAAGATATTGATATTTTTTCTGTAACAGGGATTGATTATCTCAATACTGCATTATCATCTTAATACCTTTATGATGATTAAGACATCTTATTTGGCACATAAGCCACACATCATTTCAATGGCTATATAACCAGGGCCTTTTAACATAAAGTGACAATAGTGGGACATATATTTTATTACATGAAGACATTTCAAGAAACAGTCACCTGTTAGGTAGTTGGATTTTTTTTTTTTAGTGCTGTCATAAAAGGTCGCTCATATCTAATAAAGCAAAGAACTCTTGGGAGCTTTTCGACTATCACTGCTATTTCTTGAAATACTCCTAAATAAGATGGAAACAAAAATGATCATCATTTTTTTTTTTAAATCCAGAGGGAAAGATCGACTTTACTAATCCAGAATGGGTCGGTGGTTGGCAAAAGTACTCTGACTTAAAAACTATACCTGTTTAAACACCATCTTTTTAAATTTGATTTCCTCCCTCCCAATAAAAAGAATTACCTTGAGTAAGAAATGACATCCTTACCTTGAGGTTTGTTATTTTACTGTGGCTGATATAAAGCCTCTTGATGGTGGAAGGCATCCAGGAAGGTACTTCTATGAGTCTATAGCACTGGACGGATTGTTTGGAATCACAGCTGCATCTTCTTGGGCAGTTAGGGTGGAAACCATCACCAAAGGAAAGCAGAACAAGAAAGGCACAAAGCAAATACATCTTCCAAATATGAGTTCTTAGTTCTCAGTTGGTGCCAACTCCTGCAGTATTTAGGTCTTGTCTTTCTTTTTATATGATGAAATCAAATAAAAAGGGTCTTATGAATGTGTGCTCTGTCAGTATAAGACTACAGGAAAGAAAAAAAGGGAGGGGACTCCTCTTAACTTGCCTAGGTTAAAATGTCAGCAACCATTACAAAAGGTGAAAGGCTTTAACAATGATAAGCAGCTTCAATATCTGTAGGTGGGCAAAACCCTATGTTATTTATTGCTGAAAGAGCTAATCTGTAAACACCTCTATTATCTGCAGTTTCCTTATTTTGTTAAATGCGACACTAAGGAATTAGTGAGAAAAGACAAAGAACCATTTTATTGTAGGCTATAAACCCTTTGTATTTTCTGTGACCCTATATTAAAACCATTTTTTGAGGGGAGGGGATGGGAACAGACATTTAGAGGGGTTTTGTTTTTTGTTTTCCTTTTAAAACAGTAAGGGAAGATCAGCAGGTATTTTCTACTCACTACTAAACTTCAGGGATACTTAAAGCCACAAATGCCTTTATCTTCTCTTTTTAAAAGGCAGGGTAAGAAAGAACTTAAAGGACCTGGGTTGGAATCCTGGCTTTGCTATTTACAACCAACTGACCTGAATTCACCTCTTTGGCCTCAGCTTCCTCATCTGTAAAGTGAGAAGGTTAAATCTCTAAGTCTTTTCTAGTGCTAGAGCCTATGACCTCTTCCCTCATTGCTACCCAACCTACAACTATTGCATCTTGAAAATGCTTGTCAACAAAAAGAACTATTGCTGTCTACTCTTGAAATGGAAATATAAGAAATATTGTGTAGTTCCCTTTTGTGATCACTACTGCCTATTTTTTATAGGAAATAGAAACCAATCTCTTATTTCTTTAATATAAGGAAGGATTTTTCAATTTCTTAAAAAGGAATTTAGCTTCTTACTCTTGAAAACTGACTGCGGAAAAGTTACTCCTTATCTAGAAATATTCTTTGTTATGCTTTGTCTTGCTATAGTATTATTTCCTGCTGACAAATTTTAAAGAATTTAAAATCCTGATTAGGTATTTTAAACGAACATAATACTTGTGAACAATTCATAAAACAGGGCTACACATGCTCACTGAAGGTATTTGCCAAAGCAATGGAAAATGTTGTGTGCAGAGTCTATATAAAAGGATTCTATGTTCTCCAAACATTATCACTCATAAATTATATTTTACTAATTGCAACAAATACTAGAATGCCAAGATATAGATAGAAATATAGATTTGTAGATAGGTAGATATAGTTGTAATTATAAACAAAAACAGATGTAGACACAAGTGAAGACACAAGCGAAGAACTGAAATATGCAATGTGCTATGCCCAGAATTGAGCAAGAGGACATTTGGCCTGATTGCACTTGGGAAATTATACAATACTTTCAATGAATAGAAATTTCCCACTGTCTCAAAAATTTATATCTTTAATTCCAGTGTTTTCAAGGTTATTTGGCTATGAAACATGGGACTACATGATCTTAGAATCAAAATTATAAGTAACAAAACACTTAATAAAAAATATACATGGGGGCTATAAGTAAGCTTTGTCATTTTATCAACAATAACTCATGTGCAAGAAGTGACAAATGATATTCTCAGAGACAGGAAAGGAGATAAAAAAGACAAAAGCTGGTCAAGTAATCGGACAACAACAGTTAGTCAGTAGTTAATAACTAAGCATTTATTGAGTACCTACTGTGTGCACCAGGCACTGTGCTAAGTGCTGGGAATACAAAACAGGGCAAAAGAAAGTCACTGTCCTTGAGGAGCTCGCAATCAAATGAAGAAGATGACATACAAACAGTTATGGACATAGAGGTAATAAACAGGATAAATAAGAAAAATCAACAGAAGGAACTTGTTGGAACTAAGAAGGATTAGAAAAGGCTTCCTGTAGAAAGTGGAATTTTATCTACGATTTGAAGGAAGTCAGGGAAGCCAGGAGGCAGAGATGAGGAGGAAGAGCATTCTGGGCATGGAGGGCAGCCCATGAAAATGCCTGGAGCCGAGTATTTTGAGGGAAAGCAAGGACAACCAGTGTCACTGGATGAAAGAGTCACATGGGTGGGAGAGAGGTTTAAGAAGACTGGAAAGGTGGGGAGGGGCTGGGTTATAAAAGGCTTTAAATGCCAGAGGATTTTATATTTGATGCTTTAGGTAATAGGGAGACACTTACTATACTAGGTAGAGATGTGACATGGTAGGACCTGAGCTTTGGGAAGATCACTTTGACGGTAGAGTGGAGGATGGCTTGGAGTGGGGAAGAGTCTTGTGGAAGGCAGACCACCCAGCAGGCTACTGTATTAGTCCAGGCATGAGGAGATAAAAGCCTTCACCAGAGTGAAGCCATTTAAGGCGAGAGCTCAGTTCAACATCTTATTTCTCCTGTGGCTGAAGTACTTTGGCACTTCTGTGACTGACTTCACAATGCCTCTGTTTCTGGTACCTTCTCTTCCCTCCTTGTAAGTTTCCTTCTGTGTTTTGTCTTCCTTTATTAGACTGTAAATTCTTTGGGGGCAGGAATTGACTTTTTTCTCTTTTTATTTGTATTCCCAGTTAGCAGCACAGTGTCTTACAAAAAGTAGGTACTTAATAAATGTTTATTGATTATTGACTAGTTATTGTGTATATTGTTTTCCTGGTTCTGTCTACTTCATTTTGCATAAATTCATTTAAGTCTTTCCAGGTTTCTCTATATTCATCATGTTTATTCATTCTTACAAAGCAATAATATGTCATTACATGCACATACCACAATTTGTTTAGCCATTCCTCTAAGTAACTGGTATCTACTTTTTTTTCTAATTGTTATCACACACACACGCATGTGTTCTCTCTCTCTTTCTCTCTCTCTCTCTCTCTCTCACACACACACACACACGTACACACACATAAATGAAGCTTTAAATATTTTGGAGTCTTTTGCTTTTTCCTGTGGCCTCCTCAGGGTACACCTAGCAGTTACCAAAGATTTTTGAGGTAGAGATGCCACAGTCATACCTGTGCTGTGCTTTATAGAGATTGTTTTGGCAGCTATGCAAAGGATTGGAGTCTGTAGGGCAGGGTGGGGAACCTGTGGTCTCACGGCCACATGTGGCCTTCTAGGTCCTTGGGGATGGCCTTTTGACTGAGTCCAAGTTTTACAGAACAAATCCTTCTATTAAGGGGATTTGTTTTGTGAAATTTGGATTCAGTCAAAGAGCTGCACTTGAGGACTTAGAGGACCACATGTGGTCTTGAGACCAAGGATTCCTCACCCCTGGTGTAAGGGTGTTCAGGGAGGATTAGCATCTCTGGTGTGAGGGCTTGCTGAGCCTTTTTTAGAGCTACTCATCCACCTTTGGTGTCCACTGGCACTCAGTTCTCACCTGTGGCTCCAAGAATCTGTAGCATGGGCAGCAGCCACACCCTGGTAAAACCATCCCAGCAGATGAGCTAAAATAGGTTTGAAGGTCACTTGGTGAGGTAAGGGGATGGCTCTCCTAAGCATTTGATTACTTCCTCCACCGCCCCCCCCCCCACCAGGAATGGGCAGACAAGAACAATTTGTTCCAATGGCCACGAAAGTGGCTGAAGGAGATGCTGTGGGTTTAGAGTTTGGTCAAACATCAAAGATGCCAAAGTCACCCACCGCATCTGAGGTCATTGGCAGTAATCTTGACTTTTGTGTGAGGTAAATAAAATGTGAAGACTTCACAGGGAAGACATGTATAAATATATATCTATATCTACACTAAAAAATGTTTAAAAATCAAGAAATAGAAGTAAGAAAAAAATTCTGAGGCCATGAGAGTCCTCTGGGAAAGTTTACCTTGAAACTTTTTGTTCTTTCTTCTGGTTCTGGTTTAAAGATTTGCTTAGTAAAAACAGGGTCATAATGACCTGTTTTTCTCTACTATAAAGAATGGAGAAGGTCTCCCCCTCCCCTTATCCTATTCTCCGTCTTTAGATTTATAGATGTCACTTCAGTTGTCATCATTAACTAAGGGAATGGGAATTGGAGTTTCTGTGCCTCAATTTCCTGGTTCTTTGTCTAGCTTTCGTGCTCAGATTGTAAGCCCACCTCCCAGCCAATGGTGAGAAGGGTCAGAGGTTGGCGGGAATTCTCTTGTGTTCGGTATAATTATAGGTGCTGTGCACCTTGTAAAGCGCCTCCCTTGCTGGATTTGTTCTAATAGGGGATACCCAATTCTCGAGAATTGAATACAATTTATTTCTGTTCCCACCCTAAGATGGCTCCTTATTAACTTTTAATTGGTGAGGGTCTTTCATCCCACACACTTCCGTCCTGCCACTGGATTTCAATTGATGCAGGAAGAGAGAGTAAGGCTGATGACTTTGTGCAACTCTGTTTCTGGCAAGTCAAGACATCATTCCCAAGTCAAGACATCACCCCACGAAGTCACTGGTCCTCTTCAAAAAACAAAGGATGAACAAGAAGATGCAAACGACTAACTGGAAAATGAAGAGACTAGAGAAAGACCAACAAAGAAATCATTACTCTTGTACAGGCAAGAGATAATGAAGGTATGAACTAACTTAGGTGGCCTTGTGAATGGAGAGAAGGGGATGAATTTGAGAGAAGTTAACAGGAGACACATAAGAAACAGCAATTGATTAGGAGTGGCAGTGGGGAGGAAAAAAGATTCCTGGGCAAATGGAAGAATTGTTATGCCCTGAGGTAAATTTGGAAGAAGGCTGATTAAATGGGAGGGGATAATTCTGCTCCAGGACTGCCTTCCCCCCCACCCAAAAAAAAGTCACATTCCCTAACACTTTGGCACTTTCTCTTTAAAGACCAGCCTCCTACCTTGTTCCCTTGGTTTCATCCTCCTTTAGAAGGCATATCCCCTTGATCTTCCAATGTTTCCATCATATTAATCCCCAATTCTAGATAACACCTACTTGTCCCTCTTCTCTTCTCCTACTACTGAGCTGCCAAATGCTACCCAAAAAGGTTGCTATTTTGACTCAGAAAACTATAAATTTATGTTATTTAACTTCAACTGGGCCTTCGCTATTATACTAATTCTTTTATCACTCTCATTGAATGGCAACACATTTTCCACAGCAGATTTTCCAAAACTTCTTCTTAGAAGGTTCAAACCCAAGTCTTTAGAACACATTTAATCTGAATTCCTTCATCTTTTCTCTTTCACACATCAAAACTGCTCTTTGTTTTCTCTCATTCTTGCCTTCTGCTTTTAGGACTTAGAAGTAGCTTTTCTTGCCAGAGATCACCCTTCCACATGTACCTTTGTTCTTTATATCTGTTCCATGAGCAGCAACACTCTCTCCGTCATCTTCAATCTCTCCCTCTCCACTGGCTTCTTCCTCTCTGCCTGCAAAATACGTTTCAGATTTCCTCTGTCCTAAAACAAACATGCCAATAACCCACAAAAAAAATCATTCTAGCTACCCCAGAAAACTACCACCCCTCCTGGATCACTACCTTGTCATGGCAGAGGGGCTTGCATAGCTCAATGAAACTATGAGATACGCTGTGCAAGGTTACCCAAGGCAGGCAGGTCATAGTGGAAAGTTCTGACCAAAGGTCGCTGGAGAAGGAAATGGCAAACCATTACGGTATCTTTGCCAAGAAAACGTCCTGGACATCAGGAGATACAGACTTCAGGAGAGAGTAGAGGACAGAAGGGCTTGTCGTGCTGTGGTGCACAGAGTCATGAAGAGTCAGGCATGATTGAACAACAAAGCTACCATCCACTCTATTCCCCCTTTCTTCTCTAACAAACTTCTACAAAAGTACTTTGTCTTGTCCACTAGTTGCTGCTACTGACTCACCATTTACTCACAACTCAATTTTCTGCAATCTGACTTCAGTTCAGCGTAGTCTCTGCAAGGACATTGCCTAATTACTAAATTCAAAAGCTTCGTTTTAGACCTCATCGTCATTGGGTTTTCTTTCATTTTTTCCTTAAATATCCCCTTTTCTTATTATTCTTGGCTTGGCTTCAAAGAAACTCCTCTTCTGGTTCTCCTATCTCTCTGCCTACCCTTCCTGGGTCCTTTGTGCTGGACCTTCTTCTTGCAGAAATATGTAAATTCTCTGTCCTTGGCCTTCTCTTTTCTCTCTAAATTATCATTTTTGTCTAATCTAAGACTTTCTTATACTTCGTTTATTCCCTCTGACTCCCAAACCTTTATCTCAACTCTGATCTTTCCCATTAACGCCGGACCTGCATTTCTATAACAGCCTGATGAACACTTCCACCTTGATGTTTTGATTATATTTCAAACTCAACATATCCAAGACACGACTCATTTCTTCCTCAAATCCATCTCCTCCTAATTTCCCTATTTCTTTTGATCAATCATTTTCCTAGTTAGCTGTGTGTGCTGGAAACTTCTGAGTCATCTTTTACTCTTTCCTCCCCATAACAACTCACATGCAATCAGTTCCCAAGTTCTGTTGCATCTACCACCATGGTATTTCTCGCATCTACCCATTATATTTCACTTTTCTTTTTTTTGGTAAGGCTATTGGGATTAAGTGACTTGCCCAGGGTCACACAGCTAGTAACTGTTAAGTATCTGAGGCTGGATTTGAACTCAGGTCCTCCTAACTCCAGGGCCAGTGCTCTATCCACTGTTCTACTTAGCTGCCCCTCATCCCAAATTCTCATGTGGTCAATTAAATACCTTCCTAATTAGTCCTTTCATTTTTAGTCTCTCCCCTCTAAACCATTCTTAACACTGTTTCCAAAATAATCTTCTAATGTACAGATTTCTTCCTTATTCTCTTCATCAAAGACCTTCAGTAGCTCCCTATTACCTACCACCCAACATAAATATATATATATATACATATATATATATAAACAACTCAGTATTCAAGATCCTCCAGATTATGACTCCAGAATACACGTTTTCAGACTTACTTCATACAGCTCTTTCTTTTATTCTACCTTTCAGACAAACCAATCACTCACTGTTCTCCCATCTCCTATCCTCTAATGACAAACATTTGCATCCACTGTCTCTCTTGCAAAGCCTCTACCTCTACTCATACTGACAGAAATTTTGGTGATAGGTAGATAGATAGATAGACAGTCATACACACGTTTATATGTATATATACACATACATACATATGTATACACAAATATAATTAAAGATACTAAAATTTATTATAAAAAACCCTCTCCCTTGTTGAACTAGCAGAATTTCCAGGACTTATAAAATGCTGGCTTTCAAATCCTACTTCTAAGTTAGTTTCTGGGAGCTTCTTCAACTCATGGGCCTCTAAGCTTTGTGCCTTTAAGTATATGGAATTCTTTCACTGAGACAGGTGACACTATTCTATTGTTCTTTTTTTTTTTTTGGAGGGGGGAAGGCAGGGCAATTGGGGTTAAGTGACTTGCTCAAGGTCACACAGCTAGTGTGTCACATGTCAAGTGTCTGAGGCTGGATTTGAACTCAGGCCCTCCTGACTCCAGGGCCGGTGCTCTAATCACTGTGCCACCCAGCTGCCCCCCTATTACTTGTTCTTATGATTTGTCTATCTGACAAGAACTGGAGTAAAAGGAATCTTGGTGCTCTCTAAAACAGGGGAGCATATTTATCAACACATTTCAATATTTCGAGGATCTATGATTTTGATGATATGGGTACTCCTTCCTCTAAAGTGTATTGCAATCCATCTTTTAGTGAAGAAAGAGTTCTTGTGAGATGCCATAGTCAAAAAAATTAATTACCTATGGCAACCTAGTGATAAGCCTTTCTGAATTTAGCCAGGTTCATGTTCAGATGATAGATGTATAATCTATCATCAAACTTGCATTTGAAGCCTTTTCAGTTTAGAACTCCCCTTACTACAACTTTTGAGAACACAGGGTCACTTCTGTGTCATGAAGTGGCATCAGAATAAGACTGTGTATAAGTTTCAGATACATACCAGAACCTCTAGGGGAAAAAAATTATCTAGATTTAAAGTCTAGGCAAAGGAAAATTTTTTGAGTGAGCTACCCCTAACCAATAGAAAAAATAGGATTTCCAAAGATTGTTGAGGTTTTTTTGTTCTTTGTTTTTTTGCTTTTCTCTTTAAGTATTTTTCCCCTCATCTCTCTGCACTTCTTAATTTATGTGAAAATGCTAAGAAAATTCCTGGGTGGATGGATGCATAAGACCATAAACGTAGTTTCAAGATGACTAAGAGCATTAAAAAAAAAAAAATTTGTTATATGGTAAGAAGAATAAATTACTTTTAGTGTCCTAAAAGAATTAATCTATAAGAAACTTGAATGGTACAGGGTGAGGAGGGGAAAGTTTGGCTTAATGTATGTGTAAAGTTTGATAACCTGAGAAACAAAAGGTTACTGACTAGGGATGAAAGGGCTAAAACTAATGACCAGTAAACTGATACCACTGTTGATAATTCTGGTTTCAGATAAGGCTAAACCCAACAAGGAGCTATGGGAAAATGTGAAGGAAGAATTTACATTGGGTGGTAGACTATGAGAGCAGTTCTGAGTAGTGTTCTGTGAATTTAAGGAGATGATTAATGTAAGGTTTTTGGTTTGTTTGTTTTTAATGCAGGCGATGTCTATAACACGAAGAGTGACAGAGAGGTTTTTCAGCTATTAGCTTAAGGCAACATTCAGGTTAAAAAAATTCATTTTGAAGATTGAATGATCTTATTCAAGTTTTCATATCAAATGTTCCAACCAAACAATTGCCGGAATCTTCCTTTTTCTTCTTGCTATTGTGAATTTAAACACAACTGGAAAAAAAAATCTTCATCAAATTATTAAGAAGGACCCACGTTTTCCTAAAGCTTATACATTCTAATCCAACATGAAGAGTTTGCTCATTAAGCCAGGATTTCTAACAGATAGATTCACATTGAGCAAATGCTTTTTGGACTGACTGAGTTTTAACTTGGCACCCCAAATCAATAGCCTTCAAATGCTGATTTTTTTTACTGCAACCAGGATTGAGATGCCCGCAATAGTTGATCCATTTGTGCATTTAAGAGCAATGAACCAAAGGAGTTTGAGGGTAATAATTAACTTTAGGATCCCTAAAGTCACTTCTTCACCTCTCTTGTCTATAAGTTAAAAGAGGTTATTCATTAATAAGTGTGAACAATGCTCATAGAACAATATCAGAGTGTTTTCCTACATTTATTACTACTATTACTTAATAATAAGTAATTAGCAATGTTTCCCCTGACTCTGGCTGTGTGAGTCAATTTTCTCCATCTTTTCATTTGTTTTATTATTTTACTTAATGCAGTTACTCAGGGGTATGTTTAATTCCAAACCCTTAAGGAAAGAAAACTCACTCTCTAGTTAGTCTGGTATAACCTAAAGGACAATAGTTTAGGGTGAAGGAAGGTGTATCTTTTTCTGGATTTCCAAATTTTGTAGGAGGTTTCTGAGCAATATTTTTGCCAATTTAAGGGTTTTTTTTTAAGTTTTTTTTTCAACATAAGTATTTAATTACTTGGTATCCTAAATTGTAAATGTCTCTTCCCCTGCCCCATTGTCCCCCTTTTCCATATTTCCTCTGATTCTGGTTTCTATACAGTTTCTTCCTTCCCCTTCTCTCTTTACCTCTATCTCTTGGACTTCCAGATAACTTACTATCCTCCAGGCTTCCAAATAGGTGCAATCAGGATAGCTATTTCTCAGACACCAGCAGTCTGTGAACCAAGTTTCATCACCAAGAACTCACCAGTGTTTATTAGCTGCACTAAATAGACAAGGTAAGAGGCTGCCTCTCTCAATCCTCTTTCTCCACTGCCACTATCACTCTCCACAGAACGATGTAATTTCTCAATAAAATTCTATTCTCACAGAGACACAGATGAGACAACCCTATCCTAGACTAATGACTAAAGCCCTCAGCTCCAGGTAGAGGGTATGAACTCATATCTCAGAGATATAAGTTGGAAAATTCAGCACATATAAAGGAGGAAGTAAAGTTAGGTGCTAGGTTGGGTACTGCTGAGGAGACACGATACCCAAAGTAACCTGAGGTTCTGTGAACTCACACGGGAAATAACATGGTACACTCCAGAGCTAAAAATCACAGATTCAATAACAAACGTGAAGGTTATGTTAAGTACTGCAACCTTCTTTCTAATAGGCATTCCACGTTTTAATAGCATATTTGATCAGGGACCACCATAATCCCTGATGATATGGTATCCATGGCAGTATAGCATTTCAAGTGGGACAATTTCTTGAATAGTTTCTTGGATATCATGCTCCTCTCTGTTATAATATATGTTCCTTTCTCTCTTTCTTTCTTACTCTCATTTCCCTTTTGTTCTTCCTCTTAAATCTTTTTTTTTTTTTGCTTCTTTACTCTGCTCCTGTTTCCATCCCTCTCTTTGTCATACATATTCCTCCCTTCCATCATCTCCTTTTCCTCTCAGGACAATTCTGGTATATTTATATTTTCTAAGTTTGGATATTCAGATATTCTAAACTTAGAAAATATATGTGTTAGAGCTCAAACTTTTTTTTTAAAAAAGGACTTGGAAAGGGGGGTTGTATTGCAAAAGGAGGCATTTTGGGTTCCTTTAAATAGCAAGCTTCTTTATTAAATTACAAACGAGACAATGTTTACAAAATTTTGACCTATATTCATCGTTGTATGAAAAAGAAGCATACTCACAATCTATGCTCTTTGCTGTTGTTATTTAGGATGAATATCTGACTGCTCCTTAGTATCCTTTCCTAAATCTTCATCCAGCTCAGACCTGCTAACTGGCTCAGTCCTGGACCCTCTTCTTTTCTCCCTCTATACAATTTAACTTGGTGACCTCAACAGCTCCCATGAATTTAATAATCATCTCTATGCTTATGATTCTCAATCTACTTATCCAGCCATAACTTCTCTGCCAATCTCTAGTTTAGCCTCTCCATTGGACATCTTGAACTGGATGTCCCCTAGGCATCTTAAAAGCAACATGTCCAAATGAACTCGTTATCTCTCCCCACTCCAATCTAGGGCACCACTACCTTCCCATTCATGCAGGCTTGAAACTTAGGTGTAATCCTCCATTCCTCACTTTCTCTTGGCCCCCATACCCAATCTTGCCAATCTTGCATATGCCTCCTTCTTTCTGACACTGATATCACCTTGGTGCAGGCCATCATCACATCATACCTGCAGTATGCCAATAGACTACTAGTTGGCCTACATGACTCAAGACTGTCCCCAGTCCAGTCCATCTTTCATTCAGCTATCAAAATGATCTTCTTAAAGCACAGGTCTACGTCACCCCCTACTCAACAAACTCCAGTGGCTTCTTATTACATCCAGGATCAAAGATAAAATCCCCTATCATTTAAAGCCCTTCAAAACACCTCCTCTCCCCTTAGCCTTCCAGTCTTCTTACACATTATGTTCTCCTTGAATATTCTGTGATCAGCTACATTGACCTCCTTGCCATTCCTCACACAAGACACTCCAACTCCCAACTCTAGACATTTTCTATGGCTCTGGAATGCTCTCCTACCTTTTCTATTCCTTCTGGCTTCCTTGGCTTTCTTCATATCCCAGATAAATATACCATCTTCTTCTTTTATTAATTTTTAGTTTTAAACATTTACTTCCATAAGTTTTAAATTTTCTCCCCCTCCCTTCCCACTCTCTCCCCAAGATGGCCAGCAATCTGATATAGGCTCTACATATACATTCCTATTAGAAATATTTTCACACTAGTGATGTCGTATAGAAGAATTATAGCGAATGGGAGAAACCATGAGAAAGAAAAAACAAAACAAAACAAAAAAGAAAATAGTCTGCTCAACTCTGCATTCAGACTCCATAGTTCTTTCTCTGGATGTGGATGGCATTTTCCATCATGAGTCCTTTGGAATTGTTTTAGGTCCTTGCAACCTAAGAAGGGCTGAATTTATCAAAAATAGTCGTCGCACACTGTGGCTGTTACTGTGTATAATCTGTTCACTTCACTCAGCATCAGTTCATATAAATCTTTCCAGGTTTTTCTGAAGTCAGCCTGTTCATCATTTCTTATAGCACAATAGTATTCCATTACATTCATATACTACAACTTGTTTGGCCATCCCCCAATTTATGGGCATTCCCTCAATTTCCAGTTTTTGGCTACCACAAAGAGAGCTGCTATAAATATTTTTTGTACATGTGGGTCCTTTTCCTATTTTTATGATCTCTTTGGGTAAAATCCTATCTTCTATAGGAAGCTTTCCTGATCCCTTTTTATCTTAGTCTCTTCCCTCTGTTATCTCCAATTTATCCTTTATATAGCTTGTTTGTACAAATTTGCTTACATGTTCCCTCCCCAATTAGACTGTGAGCTCCTTGAGAGCAGGGACTTTCTTCGGCTATCTTTTCATCCCCAATGCTTAACACAGTGGTTGGCATGTTTAATAAAGGTTTACTGAGTGACTGAAAGATTACTGATTTTAAAATGAAAAGGATCTTGGGGATCATGTAGGATGATGCCTTCATATTTCAAAAGAACCAACTAAAGGTGGAGAAGTAAAATGATTTACTCAATGTCACAAATGTAGTATAAGTAGTAATATGGTATGTAAAATAGGGTTAGGATCTTTTTCTTTCTATTTAGAACCAAATACTAAAAAAAATTGACCTAAGCTATTTGTTATATATCTTCTTCTTCTTCTTCTTCTTCTTGTTAAAATAGAAGGCCTCTAAAGTCCTTTCTTGTTACAATGAATTTTAAAATCACTTATTTATTTGCTTTTCAGGGACAAAGACCAGGTTCAAAATGAATAGAAAGAACAATATACTTGAAATAAAGAAATCTCTAGCTTGGATACTTTATTAGCTGTGTTTCCTTGGAACTGATTATATTTTCCTGATAAATAGTCAAAAGATAGAAATAAGCAGTTCTCAAATGAAGAAAACCAACCTAGTAAAAAATGCTCCAAATCATTAATAATTAGAGAAATACAAATTATAGCAACTCTGAGTTTTGTCTTCATACCTATCAGATTGGCAAAGATGATAAAAAAGGAAAATAGCAATTGTTGGAGGGGTTATGGGAGAACAAGAACACTAATGCACTGTTTATGGATATATAAATTAGTTCAAGTTTTCTGAAAAACAATTTGGGGGTATACACAAAAAGTAACTTAACTGTTTATACCTTTTGACCCAATAATACTACTATTAGGCATATATGCCATAGAGACCAAGGACAGAGGGAAAGGATTCATATGTACAAGATTTAGTTATAGTAGAAATTTTTTGTAGTAGCACAGAAATGGAAACCAAATAGATGCCCATCAATTGGGGAATGGCTGAACATGTTGTAGTATATGAATGTAATAGAATATTAGTGTACCATAAAAAAGATTACTAGGACAGGTTCAGACACACATGGGAGGATTTATAAGAACTACAACAAGAAGAAATGAACAAAACCAGGAGAACAATTTACTGGATGGCAATAACAACAAGATGAAAAAGAACAATGTTGAAAGACCTCAGGCTCTAATCAAAGTATCAAGCAACAGTGATTTCAAAAGGCTAATGATGAAACATACCTCCTACCTCTTGACAGAGAGAAAGTGGATTATACAGTCTCAGACCTAGCCAACACGTTGATTTATTTTGCTGGACTAGATATTTGTTATTAACTCATGCTTCTGAAGATGGGGGTGGTTATGGTAGGTTAGTGGATAGCGATACACAAAAAAAGAGTAGCAAAAAAATTAATTCCTACAAGACAACAAAAAAAAAATGAAGAAAAGTATACGAATAGGACATTTTTGTTACTACCTTGCTAAAATTTACTTATGCATGTATATAAGTGTATATATTTATGTATACATATATATGTGCTTCTTTAAAAACTACATAACAGAAGTTCTAAGTTCCTTACACAAGCCTCCTTTCTTGTTCTTTGTGAATTGAAATGTGTAGTTTGTTAAATTCATAATATGAAAAATTAAATTTTAGAAATGTTAATTTCTTTATCTCTAAAACAGGAATAATAATACTTTTATTACCCACATTACAGAGCTGTTGCGAGGAAGGTGCTTTGCAAACTTTAATGTGCAATACGCATATATGCATTGTACACATGTACTATACATTTATGTGTATGTGTATGTTATTTAAATTATGAGCAGGGAACATTAAAAACCATTCAATAAATTTAATGATTATGACAAATATATACTTCTGGTCCCCAGTAAAGGAGAAGGGTCCAAGAGATGGATACAGAGAAAAGCAGATGAATGGATAGAAAAATAGACACACAGGAATAAAGAGAAAGGAAGAAATGAAGATTGAAAGATCCGGGAATATTTTAAAAAAAACTATTCGATAAATTTAATAATTATGAAAAAATAGACTTTAGGACCTTACTAAGAACAGTTAAAGAGAAGGGGCCAAGGAGAATGGACACACAGAGAAACAAAGACAGATAGATGAACAAAGAAATAGACCCACAGTTATAAATAGACAAGGAGAGATGAACATAGTTTGAAAGACATTGA
The DNA here is from genome assembly GCA_028646595.1 of Phalanger gymnotis. NCBI lineage: Eukaryota > Metazoa > Chordata > Mammalia > Diprotodontia > Phalangeridae > Phalanger > Phalanger gymnotis. Next base: position 127,734,237 of record CM053627.1, read on the forward strand.
AACACGGAGAAAAAAGAAATGTAAACATGGAGAGAAATTTTTTTAAAGCACAAAGATACAGAGACATGCAGTCAAACACAAACACACACACAAAAAGCTACAGGCCTTTTATTTTAATGGAATTACAAGTGTCATAGACCAGTTGGTAATATAGTTGAAGCCAAATCACCCTAGGGCAGCATTTGTTATTTACCAATCTAAACAGTGTCTTTCTGGGGACCATTTCTTCTGGAGACAGAGCCAGATGAACATATTTAATGGGAGTCAAGGAATAAAAACATTAACCAGAGTCAAGACACAGAGGAGTCAGAGTGCAGACTCAATTATTGTCAGTAGCTTGATTTGCTTGGGGTTCCATGATCTTTGGCCAGTTCTTATGCTCAAGTACCACCCTTAGCCATTGCTTTCTCCACTGGTCTTCTATGCTTGTCCTAGGCAGACCTAGACAGCCCTATTTTGTAGTCTTTTAAGATAGTGCCACATAAGAACATTAAAGCATTGTTCCATTTTTACTGCTGAAATCTCTTGTGTTACTATCATTAAACAAGGCAAGTGACAAATTGGCCTTTGACATGAACCATTGCAAAACTAGAGTGGGGCAGTGTGCAATAGTGGAAACAGCACTAGGTTTAGATCAGACAATGGATGTTTAAATTCTGGTTGTATCAAATACTCACCATGTGACCTTGAATATGACACTTAAACTCTCTAGGCCTCTGTTTCCTTATGGAACAATGGAAAGTATGCTGGACTTGGAGTCAGAAAACCTGGATTCAAATCCTGGTTCTGCTTTTTTCTAACTGTGGGCTTCAAGTTCCTCATTTATAAAATGAAGAGGTTGGACTAGACTAAGGTTCCTTCCAGGTCTAAATCTATGACCTCATGATTTGTTAAATGTGGGGGTTAATTACATGATCCCTTCTAGGTCCTAGTTCCAGTCCCTTCTAGCCCTAGATCTTTTAACTCAGCTGTGCTCTAGAAATCATGTAACTATAGGAACTCATTAGAAACAGACACCATCTGAAGCCATCTACACTCCACAGGACCTGCCTCACTCTTGCCCTTCCAGCACAACTAGCAATTTTTGCACCTTGGGCAAGTGGTGCACTCTGGCTGCTAAGGGGAGTAGATGTGACCTAGGATACCGCTAGTGAGTTGACTGTGGAGTTGGGCAGAATGAGAGACAGGTTGAGGAAGAGCTTGCCTGGGCCATGGCTTCTGGGAGGGAGAAGGCTCATGCAATGTTTTAAAATTAAGTATTCTTTTGTAGTTACTAAACTCAGCTAGTTGCCAAAAACAACTGTTTTTGTGTTGCTGAAGGATTTCAGGCACTGTCTGCAACTTACAATTTCAGTGTCCTGGGCAGAACCCGAATTGCACTGCTCTAATTATGACTGACACTGAGAATATTCCTTCCCATTTAGCTGATAGTGTTTTAAAGAGGACTGGGATACCTTTTGTGAGGTGGTCTCTGCATTATATTGGTGAATACAGAAATAGCAGGTAACTGTTTCAGCAGTTGCAATGGTCAAAGAAAAATCATCACTTCTTCACTTTTTATGGTGTCTTTTAGGTGTGGCTAAAAGAGATCCAAGCCAGATGGCTCTGGAGGCAATGCTTCTAATAGTAAGGGTATATCACTTTTGGAAGAATGCTTTCGGAGTTGATCAACACAGAAAGGAAACAGAGACCCCTCTTATATGGCTTCCATTATAATAGCGGGAAATCCCCTTAATCCAACTAAATAGTTCTTGAAAAAGATAAATTTTTGTGGTAGAAATGAGTGAAGAGTGGGAAGCTTCTAAAACACATACTTTCTTTGTCTTATAGGTCTTCAGAAGTAAATGTTTAAAGCCATGTTATGGGATATCATTCTATTAATAATTTTTAATTAATTAATTATTAATATATAATTATATATAATTACATATTATATATAATTATAATAATTAATTATAATTAATTAATAGAATTAATAATTCTATTTTTGAATAGAAAGTAACATGTTGAACTATGAGAAATTAAGCAAGGTTTGTTGAACATGCTCTTCCAACAAATCAATGATATCAGGGTATCCTACGAATCTGAGCCATCCTAACAGGCCAAAGTCAGACGAATTTAGAAGAAATGCTTGTAGTGACTGTTATTATCAGGCAACCCTCTATCCCAGTTCCATTGACTTCAGCAAATACTTATTAAACACCTGCTCTGTATTAGGAACAGTGTTAATTGCTAGGAAATTTTATTTTGATAGATTTGTGAATTCATCAATGAGGCATTCTTTCTTATCTTATGAAACTTTATCCTTGATCTATAAACCTTCCACTGGGGCAGGAGGCTCTACCTAATATTCTGGGTACCTTCCTTTAGCCCTCCTGACACTACATGGATACCAAAGGAACACAAAGGCTGTCCATCAGTTATCTTTTGCTCTTTCTACATGACCAGATAGCCTCCTTTTCCAGACACACTTCTCTCTGATATGTTTTTTAAACTATTTCTTTAGTGCAATTTTTCATTGCTAATTGGCAGTAGTTTCTTCACATCCACTATGCACCTACCTCTACCTTAGACTTCGAGTGACTTGCAACTAAAATTCTTCATAATTTGTGTTATTCTCATTCTGTGACTCACAGTCATATAGCCCAGCTAAAAGAATAGTCATGCTAATATTGATGGCCTCAATTTTAATGCTAGAAGTTTACTTTATCATCTTCTATAGTTTCTAGTCTGCTTGAGAATTAAGAAGCATCATGGCAACAGCTCAGTTGAAGTTTCTTTCAACAAATTTTTTTTTTTTTTTGTTATTCAGTAGACAGTTTTGGGAGCTGTTTTGTTACTACTTTTTAAAGTGTTATAGATAGATATTATTTCATAAAATATAAACTACGTAACAGAAATTCACAGTTTCTTATTCAAACCTCTTTCTTGTTTTTCTTCATAGACTGAAATGTTTGTGTTTGTTGATGATTGTTGTCATAATAATAAAGAAAATGATATTAAAAAAAGAATTTACTTTAGGCTTTACTGGCTCATGTAACACCTGAGAGTGTTGAGAAACTCCTTTCCTCCCCTCCCCCAGCTATACGTAGTGAGTCATTGCAATGGGGACAACACAACATATAAAACAATTCCTCTTCTTAAAAATCCCTAACATTTCAGAGTTTGAGACAGGAGATGAAGTTCTGTAATAAAAGCAGCAATGGAATTGCTGGGCTTACTCTCTGGGAAATTTACATCTTGGAGCAATGATTGATGGCACTAGTGAAAAGTGCTTTTAACAGTTCCACAGAAATATAAAATAGCTTAGTTTTAGATGAAGGAAGAATACTGAAGGATTTCATTATGGCATAAATTTGTATTCCACAGGCTATCTGCAGCGATACTCTCTCATTGGCCAGAAACAGATTAAAATGTAATTTGGAAATATCTAACAAAACAAATAAATAAAAATTTAAAAATAAACAAAATAAATAAAATAGAATATGGATAATGGTAATGTGTGGTTTTCTGAGTCAATATGAAGTCTTCAAGGATTCTTATTATGATGTAGAAGTTCTTGTTTCTATTTAAATTTGATACCACTTAATCTAGAGGACACCATACTTCCACTTAGAGTGGAAGTTTTGGGCTATGCAAAGCAACTTTCCTAAGAATCCCAGCTGAACTGATCCAAAACTTCATTTTGTGCCAAAGCAACCATTTTGGGCATGTATTCTCAAATTTTAGAGTGTAAGCCACATCTAATTGCTTGCCTGAAATACTTAAGAATGGAGTTAACAGACTTCATCCTTATTGCCAGAATCGTTGTATAAATATCAGCAATCAGGGAAGGAATGAGTAGGCTTTTAACAAACTTTTATAGGTACAACAAATACTCTAGAAATTAGTTTAGTTAACTAAGGAGCTCAAAAGGAGTAAAATCACTAACTCCTCCTCTCCCCAAAAAGGGACCGTTTGACATGTACATAATAGGGATTTATAATTATGTGTACCATCCTTATTGTGTATATACAATCTTTTGGACTTTGCCCCATAGGCAATTTAAATATAAGCTGAAGAATGAATTGGATCAGTAATTCTCAAAATGTAGTCAGCAATCCATTTTAGGGGTCCATGAGGTCAAAACTAATTTCATAGTAATACTAAGATATTTTAATTTCTAATACAGTAAATGTCAAGAGCTATTACCCACAAAACAACAACTTTTGGGAGGAATCCTCAATAATTTTTAAGCATTTAAAGGAGTTGGAGACCAAAAAGTTTAAGAACTGCTGAATTAGATCCATGGTAAAAGACACAACTCCTTTTGTAAAATGTAGGGATTGAGA
>CM053627.1:127739067-127758667 GCA_028646595.1 Phalanger gymnotis
AAAAAAAAAAGTCCCACTTTAATTACCAATACACCTACCCAATAAAATCACAGGTTAGGACAACCAAAAATATATCTAGAAACAGACATGGATTTATAGATGAGAGAAGACAACACAGAGCTAAAAAGAGGAGGGGCTGAGAAGGTGGGGCCCCACAGGGCAAGGTGGAAAAGTAGGCCAGAGAGTCAAGAGCTGAATATTTCTAATGCTAGATATTTTCCCTTTAAGGGAGGGCAGGGAAGGATGGTTTGGAGTAGGGAGAGAACTGAGGCAAGAAAGCCAATTAGAAGCCTTGGAGTATAGACAAGTGGTGATGATGGTCTGAACTAGGGTAGTGGCTATGTGATTAGAGAGAATAAAATAGATACTAGAGATGTTGTGGTATTAGAAATAACATGAGTTGGCAACTGGATATGTCGCATGAATGAAAGTGAAGAGACAAGGATCACACTGAGGCTATGAATCTGGATGACTGGAAAGATGATGGTACCCTTGAAAAAGGGAAGCTCAGAAGATGGATGAGTTTGGGAGCAAAGATAATGAGTTCTGTTTTGGACATCTTGAGTCTGAGATGCCTATTCAATTGAAATGACAAATAGACAGCTGGTGATGCAAGGATAGAGCTCAGAAGAGGTAATGAAGGCAGAATATATAGATCTATGTGTCATCTGAATAGACATGATAATTATACTAATTGTAGCTAATGAGGTCATCAAGGAAGAGAATATAGAAAGAGATGAAAGATGAAATGCTCCTTGAGTACACTTACAGATATGGATGATTATCCAGGAAAGGGGGCTAAAAAGAAGTTACCAGAGTGCTTAGAAGTGAACCAAGAGAGGCCGGTGTCAAAAAATTCCAGAGAAGAAAGTATGCAAGGGAAAAAGGTGGTCAACAGAAGAGAGATCAAGAAGGATAATAACTGAGAAAAGTTCATAAAATTTGCAATTAAGAGTTCATTGGCAACTTTGAAGAGAACAGTTTAAATCAAGTGATGTGCCAAATTACAAAGAGTTGAGAAAAGACTTGGAGGAGATACAGTAAATAAGTAACTTTTTTTCTTTTCTTTTCTTTTCTTTTTTCATGAAGATGACAGCTGGAGGGCATGGTATGGTCCAATGAAGAATTTTTTAAAATATTATTTTATGTTTTTCCTAGTTACTTGTAAAAAACCAATTTTTGACAATTTTTTACTCTGAGTTCCAAATTCTCTCCCTCCTTCCCTACCTACCCTGACAGTAAGCACTTTGATATAGGTTATATATATGCAATAATGCAAAACATATTTCCATATCTACATACCTATCTACATACCATATATCCATATATATCCATATCTATATACCTATATCTATACCACAAGGAAGATAAAGAAAGTGAAAAATAGTATGCTTTAATCTGCTTTCAGACTCCATCATTTCTTTCTCTGGAGGTGGATAGCATCTTTCATCATGAGTCCTTTGGAATCATTGTATTGCTGAGAATAGCTAAGTCATCCACAATTGATCATACTATATTGTTACTGTGTACAAAGTTCAGCTAGTATGTCAAGTGTCTAGACTACTGTTTTTTAACTTCTATTCCAGTGGCCTTCTCATGCTAGAGATGTCTTCATTCCCACAGTCTTTTCCTATAATTAGTTTGTCTTTGAAACTTCCATCTGAGTAAGTAACCAGTCTAAACATCCTTACTTCTTACTCTTAATTCTAAACTGATATTGCCCTAGCTACTATTTTTCTCTGCTTTGCAAGATGATTCAGTGTTTCCTAGCTTAGGTGACTTAAAAAAAAAACAACCACTACAAGTTAAATTTGTGTGGCCATCAATATCCTTTCCTTTATCTATTTCCTATTTTTCAGCTTGCCTGAATAAATTAGCTTGGAGATGTTATAATTGCTCACTGTGTTTTCATCCTACCTCTTTCTAATTTGATATTGATTTTGAGTTTTGGTCTAACTAGTCAATAGTCTGATTATGTAAGACAGTTGATTCACAAATGACTTCACTATAACCAGTCTTTTCTTGTCTGCTAAGATAACTCCATTTGTGTGTGTGTGTGTATGTGTGTGTGTGTGTGTGATGTTATTCAGTGCTCACCACATTTAGTAGTATTTTCAAATTGTCTTCTAGAAAAAAAAGTATTCATGAGGGTAAACAACACAGAACAATTTATAGAGGATTGTCTTTGTAGTCAGAGGACCTGGATTCACATCCTGCCTCACTTACCATGCTTTGTGACCCCATGGTCACCTCCCTGGGTCTCAAAGGGGTTGGATGGTGGTTTCCTTGACCTATGATATATACATACATATACATATATGTATATACATATATATGTATGTTACATATATATATGTATATTACATGCAGGAATCTTCTGAATTAATCTACAACCCCTTTGATTCTTTCATTCCATAATTCTGAACCATGGTTTAATGAAACCATTATTGAGGATGGTAGATACATACATTTTATGGAATTTTTTTAAATCAAGCTTCAGATTCTTTTAATCTGTGTTACCCTAATAATATTGCTCTCCCATAACTCTTCATGCAGCTCTCTGCACATATTAAACCCTTAGTAAATGTTGAACTGATTTGAAACTAAATTCCAAAGTAGAATGGCATTAAAATAAATGCATGCAGTGTGTGCTGGCAACAGATGGCAGCACTAGAACATGTTTCTGCTTTCTAATGCAACATCTCGAGACACCTGAATTTTCACACGAGTGTAGTAGTAATAAAGTATCATTTGTATGCATTTGCTACATCTGTTTTTAGTACTCTCATTTCTAGATTCCACCTATATGAAGATGAAATAGCTCCTATACAGGGCTAAATGAGGGGCAAGATGACAATGCCCTGAAACATAAATAGGTATAACAATAAATATAACAACACCAAGGGGTTGGATTATACCAAAAAGGAGTTATTTCACAACTAGAAGAATAATGGGCCTACCAAACTTAGGGCCAGAAGACTTGGGTTTTAATCCTGACTCAACTACTTAATAGATAGATGATGTCACTCTGGGCCTGTTTCCTCTTCTATGAGGTGAAAATAATACTTGCACTGCCTATATTGAAAGGCTACTAAGAAAATTAAATAAGGTAATTAATGTATATTAAAGCATTCTGAAAATTTAAAGAATGTTACAAACTTATTAAAACTATACTTCAACAGATTTGTAATTTCATTGCTTTGAGTAATCTGTCCAACAAATAACAGCCTCCTTATATCAAATGGTACAAATTGTCCTGTGTGACTTTAGTCCAAGTTTTCTCATAAATCCTCCATAGGTGATCTACTCAATATGCTAAGGATTTTCATCTAGATCTCCTGCTATGAGGACACCAATGGACCATGGAGGCTGTTCATCTGCTGTTCTTCAACTGCTCCCCCATTTAATTCTGGGTCTAGTTCATTGTCTATTAGCAGAGATTATCCAAGATTGATTTATCAGATCAATGAGCTGTCTGTCCAATTGTATATCAGTTTTTGGACAATAGGCATTCTGTATCCATTTGTTTTTTTTTTAAATGTAGATAGGGTGAACTCTTAAGTGTTTATGATTATCATTTAGGAGACTCCGCAATATTTTGTGGTTTACTTCAATCAGTATCATGTAATCTATAAGTGGAAGCATTTGGGAGACTTCAACATTTTTGGAAAAACCCTCTTCCAAAGTCTTTCTGGACTTTGCAAGAAATATCCTCCATGGCAATGTTGAATAACTTTGCCAAGAATATGTCTCCCTGTTTTAAGACTCTCAACATTAATTGTTGTTTGGTTTTCATTTTCAAAAAAGACCAATAACATCATGGGTGATATCTTGATTTGCAAGTGAATTGGATTTAAGTAAGGTGGAGCTGCGCAAAATTGTCAACTTCATTCTCTTCCAGAGTCATCAAAGACAACTGGCAATAGCCTGGGATTCAGTGGACATCTTTGGTGTCTCTGACATCTAACCAAGTTCTAAGCACCCCACATCACTTGCTTCAGCTACTTTCATGGCCAATAAATAGTTGGAACAAATTGTTCTTACCTACCCATTCCATCAGAGAAAATCTTCACATACTTGGGGGTAGATGTTCCCTTAACTCACTGACAGATTTGAGACCTGTTGGTTACCCTCAATCTGACTTAGCCCATCTGCCAAGACAGTTTTACTAAGGTATGGCCACTGCCCATACTACAGCTTCTTGGAGCCACAGGTGAGAATTGGGTGAAGGGCGGACACCTGATTTCATTACATGTTTTGAGGAATCATTTTGACATATATGTGGAAGACTTCTTGTTGCAAGTTAGTCTTTAAGGCAGCATTTTACTCCATCAAATCAAATGTGCCTTTAAAAACTATGTAATCAACAAACAGGAAGCACAATGGAATACTTTACCTTTCAGTCACTTGTATAACAGGGACTTGTATAAGACAGGGACTGCTGTAGAATATCATCTACAAAACCTTACCTATGCCTTCTTAGATCTCTACCAAGTACATCCTTGGTCAATACAGAGATTATTTTCATAACGATTTTGTAGAGAGAAGAAAGTAGGTATATAATTCACTAATCATTGATATTTTCTTGGTTGCCTTTTTTTGGTAACACTAAGATACATGATTTTTTTTCTAAGCATTTGGTATGTTTCTCTCTGGCAGGTCTCTTGAAAAATGTTCCCCGAGTCTCTAAAAATTGCATTACCTCTAGCAAAAAGCACTGCTGCAGATATTTGATCTCCCAAAAAGTCCTATTCCAATTTCTCCTTGTGGCATGGAGGTTCTAGAAAGCTACATCAGTATAATACAAGCTCTGAATGCTTCTTCCATGATAGAAAGGCTATGTGTTTAGCCCTGAGAACAGATCATATCTGCTTTCCAAGGATGAGCCTAGCTAAAGAAGAAGACACCCTGACCACAATGTGACAAATTTTTTGGCTATGGTAACCTATGAATGAACGAGAAATACAAAATGGTCCTCGGATCTATGTTTGCACCTTCTGCTTCTGTAGTGACGACAGAAGAGGAAACAGAGGGTGCCAAGAGTCAGAGTTTTTAGATCTTCTACAAACTTTAACTGTTGATACTTTAAATGTGATATCCTTGCCCAATGATCAATGAGAAGACTTACTTCTCAATCTTGACATTTTTGTAGAAATAGTACCAGAAGGAAAAAGAGAGCTGTAACTAAATGGATGGATGGTTTGCAGGTTCACCTTAAAGAAGCAAACAAAGAGATGGAAGAGTTGGACTTAGTAAGCAACCAAATGCAGTAAGAAACACAACTTTATGAGCCACTGTAAATTAAAAGGCATTTATTAAGTTCCTTCTATGTTCAAGGAACTATGATAAATGCAGGGGATAGAAAGAAAAAATGAAAAAGCCTCTTCTCAAAGAGTTTTTACATTTTATTGGAAAACTATAGCTTGTACACAGAGAAGTAAATTCAAGATCATTTGAAGAGGGGAGAGCACTAATATACAAGGAATAAGAAGCTTTCCATAGGAGGTAGCATCTACATTGAACTTTAAAACAAGATAAAGTTGCTAAGAGGCAGAGATGAGGAAGAAGCATAGTACAAGAATGCAGGGCAGAATACAAAGGCAAGTAGGCTGGAGATGGAATGCTGATTTCTGAAAACAGCAAGTTGGTCAGTTCATTAAAAAGCAGGATATGAGAAGAAAAATGTAAAATAAACCTGGAAAGGTAAGCTGCAGTGTTCATTATAAGCATTTCAGAAAAACCTGGGAAGACTTACATGAACTGATGCTGAGTGAGGTGAGCAGAACCAGGAGAACACTGTACACAGTAACAGCAATATTGTGTGATGATCAACTATGATAGACTTAGCTCTTTTCAGCAATACAACGATTCAAGACAATTCCAAAAGACTCATGATGGAAATTGCTATCCCCACCCAGAGAAAGAACTATGGAGTCTAAATGCAGATCAAAGCATACTATTTTCACTTTTAGGTTATTTTTTTGTTTTTTTCCTTTTCTTCTGATTCTTCTTTCACAGCATGACTAACATGGAAATATGTTTAATATGATTGGACATGTATAGCCTATATCAGATTGCTTGCTACTTGGGGAGGCGGGAAGGTTTCATACAGGAGGAAGGGAAAAAATTTGGAACTCAAAATTTTACAAAGATGAATGTTGTCTTTACATGTAAATGCGAAAAATGAAATATTAAGTGCAAAAAAGAAAAAGAAAAAAGGTTGAGAAAAGTTGAATATGGCAACCTAAAATAATTTTTAAAAGCAAATTATTTATATTTTAGTGGAAGGAAAAATTTGTCATAGATAAGTCATTTCTTATGTCTGTATACAGTAAACCATTAACTTTTTAGAATAAAGATTAAAATCAATACCAAATTAGAAGAAATCAGAATATATATCATGTAATTGAGGCAACTCTAGCCTGTCTCACTCAAACAAACAATTTACCAAGAAAAATGGGAATTAAATAAGAGACATGGTACAAACTATCCCCATTTCCTAAGGAACTTTTACCAATATAAATCAATTGACACAATAACGAGTCCAAAATAACCTAGAAACTATCTTTGCCAGCAAATACTTAATCCTGTCTTGAAGAGATGTATAAGAGCAACACCAGTTTAGAATATAAATTTGTTTATAAAACGTTATGAATAGTAGAACGGAAAGTGATGACCATTATCATTTATTCTACAAGCATTTACTGAGCGCCTACTATGTACAAGGTGTTATGTTTGGTTCTGAAGGGTCCAAGACAAAAACAAAACAGTCTCTATTTTCAAAGAGTTTACGTTCTCCTGGTGGGAAAATAGGCACACAATTAAGTCGACATAAAATATGTACAAAGTAAAAATAGAATAATTTTGTTGAGATGAACTAACTAGGGAGATCAGGAAATGTTTCATACAGGAAAAAGAAGCAGCGTAGGAAAAAGAAACATATCCACGTCTTTGCTTTTTGCTGCTGTTAGTAAGGACTAATCTCTGGCCACTCTTCGATCTCTTTTCCTATATCTTCATCCAGGTCATGCCCACTAACAATAGATAACCCAAAGGACTCTATCCTGAGCCTACCTCTTCTCTCTCTATACCTCTTCGCTTGATGATCTCCCAGTTTTTGTTTTGCTTTATTTTAATGAGCAGAGGAACTGCTTTAACATGTTTTACTTTAAGGATGGACTCATCTGTCCCCCTCCCGAAACCAAACCAAAGCAAACCAAAACCATAGCTCCTGAAAAGGCAGCACTGCATGTTCTAAAAAGCGCTGCCAGAGCGGAAGGCAGAAGCAGTCTAATGGAAAATACCCTCTTTAGAATCAGAGGAACTAAGTTCAAATACCGGCTCTGTTACTTCCTACCTATGCTACCCTAAGAACATGCGGCACCACTTTGGCCCTCAGTTTCAACATCTGAATAAAAAGGAGAAAGGAGATGGACCGAGTCTCTCAAGTCTCTTTCAGTTTCAAATTCTATGACCGGGGGCCTACACATAACTGGTCCCAAAGGAATGAATAAGGAATAGGCGTCTAAGCTCAGCTTGTGGATCATTGGCAGTGCAACCTTCGTGGGTTATGTCATTAGGTGATGCTCGCGTTCCTGCAGCCCTCGATCCCGCGTGGAGGGCGCATTCCCAGAGTTTTGAGGCAGGGTAACCCTTGGGTCCGGCTGCCCAGGCTAAGTGTCTACTCTGCGCTGCCTGAAGGTAAAGCTTAGGGATGGGCTGGAAAAGATGCAAAGGATACCCGAGACTGACACCTCGGCAGATGTCCAGCACTCTAAAGAACATCTCAACTCGCTGGGGAGAGCACGGGGGCGGGAGAAGACGTGTGATGGCGTCAAGACAGGGACAAAAACGTGTCTACTGCGCACGCGCATATAAGATACTCCATCACTCTTGCCTCAGCGCCCCCTTCTGCCCCTACCACTTTGGGATCTGACAGAGGAACAGATGGACGGAAGCTACTCTCCTACACGACGTGGACACTCTTGCTCTTCCTCCATGCCTTCCCACGTAGACAGTGACGCAACTCAACACCTCCAACTCTTCTATGAGTTCCCACCCCGCAACTTGCCAGTACCCAAGATGGCCACGGAGAGGATGGGCCCTGTCAGAAGCCTATCATAGGCTAGGCGCTGACCTTTGCCCCTCCCCACTCCTCCCTCTCCGGCGCCGGCGGCGGATTGCTTCCGCGCGTGCGCAAAGGGGACGGGGGAGGGGGTGGGGGGTGCGACACCGACCCACTGTATAGCCAGTTCCGCCTCCGTAGCCGCTTCAACCTCTGCTTCATCCCTCTGCCACCCCCAGAGCTGGGCTCCCATCGTTACCTGCGCTACGGGACAGGGAGGCAGGACCGGCAGCGGCGCGCTCCCAGAGCGCTCGGTCCCGGTTGTTCCCCTCCCGCGGGCAGGTGGCCGGGTCGGCGGGAGAGGCTAGGGGGAGGCCCTCAGCAGCGCCATGTCGGCGGGCGGCCCGTGCTCGGCGGGGCCCGGCGGGGTCTCCGGGGGTGCCTCCTGCGCCTCGGGAGTGCCCCCCGGGGGGGTGTCGATGTTCCGGTGGCTGGAGGTGCTGGAGAAGGAGTTTGACAAGGCCTTCGTGGACGTGGACTTACTCCTGGGCGAGATCGACCCGGACCAGGCGGACATCACTTACGAGGGACGCCAGAAGATGACCAGCCTGAGCTCCTGCTTCGCGCAGCTCTGCCACAAAGCACAGACCGTGTCCCAGATTAACCACAAGCTAGAGGTGAGCCTGGGGGAGGGGGAGGGAACGGGTAAGGGTGGGGGGACCGCTACTCGGGGCTCTTCTATTAGTCTCTGGGACTGTCCTGCGAGGAGGCGGTGACCTGCCCACCTGGAGCCCCCGGAGTTTCACCTTGTCGTGGGGGTGGGGGTGGGGGAGGCTGGGGAAGAAGCTTGGGGGCGTCCACCAAAGCCCTCCCAGCTTCTAGTAACCGTAACGACAGGTTACCCCCTTGCAGCCATAGAAAGGAAACCTCATTCGAGGAAGAGATTGCCACAGCTCATTTTCTGAACCCTGGGACTTCGCATCAGGGTGATGTCTTAGTCCTTCTCCGCTACCCTCCTTGGTCCTGCTCCACATTTGAGGTTCTCCTATCAGATTAATGGATACCGTGGAGACAGACACTGTTGATTCTCTTTCGTGCTGGTAATACACCGTAGCTTTTTCTTCAGTACCTGAGTTATTCAGTGGAATTTGATCAGAGCTGTTGAGACGAATTAGTTTGGAGAGGGAATCGCTTTCCTTAATTATAGTAGAGTGGTTTTCTTTATAGATAGGTTTAGTTCTTAAGTTACCTCAGTTGTTTGGAATGGCTCTTAGCACTGGGTTTTATTTGTGAACCTTTTGCGATCTCCCCTTATTGCTTTCCTTCTAAGATTATTTCTAATTCATCCTGTAGATAGTTTGTCCCCAGAAACCTTAGTGCAGTTAAAAGCTTTAGTAGTTTTTTCAAGTCTTAGTGCAGTTTTAAATTACCAAACCTTTAGTTTCTTAAAATTGCACTAAAATTTTGGGGACACCCTGTATATCTCGTTTGTATATAGCTGTTGGAACGTTGTCTCCCCTGTTAGATTTCGTAAGCTCCTTGAGAACAGGGATTTTTTTTAAGCCATTCCTTGTATTTCCAACTTTTAACAGAGTGCCTGGTACGTAGTAGGTGTTTCTTAAATGGCGTGTCAACTTATTTACTTGGCATGCCCTAATTCTCGAAAGCTGGATTCAGGGTAAGTAAAGAATGCTCAAACCTTGATCTTCTTGTGACTTTCTAGGGGCAAAAATATTTATGCATCACATGTACAAAATAATCGAAATTAGAAGATTGTCACACTACTGCAGAGTTAACAGATAAAGTGTTTCATGAAGGAACATTTCCCACTTTAGGATTTATAAGCAAAGAATTAGGCTTGTCCTTTTAAAGTAGAAAAAATGGGGATGGGAGAATGGGGATGTTGAAATTAGGACAAAGATTAGGTGGGGAAAACTATGGTAATAGCTTTCATTTCTACAGTAATAATGTTACAGGTAAAAGTAATTATGATACGCTTTTAATTAAGAAGGTATTAATCCAGACATTTGGGTTCTTACTTGTCACATAATTTGGGTGGCTCTTATTACAGGGTCAAGGTTCTGTGTTTTAGAAATTGGTAAATCTTGAAAGAAAAATTGTGTACTTAATCTTTGGTTAGCCTGCAATTTTCATCTTGAAGGTTTTTCTTGAATTTTCATTGACAGCTTATCCCTTCCCAAAAAATTTGGTAAGAAACTAATGGTGAAAATGCCTCTTGAATTCTTGGGTTTTAATGTTTTATTTTGTGCAATTCAACAAATATTTTGTAAGTTTCTCTTTTTGGCATTTGCGTTTGGGTATGTGTCTGTTTTGTAGGTGGTACTTATGATCCTGTATTATAACAGAAAGGAAATCTAACTTGAATTGAGATATAAGATCTCTGAATTTTTTACTCCAATGCAGGGCTATGTTAAGAATAAACATCATTTTATATTAGAACAGATTTTAATTTCTTTTAAAAACTTAGATAACCAAACACTTAAACAGTGATAACTTAAATGCCAAATTAAGAAGCTAATTTTGTAGAAGGGATCATTTTGTGAGTGGGAGGTGGTTTTCAATTACCTTCATCTTTATCCATTCCAAATGAATGTTAAAAGTAGTCATAAATTATTCAAAGTTGCTCTCTTTTCTCAAATTACATATTCTAACTTCAAGATCTTTTGTAGGAGGCTGTATTTTTTAATGTAAAAATAAAATAACACTTTTTTCTTGAATCCTTTTTCACATTTGTTCTACTACTACAAATGTTGGCAATCCTTGTTTTAGATGAAGTCGATAGTAAATGGAAGAAAAATAGACTTTTGTCTTTGGGTTGCACATATTTGGAAAAAGTTGCCCACCACTTCTGAACAAATCTTAGAAGTTTAGCAAATTATGCAGTTTTCATTTAGTAGGAACTCTTAGTGCATGCAGAGGAGAAGAAAAAAGAGTCACCAGCAGCAAGTACTTTTCAGAGTTTACCACAAGGTAGCTATTGTATTTCCAGTCTTCTGAATACTTAGAAAATATTAGCCTCGTATTTTGATGCATGCTTTCTGTTCCTCAGATGACATGGTTTTTAAGCACATCACCATTCTAGTTGGGTTTTTCTGGATACTCTCCAGCTTACTAATGTCTTTTTAAAAACAATGTACCCAGGAATGAACACAGTATTCCAGATACGGTCTGACCACTGCTGACTATGGTGGGATTTATATTTGTGTTTGATTACATCCCTTGTTCAGGACACTATATGTCTATTAATGCGGCTTAAGATTTCCTTAGTTTTATTTGCTGGGGGATGGGGGCGTGGGGGGATGGGTGGACTGGTCATTTTATTGGCTTATATAGGATTTCTAATCGCCTGAAACCCATAGGTCTTTTTCACATAAATTGCTCTCAAATCTGGGGGAGGGGGATTAGAGGATAAGGAGGGAACCTAAACGAAAGACTTTAAAACTTCAGGAAGTTGGAGGAGATGGATAATTTTTTAATGAGTTTCTCATTATCAAAAAAGTCTTTGTAGATCAAGGTTTTCAGGCTATTGTCTTAGTCTGATTAACTTGGTAGAAATTAAAACTTGCCATTAAAGGATAGACTATAGGGGCAGCTAGGTGGTGCAGTGAGTAGAGCACTGGCCCTGGAGTCAAGAGGACCTGAGTTCAAATCGGCCCTCAGACATTTGACACACTAGCTGTGTGACCTTGGGCAAGTCACTTAACCCCAATTGCCCTGCCTCTCCCCCTGCAAAAAAACCAAAGAGATTGTAACTGTTATTTTACAATTTTTTTTCAGAGGCATGATATGAAATTCCTTGGGGAATTTTCTTACCATTAGTCAGTCAGTAACTATTTATTAAATGCATACTAAGTTCCAGGTATTCTGCTAAGTCCTGGGAATATAAAAAAAGCAAAAGACAAACCCTACCCTGAAGGAGCTCATAATCAAAAGGAAGAGACAGTATGCAGATAATCATGTACAAACAAGCTATATACAGGATAAAAAGGAAATAATTAGAATTAAGGAGGATTGGGAAAAACTTCTGGGAGAAGGTGGGATTTTAGTTGGAACCATGGGGAAAGCTAAGAGATGGAGACGAGGAGGAAGAACATTTCAGGCATGGAGGACAACCAGAGGAAATAACGTGGAACCAAGAAATGGAGTGTCTTGTTAGAGGTACAGCAAAGAGACCAATATCACTGAATTGAAGAGGATGTGGAGAAGACTAGAAAAATGCAAGTGTGGGGCTAGGTAGTGAAGGACTTTAAACGCCAAGCAGAAGATTTTGCATTTCATCCTGGAGGCGATAGGGAGCCACTGGAGTTTATTAAATATGAGAATGACTTGGTTAGATCTGCATTTTAGCAAAATCACTTTGGTGGCTGAATTTAGGATGCCACCTAAGATAAGACCAGTGGCAGACAGACCAAGCAGCAGGCCACAGCGGTAGTGTGCAGTGATGAGGACCTGTACCAGAGCAGTAGCAGTATCAGAGAAACAGACAGGTAGATATATTTGAGAGATATTGCAAAGGTGAAATCAACAGGTCTTAGCAGCAGATTGGATATGGGAAGTGAGAGATAGTGAGGAGTAGAGGATGATACCTAGGTTGTGAACCTGGGGGACTGGATTGATGGTAATGCCCTCAATAGGGAAGTTTGGAAGGGGCAGGTTTTAGGAAGAAAGAAAATAAATTCCATTTTGGACATGTTGAATTTGATTTTTACAGGATATCCAGTTCAAGATTTCTGAAAGGTGGTTAGAGATGGGAGACTGGAGGTTAGTAGAGACACTTGGCCTGGATAAGTATATTTGAGAATCATGAGCATTGTTATTGGTGTTGAGTCGTTGCAGTCATTTCTGAATCTTTGTGACCCCTTTTAGGGTTTTCTTGACAAAGATACTGGAGTGATTTGCCATTTCCTTCTCTTTCTCATAATACAGATGAAGAAACTGAGGCAAACGAGTAAGTTATTTGCCCGGGATCACACAGCCAGTGTCTAAGGCAGGATTTGAACTCAGGTCTCTCTGTCTCTTAGGCCTGACTTTCTATCCACTGCCCCACCTAGTTGCTTCCATAAACATAGAGATGATAATTAAATATATGGGAGCTCATAAGAACTCCAAGTGAAGTAGTATAGATGATAAAGAGAAGAGGACCCAAGAAAGAACCCTTTGGTACACTTACAGTTAGCAGGCATGACCTGGATGGATGATGAGGATCTGGCTAAGGAGACTGAGGAGGAATCAGAAAGAGAGGTAGGAGGAGATGCACAGAGTGTTGTACTGAAAACCTAGAAAGAAGAAAGAGTAGCAAGGAGAAAAGGGTAATTGATAGTATCAAAGCCTTCAGAGAGGTCAAGAAGATTGAGGATTGAGGAAAAACCATTAATATCTAATTTAAACTGCCCAATTGTTTTGGTAATAACGTACCAGAAATGAGATGCTTTCCAAAGGTTTCAATAGAATTGAAAGCACTTAGATGAATCATTTATTTGATCTTTGTCTTCATTTCCTTATCTATAAAAATGAGAGTAGACCTAGATCCTTAAGATTCTTCTACTTGCAGAATTTCATGGTTCCATAACTATGAGAAGTCCTGTGGAATAGTAGATAGAGTATTGGACTTTCATTGGTAAAATGGGGATAAATAATAGCACATACCTCACAAGGTTGTTGGGAAGTTCAATGCAGATAATTGGCACTACAATGTAAAGCACTTTGCAAACCTTAAAGCCCAATAGAAATATTAATTATATTATTCATGTGCATATGCAGTATTTGTATCTTACATTTATATTATATCTTAATTATATTTATAAATATTAATTATCTTGATCTCATTTTAAAATGGATTTTAGGTAGAAATAGTTGGAGAACAAGTCACCACCATGCTATTATTCTTCTATGTTTAATATTCTGTGAATTTCTGCATAGTACATAAAATTACTGCCTTCTTATAATTGAATAAAAATGTTAAGATATAAGCACATCTACTGTAGGCTCACTGAAAGCATCTTTGGGACACCTCCAGTGGCAGAACAATAGCAATGTCATATACCTATCCCACATGGTTTTTATTTCTTCCATGTATAATTTATTAATTTTAAATATTTAATATAGAGATCGATTTTAAATCATTTTTCTTAAATTTTTATGGATCAGTGTTATCTGTGAGTAATAGTTCTATCTGTAACTGTGTTCTGATTCCAGTAGAGTTATTTGTTGAACTCTCAGTTGTATTTGAGGGATTGCATTAATTATATAGTAACTTGTCATTTATTAATTTATAAAGGTACTAGTGAACTTATGGTAGGTAATTCCAGCTACCTGATAATGTCCAGAGATGCCAAAATTTGTAGCTTTCAGTGATGTGTTACAGCTTCTACCATGTCATTCTGTAATCTGTATTAATTAAAAAAACTGGTCTCTTTAAAGATAACCTTTCAGAAATTTCTAGTGGCAGTGAAGAATTGTCATCAAAAACTCTTTTATTCCTTTTAACAAATGTGTATAACTCAACCATTTATGTCAACATATTGTTGATTGTGTTCATATGGATATTGTGCTTTTTGAGCACCTTTTGATTCTTTCCTTTTGGACCTTAAGTATTTCATAGGCTTTTCCCATTGTGTTATTTTGATAACATCTAATGAAATATAGGCAGCTACATGGTGCAATGGATAAAATGCCAGGCCTAGAGCCAGAAATATTCATCTTTCTGAGTTCAAATCTAGCCTTATATACTAGCTGTGTGACCCTGGGTAACTCATTTAACTTTGCTTGCCTCAGTTCCTCATCTGGAAAATGAGCTGGAGAAGGAAATGGCAAACCATTCCAGTATCTTTGCCAAGAAAACCTCAAATGGGGTAATGGATAGTCAGACACAACTGAAAACCAACTGAACAGCAACAACAAAATGGAATATACCTATTGTTGGTCTTTACTATTGAAGTGAAGTGAGATCTTTGTTCCAAAATATTTCTGTAAATTTTTAATTTGTTTTTCATGT
Source organism: Phalanger gymnotis (assembly GCA_028646595.1). Classification (NCBI taxonomy): domain Eukaryota; kingdom Metazoa; phylum Chordata; class Mammalia; order Diprotodontia; family Phalangeridae; genus Phalanger; species Phalanger gymnotis. The sequence continues at coordinate 127,754,148 of CM053627.1, forward strand.
GCTCTGATTATATTAATCTTTTTTTTTTTTTTTTAGTAAGTATTAACCTTCCTATGGCAGCATTTGAGTAATAATAAGCTCAGTGTTTTGTTAGTATGGTATGGATTTTTGTGTGGATACTTTCTAGATGTGTTCTAGTTCATTTTACCCAATCAAAAGTATGTTAAGACCAGTATTGCCTAGGTGTTAATTTTGGAGTTCTCTTAGCCAGTCAGTCTCTTTGACATATTCATTCTCACTCAGCTTTTCATATTCTTAGTGTCTTACCTGGAAAAGTCAAATGTGGTCTTCATTTGGTGGTTCATTCTGACCTCTATTCTTTGGTATAGGACATTACATATTTTACACTTAATGAATCCAAATAACATTTTTATGTTGTTGGAGAAAGTTTCCATAAGATGAAGTAATTGTTTATTATGCTTTTCAGCCAAGTTATTTTCTTGTATATTTATAGGTTTGTTTTGAGTGATACAAGTTTTGAATACTTTGTATAAAAATATATAACTATGTAACTGATCTGTTTTTGAGATGTCATTGGTGTTCCCATGTTTTTGTAATACATATATGGCACCTTAAGAAAGATGGGATAGGCTTGCTTCAGAGAGTAAACTTTGCTAGAAATTCATGCAGCATTGCAAAGTACTTGAATTAATAATTATTGCTCTTATTAAGACAGGCTGCTTTCCAGTTTCGCAGGGGAGATAGAATTCATCACTTCCCTCAGTGTAACTTTTGTCATGCATTATAGTAATAGTATCCAAGCTTTATTTGTTTTCGACTTCATTAAGTCATATAGACCATAAATTTTCCATAGCTTCCTTTTGGGGTTTTGCCTAATTTTTATGTTTCTCAAGCTTCCATCTTACAGCTTTTGATTCATATTAAGTTACTCATTTTGTTCTCAGTGTTGGCTTTTGCTTGTATCGCCTTAATCTTTTGGCTTTCCTCTTTAAAATTTTTAAAAACAAATTTGTATTGTTACCTTTGATTTTTATGTTACTTAAATTTTTTGTTGAATCTCTCCAATAGAGCCATTCCTTGGAAAAAAAATGAAAAAAAAAGTTTACTAAACTATGTCCAAAAAAAAGTCTGACATCCACACCCATAATCCACCACCTCTGTAGAAAAGGGAAGTGTGTGACCTCCAGTTGTAGATTAAGTGCATCAAGCATTCATGATATATTTTATGTTCTGGATTCCATTCCACATTTTTTTTGCCTTTAATTAAATGATATGGTATTTTCTATTGTGCATAACAGGTAGATGTTGATATTTAGAAGCTGCCTTGAAAGAACCACATTTGGTATTATTCATTTCCTTGATTGTGATGGCCTCACAGTACAGAATGAGACCCTTTGGCCGGTGTGGGAATTTTTTTCTTTATTTTGAATATTTGTTACAAAGATTTCCTTTTTTTTCTCCCAGTAGAAAGTCGAGAAGAGAAAAAAAAATAGATATTTAGTAGGCATATTAAAATAGATAATAAATAGGCATATTAAAAATTATCTAGTCTGCAACCCCCCCACCTTTTTTTTTAAATAAATGAGTTTTGTGTAGAAAGTGCAAGTTTTGCTATTTTGAAACTATAGTATAATTCAACATTTTTCCAGTATATATTGTGTTTATGGCACAGTACTAAGTGCCATAGGATATGGAAAGGTGCCTTTAAAATTTGATAATGGAATTTGAAATTTTATGAAGAGACTTTTTCTACTCTAAAGTTCTGTAGCATGTAAGAAGTTAATTCAGTTTCATTCAGTGCAGATTACATGTTTTAGAGGTTTGGAAGAATTTTTTTCCTTCTTGGCCCCACACATACCTTATATTTAGGCTTTTCTGTACATGAAACATTTAAATATAATTTGGATAGCCTTCAATTTACTCATGAGTAATATTAGTTTGGTTTATAGCAAAATTCTTATCTAATTAAATCATAGCTCTCCTGTAGTCACTTCCTAGATCAGCTATGTTTTGTTCATGCATAAAGCATTATCAGTAAATTAAATTATACTCTTCAAACCTACATCAAATTCAGTTAACACTTTGGGCAGATATAAAGGTTTGCCAGCTTTTTGTGTAATAAAATATATTACACAAATAAAATATATTCATGCAATTTTAAAACAACCCTTAGTTTTGACACTTTTCATAAGGGGAAAACTAGGAACCCGAAAAATATAGAATATTTTTGAAATGTAATAGGAAACACAACCGCAGAATGTGTTTGAATTAATTTCACTTCTATATCTTAATCTTATGTTTAAAGAGTTAGACTCCCTTCAGGAACTGTGATGTGATAAGGACAGAGAAACCAAAGGCTATAAAACTAGAGCAGCAACTATTAAGAAATCAAAGTGAAAGGGCTTATGAAGAAATAAGGAAATGAAAGGTTTACTAGAATAAAATTTTAGTTTGCTCTTCCAAAAATGAAATAGAGAAAAGTAATCTTAGGAAGATGTCATTAACACTTTTTATGATACTTTTTAAATAACTCACTGGCGACTTCATACTATAAACTAGTTCAAATGTGCTTTTTGCAGAGCAGATTATATTCTTGGGTGGTGCAGTAAATAACAGGGCTGGACCTGGAGTTAGGACCAGAGTTCAAAAGTGACCTCAGGCATTTACTTAGCTTTGTGGCCTTGACAAGTCACTTAACCTATCTGTCTCTTTTTCCTCATCTGTAAAAGGAGGATAATAATAATAGCACCTTTTCCTCAGGGTTTTGTGAGGATAGAGCAAGATAATATTTGTGAAGCACTTTGCAAACTTGAAGTCTTATATAAATGCTAGCTTTATCACCAGGAAGTCTTGAGTGAGTACTTGGGTACTGAGAGACTATGTAATACTAAAAAAAATGTTTTGGTTTACTAGGTTTAGGAGCATAGATAAGAAACTTAGGTTTTATTCAGCTGGTTAGAAAGTTGCCTTTGTTTTTTAAAGTCAAGTCTTGACTATTATGGGACTGGGTTATTCAGTTTTTGCTTTATATAGATCTATTTCTTCTCTCTTTAAAAGATGTTTCCTTGCTTTTTTCCCTTTTCTTGTACCTCCTGGAGGTATGATTATTCAAATCAGTCTACTTTCTACTCTGGTTTGGATTTTTGGCATTGATCTGGTTTTCAGTTATCCAGGCCTTTCTTGTCTAAGTAAGCATAGATTATTGAGATATGACCTTAATAATATTATTTAACTTGTATAATTTGACAGATAGTTTGATCCTAGTAATAGGTTTTTCAAATTAGGTAGTATATAAACTTCATTTCTAGGTATTTATATTGACCTTACAGAGTACAAAAATAGTGCAAAATTTTATCATCTGGTGATTTGGCTTCCAGGAATATATAGCTTTTGTTTGTCATAGGTGTTTGACAAGGGAGGACTTTCAAAGTCAGTGTTTAAATAAGTATCTTCAAATTTCTGAATACTTCTTGTAGGAATATTTTTCTTACGTGGCTTATAATTTTAATCTATTTCTCTGCCTGTTTATTGACCAAATGGATACCTATAACCTATTTAGTTGTATTATTATTTAACTCATGCTTATAAAGTATATTGCATAAAAATTGTTACTTGCATCTTTTAGAGCTATCCAGCTCCTGTTCTGTTTTGTTTGAATGTAACTGCATATTTTTTAGGGGCAGCTAGGTGTCACAGTGGATAGAGTGCCAGGCCTAAAGTCAGGCTCATCTTCCTGGGTTCAAATCCAGCCTCAGCCACTTAATAGATGTGTGACCCTGGGCAAGTCACTTAATCCTGTTTGCCTCAGTTTCCTCATTTATAAAATAAGCTGGAGAAGGAAATGGCAAACCACTCCAATATCTGTGCCAAGAAAATACTAAGTGGACATGACTGAAAATGACCGAACGAAAGTTGGCACAGTGGATAGAGTGCTGGGCTTGGAGTCAGGAAGACTGAATTCAGATTACCCTGTTTGCCTCAATTTCCTCATGTATAAAATGGTGATGTTTTGATTTAAGGCACAGTCACACAGAGTTGTCAGCCTCACTCTTTCTTCTAGAGTTATGCAAAGTCCAGGTTGCAGTGGGTGACCTCAGTGTCTTTGATGTCTGACCAAGCTCTAAGTGTTCCACAGTGGCTTCAGCTGCCTTCATGGCCATTGGAACAACTTGTTCTCATCCACCTAAACCACTGAGGGAAAGTCTTCACATTCTTGAAGGAGACACCCCTTCATCTCCATTTTTTCCTTTTTTTTTTCCATTTTTTCTTTTGTCTCCCTAATTTGGTTTATAAAGTCCTCCTTTAGCTCTTCCAGTAATGCTTTTTGAGCTGGAGACCAGTTCACATTACCTTTTGAGGTATTAGATGTGGATATAGTGTCATTCTTACCCTCTTCCAAATTGGTATTTTGATCCTGCCTGTCACCATAAAAGGAATCAATGGTCCTCGGTTTTTTTGTGTTCTTCATGTTGGTTAGCCTTTTCCTGGCTTTACTGAAAATTTCAGCTTTTGGGGCTCAGGGCTCACTGTCCCAGCTTTCTTATTCTGGGGAGTGTGAG
>CM053627.1:127759167-127776459 GCA_028646595.1 Phalanger gymnotis
TGGGTTTTCCGGCCAGCCGCTTCTGCTTTGGTCCTGTCTGGGGCAGCTCCGCAGGCTGAGCGCTCTCCTAGCCTACAGATTCGGTCCTTCAGCCTTTCAGATTCTCCCGGCTGGGAAATTTGCCCCAGTCAGACTGCTCGCAATTTCTAACTCTCTCAAATCTGCTCAGATTCACTTTTTTATAGGAATCCAACAGAACTTGTGAGAGAGCTCTGGCAAGACGCTGTTTTCATGCGGCCATCTTGGCTCCCCAGCCCACATCCCCTCATCTCATCAATGGGTTTGAGGCCTAGTAGTTACCTTTAACCTGGTTTAGCCCATCTCCTGAGACGGTTTTACTGGTGTGTGGCCACTGTGCATGCTCCAACTTCTTAGAGACACAGAGTTGAATGCAAATTGGATACCAAAGGTATATGCCCATCCCTGAAAAGGGCTTGGCAAGTCCCCCCAGAGGTGGTAGTCCTCCCACAATACTCCATACTTACCATGATTATCATTATTATCATTACACTCAATGCTTATTCCCTTCACCTTTTCCTTGGACATTTCAAACTGTGTGTCCCAGAGACTTCCCAAACTTAACATGTCTAAAACTAAGCCTGTTATTTTCTTACCAAAACCTTCCCATTTCCCATAAAAGATAGCATTCTCCTTCGGCATTAGTATTCCCTGTCTTCCTTCGAGCTGCAGCTCAGGCTTTACCTTCTATGTGAAACCTTTCGGGATTTCCCTTCTCTTCTACAACTGCTATTGCCCTCCTTAAACTTAACTATTATACTTATTTAGATGTCATAGGATCATAGGATCATAGATCTACAGCTGAAAGGAACTTCTGAGGCCTTTGAATCCAACTCCCATGTTTTTGATGAAGAAACTGAGGCACACAGGGATTAAATGGCTACTGTAACAAAGCTAGTCTGAGACAGGATGCAAAGTGCAACACTATCTACTCTGTACCCTTCTCCCTCTCCCCAGCTACCTCTAATAATAGCTAATATGTCCTTGACATTTTAAAGTTTTTAAAGTGTCTTTCATTTGTTGTCTCATTTGAGCCTCAGAATAAAACTGAAGTAAATGTTATCATTATCCCCATTTTATAAATGAGGAATATGGGGCTAAGAGAAAGGTTAAGTGACATGCCCAGGGTCAAAGAGCTAGAATATATCTGAGGTAGAATTTGAACTCAGGTCTTCCTGAGTTCAAGTCCAGCATTCTATTTGCCATGTCATGTTACCTCCTAAGTTGTCTAATTTATTCTCATTATTAAGAAGGGCCCTTCCTTCTGCATGGCAATCCTTTTACCTAATTAACTCACTTTCCTATTCAACACAGCCAGCCATTCTCTACCTCATTGTCATTTACACTCAAAGATTCTGTCCTAGGCCCAAGGAAGGAGCACTTCGGACAGACCTGAAGAAAGAAAGGAAAGTCCATCAAGGAATTCTAACCCCTACTTCCACCTCCCCAACCAGTCACAATGAAAAATCTTTTCCTCTATTCCTACCTTCCCATACCACAAAGACCAGAGCACTATAACCAAGGTCAAGATCAAGGACAAGGGAAAGTCTCCAGGCTCTTGCTCCCTTCTCCTTAGGGGTAGGTTGAAAGCCTCAGGAAGGGCCCACCTACTATCCTTTGCTTTTAAAGATGCTGCGAAACCTCTGTTCTTGTGCTTTCTCCCCCCAGGGGCCAGGCCCCTCAATAAAAAGTGCCAAACCAGCCCAGATGGCTTTGTACAGATGGCAGCTGACTCATTTCTGGGACGGGGCAAGTTCTGCCTGACTTACTAAGCCTTGATGGCATGAATCTTTTGGGAGAGCAGGATGGAAACTGTGATCCTGGTCCTTGCCATGGTGATCTCTGCATAACCAGATCTTCTAGGATATATTCTGAAAAACTATTGTAAAACACCAGAATATTTACCTCCTGGCCATGACCAGGTTTGATACTGAGAGGTATCTCTTCTGCTTCTACTTGGCCTCCAAGTACTTTGGCCTCTACTTATATTTCCTAGCCCAGGTACTGTCAGAACCCCGGCACCTCTCCACCAGCCAAATAGTCCAGTTTCAAATCCACATGTTGGACATAGAGAAGTATCCTAACTACTTGGCGGTCCTTCTGGACATCAGTGCTCTCTTTGAGATTCCTACCCCTAAACTAGAGGTCTGAAGAAGGTGAACAGCTGCCCTTGTCTTCGCCCCTGTTCCCAGTGGCAGGAAGGGAGGAGCCTGTGGTTGCCTTCCAGGGATAGGTGGGTGGACTGAACCTTGGAGAACAAGGCCCTTCCATCCACCTATCCGGACATTGTCACTTGATGGTAGAGGTACAAGAAATGAGAGTGGTGGAGTTGGGAACAGAACTTCCTTCAGCAGGTCCACGGTTCAGGACCTAGGTAAAACTCCTAGGAACAAGGCAGATTCATCCTGAGCCAGAGAAGAAACCCACTGACTGCTAGGCTCAGCCTCCCTCAGCAGTTCCCTAGGACCTGAAAGGTAAACAGCCAGAGGCCAAGATTAAGGTAAAAGCATGAGCTTCCAGGCATGTTGTTACCTTCCCCCAGCAGCAGATGGAGAGCCTAAGGAGGGGGTCTTCGAGGCCAGAAGGGCAAGAAGACCAAGACCTAACCTTAAGTAGAGCCCCTAGGCTCTTGTTCCCTTTCTCCAAAGTCAGGTTAAGTGTTTAGGAAGGGGACCGTGAGGGCCAGGGCCCAGGATCAGGCAGAACTCCCTAGGCTCTTGCTCCTTCCTCCAGGGGCAGGTGAAGAGCCCTGAGAGAGGCCTAAGTGAAAGACTTCGGTTTCTTTAGTTGCCTAAATACTAGAAGGCCAGCACAGGACCCAGGACCAGGAATAACTGCTAGGTTCTTGCTCCCCATCTCCAGGCAGCTCAGGGCCAAAATGTCAGGGCCTGAACCAAGGTCAACTTCAAGGCCAAGGATGACTCTCAAGGCTCCTACTCCTTTCCTTTAGGGGCATAGGCATAGTTGCTGAAGCTGCAGAGGGGCTTGAGGGTGGAGCTCTTTTCTATTTTTTCTTGTTTCCCTCAGTAGAATGGTTGGAACATTCTCATTTTTGTGTTTGTATATCGAGAATTTACTGGCACAGAGTATATACATGCTGATGAGTTGATTATGTATCATTTAAAAATATTGTTGGTTAATGACTGTTATGGGAATATATTTTACATGATTGCACATATATAACCTATATCCAATTACTTATTATCTTAGAGAGAGAAGAGGTGAAGAAGGGAGGAAGAAAATTTAGAACTCAAGATTAAAAAAAAGAATATTAAAAATTATCTTTACATGTAATTGGAAAAAAAACAAAATATCACTAAAATAATATTGTTGGTCAGAGTTCCTTTGTCACCAAAGAATATCTATTAGTGGATGATAGATAGTATTGTCTATAAATGATTGAAAGAATATGTTTGAACTAAGATAATGTCATATCTTTTCCTGGTAGCTTCTGACTTGTCTTCCGTTGTCTTAAGTGCAGCCTTACTTGATTGCCTTGGAAGAGTGACTCATTCCATTATATTCTGTACTAGTATAATGTAGTTTGGGTGGTAATCAGATTAGTGCACAGTGTCACGATGTCACAATGAAGAATATTATTCAGCCGCTCAGAAGTGTACTTTTCTTTTTTTGAGGGGAAAGGCTGGGCAATTGGGGTTAAGTGATTTGCCCAAGGCCACACAGCTAGTAAGTGTGTCAAGTGTCTGAGGTCACATTTGAACTCAGGTCTTCATGACTGCAGTGCCGGTGCTCTACTCACTGTACCACCTAGCCGCCCCAAGAAGTGCACTTTACTAGAATGGTAAATGTCTTCTTGTCTTTTAAAGGCACAGTTGGTGGATCTGAAATCTGAACTGACAGAGACCCAGGCTGAAAAAGTAGTATTAGAAAAAGAAGTTCACGATCAGCTTTTACAACTGCACTCTGTTCAGCTGCAGCTGCATGCCAAGACTGGCCAGAGTGTCGACTCTGGTACTATTAAGGCAAAACTGGTAAGTAGCTGAAAAAAGGGTTATTTGTTTTGGATCATGGTAGAGGGCCATTTTTTGTGAAAACTCTATATGAGTTTTTATGTATATTTAAGTCAACACAACAGGATTGTTCTTTTGAATTTTATTATTGATTTTTACTCAAATTCCAGTCCATGCTTTCCTGAATTTATTGATAAGGGTAAGAAGTTTGATAAAATTTTTGAAAAAGAAAAAAAAAAAGGATGACATAGTCTCAGCATTTGTACCCATGTTATGTTTTAGCAGTGAGTTTCTTCTGACCTCTTTTTTTTCTTGTTTTCTCCTCTTACTAAGAATTTTATTAAATTGGTAGAATTATGGAATGTTCTCTGGAGATTGGGTATTACACTACTAAGCTTCTTTTACTCTGTCATTGTGTTGGAGTGTAAACATACTCTTATCATCATGTATTTTGATTTTTTTAAGGTTTGGGAGGTTGAGGAAGGGAAGGAGAGTTCAGAAACAGCTGTTGTAACTGGATTGGTCAAATTGTTATTTACTTATAAGTAAATTTTTAGAGTTCTGTTTGTTGTAGAAGGATTTGCTTTACAACCATTATTTTTACCACTTAATTCACTGTTTATTCACTTGTGTTTCTAACTAAAAAACTTTCTTCTTATATCTTAAGTCTGTCCCCTCTGTGGAAGAACTGGTAAGTATGACATTTCCCCATCTCATTTACTAGTATGCGTTCTGTAGTGTGTGTGTGTGTGTGTGTGTGTGTGTGTGCGTGTGTGTTTATGTTTATACTAAATTGATATACTTTGTGTTGTAAAATTTCACTGACGGTGAAAATGTTTTGAAAGGTCAGTAGATGATCCCATAGTCTTTTCTACTATACTTCCTGCTGGCCGTTTTCTGACCACAGTTAGCCTCAGTAGAATTTAGCCACTGAAAGCTACACCTGAAATTTGCTTTTCCTCTGAAAAGAGCTACTTTTTTTCCCATCTTGTGGGAGATACTTTGCCAGGCCTTATGGGGAGACAAAGATAAGTAAGACCAGATTTTTACCGTTCGTGGAGATTTGTTTGGTAGAGTACAGAAGTCTTGGACACAGATTATTATTAATGCAATTCAAAATGTGGTAAGTGCTTGAGAAAGAAACAAAGTTCGCTTTGAGATCCTGGTTGAGCAATTACTTAAAACTGAGGCCATTTTAGCTGACTTTCTTCAGTATATCATTATTGAAATTTCTCTAACTATAATTTTGACCCCAAGAATATGCATGACTTTGCTTGTTATATCATTGCATGGAAGTTGTAGCAACTTTGCACAAGTCCTTAAAATGATTAATCTTTTAGAAAAGTGATTCGAAATTTTCTTTTGAAAGTAATAATATATAAATTTTTAGTACTGTTGCCTTCTAGTCTTGTTGCCTTCTACTCCCTTACCCTCTTTATTTGACTGGGTTCATAGCTTTCCTGAAATGTTCTTCCATTTAAAAAAAATTATACTACATCTAATTAGAATTTACATACAGACAATACCTTTTATTACTCAATAATAGGATAACTTAGGTTGTACGACCTGTTCCTTATTTAAAAAAATGTTACTTTTAAATGCTTTTCTTCCTTCTATGGGTTAATTTATAGCATGAAATTTTTAAAAAATAAATTTTTATTAATATCTTTGCTTTTATATTGCCTAAATTTCCCTGTCTCTTCTTCCTCTTGCCCTCTCTCCTGTCCCAGATAGCCATCTCCTATAACAATTTTTTAAAAAAAAAGAGAAAAAAGAAAAGAAAATTGTCAGAACTGATCAATACATCAAAAAACTTGACAATATATAGTGTTCCATAGTTATGGTTCTCCTCCCTGTTACACTTCTGCAAAGGAGTATGAGAATATATATGGTATAAGTTTTATTTTTTTTCTGATTGGTTAGCTTACTTAATTCAATACATGTATGTATATATATATATACATATGTGTGTGTGTATGAATATATATGTATTAGTATGTATATAAAATATTCTTCTAAATGATAGAGATAAAAAGGTGATGTAGTCCCTGTCTGCAAGGGATGTGCAGCCTAATGTCAGGGGAATATAAGAGAAACATGCATATGCACACACACACAATTGTGATAAAGGCAAAGGAAAGCCAGGCAAAATGGTATGAAAAATTTGACATGACCTTCACTTGGGGATTAGAGAGGATCAGGAAGATTTGTTTCATGGGGGATTTATTTATACCTTTGAGTTGGGCCTTGAAGGAAGGGATAGATTTTGGTGAACAGATTAGGGAATGTCTATTACAAAAGCTTTATATATTTAATATAAATTTCAGAGAGTGAATTATTATGTAATTGTATTGTGTCCTTAGTAAGTAAAGTAAAAAAAAAAATAGACACACACATACATATATGCACACATGTTTTATCTTCTTGGAATCTCAAAATCAGAAAACATCAACATGGATAGATTTCATTAAAAAATATTTCTAGCTTTTTAAAAATTTTAAGTTTTCTCTTTAAAAATGGTTTTGGGTTTGCATTAGGTTTTACCTTCCAAAAGGTAAAAAAGTACCTAGAGAAACTTGTCATTTGAGAGGAGTGGTTGAGGCTGGTAGGGATAGGTAGGCATAAGAAAAAAAAAAGTTAGTGGCAATTGAGTAGGCTGTAGGGATCAAGGATAGTTCACCTTCGAGGCAAAGAATGAAGAAAAACATTAAGAATCTTTGTCAGGAATTAGTGAGAGAGGTACTAAATCATATATAGGTGTTCCTAAATCTTGCCATGTATCTTTTTCTTCTTTTTTTAAAATAGTATTTAGAATTGTCACTGTAACAGTTTGTTTAGTTTTGATTTTCTTTTTATACGTGTGTGTGTAGGGGCAGATATTTGGCATGGTTTGTCTTCCCCATACAACACTTGATGCCTGACTCTTATACCTAGTATGGTGATTGGCTTTCTTGGTAGCAGTTTACTCAGGTTGTAAAATTCATGTTATCTGAAAATTGAGTGAATTTCCTCTGCTTGGGTAACCCTCACCCCCTCCCCACTTCCCACTGGGGCAGCTATAATCCTTTTGTTTTTTTGCTAAATTTTAGGAAATTACTTGAGGCAAATTGAATGACTTTTCTAGGGTCACCTAGCTAGTAAACGTAACACATGGAATATGCAACTATAAGCTATGTTAGGTACAATATAATACTCAAGGAAAATTAAGTTATTTTCTGAGCATTGAACTTATAAACATATAGGACATATAAATTACATAGAAAATGCTACTATCATCTGAGATAATACAGAAGATGAGGCAGATGAATACAATTCATATGTAAATTCTGTTGAACTTTCAAAAACACATCTCTGGATATATTTTACCTTAAGGAAACATTCTTTTTAATGTAAACTCTAGAAATCAATGGAGTCCAAGGGTGGAGAACCTGTGGTCGTGAGGCCACATGTGACCTTCTAGGTCCTCAAGTATAGCCTGAAGTATAGACTGAATCCAAACTTTATAGAACAAATCCCCTTAATAAAAGGATTTGTTCTGTAAAACTTAACTCAGTCAAAAGGCCACACCCAAGGACCTAGAAGACCATACGTGGCCTCTAAACTGCATTTTTCCACCCCTCAACTACAGCCCACCTGGACAGAAAGAGGAAGTAGTAGTTGAAGAAAGATATAGGGAAGCAGATTACTGGTCTGACATAGAGATATTAATTAGTATTGATGGGGGGGGCAGGGCTTTAATTATCTGGACATCTCTTGGATCATCAGCAGAGAAGCTGATGATTTCTTGACTCTCCTTAATGATGTTATCCTTCAATCAATGGAAATTTCATTCTGTTTCTAATTCTCATCAATAAAGAGAAATTGATTTTCTTAGGATGGAAATGATGGAAAACTGGTGGAAAATGACCATTTTGTCTTGGGGATTGGTGATTGCAAAGGAAAGGAAAGCTGAGAATAGTTTGTCTTGTGCCCTAGAGTTTTGGAGATCCCAGACTGTTCAGAAAACTGGTAGGTAAAATCCCATGGAATAAAATATAGAAGATGAGAGAAACCAATCCAATAAGGGAGAAAAGGCAAGTTGTTTAAAGACAGTAGTGTAGATACATGGGAAACTTACCAACCAATGAATATTTTTTAAAGACATATAAAAGATGGAAGCAAGGACATATTATATACAAATGATGTCTTTTAAAAAAGAGGCATAATCCTGTAAGGAGTGCTAAAAGCTCAAAACGAATTGAGATCAGTGAGAAAATTTAAGAAGAACAAAAATGATCATAGTATACACCTAGAACGAACCTCTGGGATCATCTAGTACAAATCCATTGTTTTACAGGTGAGGAACAGGAACCCTAGGAATTTAAAAGACTTAATCAAGATCATGACTAGTGAGAATCAGGCTAGTTTTGAACTGATTATCTTTAGACTTTCAAAACAGTATTATTTCCACTATGTTACAAAAGGTTGTTTTACTTTATATTAAAGGGGAAAAAAAAGAAATGGATAGGACTGCTGCTGAGGATGAATGGAACAATGATAAATGCCTACAGAGAGAAGGCTGAGTTGCTCAACTCTTCGTTTTGCTTTTGTCTTTGTGGTCAAGGAAAATGATCTTTGGACTGAAAAGGAAAGAAGAAAAATGGCTAATAGGGAGTTGATAGAAAAGAGTAGTGGTAGTAAGACAGTACTTAGCTGCCCCTGATGAATTCAAGTCAGCAGGCACAGGTGAGCTACATCCCAGAATATTTAAACATTTGGCCAGTGTGAGAATGACAGAGGTGAAACAGAATTGGAGGACAGCAAGTGTCCTAATTTTTTTTTTTTAATGGAAGAGAGTCAGCAAACCATAGGCCAATGAACTTGACCACACCTTGGTAATCTAGAAAAATAGTGTGGGAGGGGAGGGTTTGAGTCAGGCTGTGAGGGACTTTTTTTAAAAAGAATCTTTTGTTTTCATATTACCTTCATTTCTAAATATGTCCCTCCCTTCCCTAGAGAGCCATTTGTTGGAAGATAGAATAAAAAAGAAAGCGATAAGGAGAGAAAGTAGTTCAACAAAACTAACCAACACATCAACTAAGTCTGGCAGTTTATGTAATATAGAACACATTATTAAAGGAGTGGTTCATACTTGCATAGAAAATGGTGATAACAAAGAACCAGCATGACTTCATCAATCATCAAGAGTAAGTCATGCCCCACTAACCCTGTTTCCTTTTTTGACTGGGTTTCTATGCTGGCAATCAGGGAAATACTATAATCTAGGACGCCTGAGTTTAGTAGAATATTTAATAAAGTCTTTAATCCTACTGTACAGTTGGGTGGATTTGGAACTAGAGTGACCGAACTCCAAGAATAGTCATTCACTAATATTGTTCAATGTCAACTTGAAAGGAGATAATCTAGTGAGTGTCTCAGGAATCTATGCTTAATCTTGTGCTATTCGCTATTTTTATCAATGAGTTAAGTAAAATTATAGAAAGTATGCTTATTAAATTTGCAGATGACAAAAATCTAGGAGAGAGAACTCATGAGATCAAAGACCCTATATTCAAAGATATCTTGAAAGGCTAGAACATAAGATGAAGAAATTTAATAGAAGTAAATCAGAAGTCTTGGGTTAAATAATATTTTTTTTTAACCTGCACATATACAAGGTTAAGGTAGCACAGCATTTTCTCTAAAAAAAAGCTAGAGCTTTTAGTGAACTACAGGCTCAATCTGAATCAATCAGCAGTCACCAGAAAGAAAGTTGGTCTTTTTCCTTGCCTAGGCTTAACTCATCCACCTTTGCCACCGATCCTGTCCCCTTCCCATTTCATCTGAGGTCTTGCTTCTTCAGGCATCCTCTCAGTTCATATATCTTCAGTCTCTTCCCTACTACTGACTCCTTCCCCTTGGCCTATAAACATTCTTATGGATCTGAGAGAGGGGCAGGGAAGAAGGAGAAGTGGAAAGAAACTGTTTCTCTTGACCTCTCTTCCTGAGTCATACTATCATCTTTCCTTTATTGCTAGACTCCCAGAAGGAATAATCTATATTCATGGTTCTCCTTCCTCACTACTCACTCATCAATCCGTTGCAATTTGTCTAGTCTCTCTTAAGCTTGGGTAACAGGTTTCATCATTAGTCCTTTGACATTGTAGTTAGTCATTATGCTGATCAGAGTTCCTAAGTCTTTCAAAGTTGTTTGTCTTTATAATATCATCATCATATAAATTGTTCTCTTGGTTCTGTTCATATCACTCTGCATCAGTTCACAGAAGTCTCTCCAAGTTTTACTGAAACCATCCATGCCTTTTTCATTTCTTACAGCACAATAGTATTTTATTACATTTGTATACCATTGCTTGGCTGTTCTCTGATTGATGACCATATTCTTATTCTTTACTACTTCAGAGCTTTATTTTTGTATATCCTTTATTTGTTATGCTTAGAACAAATACCTACCTCCCTTAATATCTCCCCTCTCTCTAATACCTCTTCCTCCTTTCTCTCGTCTCTCTTTCCCTCCTACTTCCCTGTTAAATGAAATGTACCCAACTCTGTGTGCGTGTGTGTGCGTGCGTGCGTGTGTGTGTGTGTGTGTATGTGTATATGTGTATTCTTTCCTCTTTTGACCAGTTCAGATAAAAGTGATGTTCAAGTGTCATTTGTTCCTTCCTTCCTCCATGTTTTTATAGACTTCTACTTGGGCATCCCTATTATGAGACAGCTTTCCGAAATGTTTATTCAGGTCTTTTCTTAAAAACCTCTGTCTACCTCAATTATAAAATGAAGATAGTAATAGCACCTGCCTCCCAGGGTTGTTGTGAGAATCAAACGAGATAATATTTGTAATAGAGTAGGTGTTTAATAAATACTTGTTTCCTTCCTTCATTCTTTCCCTGTGTCGATGCCCTTCCCCATATCCCAGTGTATTCCTCTTCCTCTCAATTTCCACTCTTCTAAAATTGCCAAGATGTAAGAGAATCACTCCTTGTTCTGTCCTCAGTCAGGACAGATCTAAGTAGATTCCCTCTGTGATCCCTGATGGTGAGTAATGAGTGATTAGAGGAGACACATGTATTATTTCCCCCATTAGAAAATAAGCAATTAATCTTTTTTTAGTCTCTTGTGATTGTTGAATTGTGTTTACCTTTTTATGTCTTTTTTAGCTCTTGTGTTTGGTTGCTTTTTGGTTTTGTTTTTGTTTTTAGAGACAGTTGGGTTAAGTGACCTTCCTAAAGTCACACAGCTACTAAGTATCTGAAGCTGGGTTTGAACTCAGGTCCTCCTGTCTCTAGGGCCGGTGTTCTATACACTATACTACCTAGCTGCCCCATTAACTCCTGTGTTTGAACTTCAGAGTTTCTATACAGCTCTGGCTTCTTTCATCAAGAATCCTTGAAAAGCCCTTTTTTCATTAAAGATCCATTTTCCACCCATATGATTATACTCAGTTTTTCTTGACTGTAAGCTTATATCCTTTGCCTTCTGTAATATAGTATTCCACGCTCTCTACTGGTACTAGCTATTATTATCATCCCCATTTTACAGATGAAGAAACATACTCAAAGAGTTTGTGACTTACCGATTGCTTACACAGCTGTAGTAAGTATCTGAGATGCGATTTAATCTAGGTTTCCCTGACTACAAATCCAATTGTCTGTCCATGTACTATGTTGCTTTTCTTCATACCTTTGATTTTATTTAAAACATACTTAGTATGACTCATTTGGGTATATTCAACTTTTTTTTCTTACTTTTTCTGTTCATACTCTAGAAATTTCATTTTATTTACTAAATTTGCTAAACGAGAGGCAGAATCCAAGTCAACATGCTATTTTATTTGCAGTTTTGGATACAGGCCTGGTGATATTAATAGATTATTTTTAGACTGATGGGTTTAGTCTATCCTTACTGTTACTATTCTCTATTGCATAGTTATTTGTGAGGGTGACTAATATACTAACCTTCTTTTCAACCTCCCACTCTTTCTTTTTAAGTTTACCTAAATTCAGAATTGAAGCAGATTCTACTATTTCATTCTTTCAGGTTTTTCTCTTATGGAACTTATAACACGGTTGTAATTTAAAATTTTTTTTTCTCTTAAATACCTGTTTTAAGTTTCTACTAAGATAGTATTTGAATATTCTGCCATTTATTTTCTGAAACATTTCCTAGTTTTAGGAGAGCCATTTCTTAAAAGCAGAATCTTTCCTATGTTTTCACAACTAAGTCAAATGATTGTTTAAAAGATACAATCAATGAACATAATTTTTGTGTATTTGTTTTTTTCTAAAAGAAATTGCAGCCGATCAACTGAATGAAGCAAGGCATAGCATTTTATTAGTCTGATGACATCAGGATCTAAGCATGTTGAAATCCTTAGGTTTTCTGTTTGAATTAATGAATTATTTTGCTTTAGGGCAGGGCTGTCCAACCTTAGGTTTTTATTGAAACAATAGACGGTATATTTTGATTTGTGGTTTTAATGAGAGCTCTGCGGTAACTTGGCTTCTTTTACTAAAGCATTTATGTAAATTTCTATGCTTGTAGGTGGGCTGCATAAATCACACCGCTTTAGGAGGAGATGATGTGGTGATTTAGGGAAATTTAATTGAATATGAAAGTGTGACCTATTTTGAAGAGAAATGTTATTAATGGTATTGTAATTCATTTTGTAGGAAATGAATTACATTTTATTTTGTATTTATACTTCGTATTATATAGTGGCTAGAAAGTCAGCCGTGGTTAGAGAGATTTGAGTTCAGATTCTTCTTCTGAAGCAGAGACTTTGTGACCCTGAGCAAATCACTTAACTTCTTAGTATTGTAGGGAATGCTTTTGAGACTCCAAGCTGCGTCGCCAATGTTGATCTTCATCAGTGAAGGAAATTTTCTTGCTTGGAGTTCTGTACATACTAAAAAAAGATGGTTGGTTTATATCTTTTTGTTTTTGCTAAGGAATGTGGGATGCTATTCCTAAGGATTCTTAATAATGTTGTCAGTAAATTGTATTTTAAAAATTATGTTAGGAGAGAGAGCTTGAAGCAAACAAAAAAGAAAAAATGAAAGAAGCTCAACTTGAAGCTGAGGTGAAGCTATTAAGAAAGGAGAATGAAGCCCTTCGTAGACACATAGCAGTTCTCCAGGCGGAGGTTTATGGGGCAAGACTGGCAGCCAAGTACTTGGATAAAGAATTGGCAGGAAGGTGAGTAAAAGTAGATTCTTATACATTTTCAAGTGTGGATACGGTTCTGATATTTAAAAATGTGAATGGATATTCAGTGAGATCTTTTCATATATTTGTTAGTTAAATAATTTCTTATGATAAATGATAAATGAGAATACAACAGTAAGGTTGTAAAGTAAGTAAGTAAAAGTAAGTACCCTAAGGAGAAATTTTACAGTTGGGTAAAACCTAATTTCAAGAAATTATATTGGTGAGATATGTTCCAGATTTATTGGAAAGGGCTTAGAATTAATGTTTATCCATTAGATAAGCAGTATAATAAAATAGAGAGTTGGCCTTAGACCTAGTAAGTCCTGAGTTAAGTCCTGTCTGACATTGCTGGGTCTGTGATCCTGGGCAAGTCACTTTACCAATAGTACTCTAGATAATTATCTAAGACTAAGCTATAGAACAGTTATTGATCCCCATCGACGAGGAAGTTTCCTCATCAGGAATTCTTTATCCTAAGGAAATCTATAAAGGGATACATAAATAGCAGGTTTTTTCACTTATGACTCCTGCAGTAGCCCATAATTGGTTTTACTAACCTATATCACAGACCTTATTAAGACTCTTTCCATTTGCCTATAGTATCAAGTTCTAAATCTTCTTTGTCTTAGAATTCAGTTCTTCAGAATTTCGTTTCCCTTTATGGAGCCAGCCTTCCCACCCACCATTCTACAAGAAGTTCTTCGTGATACTTACTGCTAGTCACACCTTATTGCATATATATTGCACATGGTGTGCTCATTCCCATACTTGTATTTTTGCTCATGTTATTTCCCTCACCTAGAACTTCCCAGATTATTTCCCTTGCCTGGAACTGCCCCCAGCTACTCCTGTCTAAACCTTACTGCTCTTCAAGGCCTCTCTTACACTCCACTTCTTCCATGAAGCTTGACAGATCTTGCCAATATGGATTTTTCCTCCTAATGCCACATCCTTATTTTTTGGACCATGTACTTTGACTCTGTCATATTGAAATTAATATTATTACTTAATTTATTAAGTATTTATTTAGTATTACTTTCTATTTTGTGTTATTCTCTCATTGTTTCATATGAGCACTTGTCTTCCCAACAAGATTCCAAGACTCATGGGGGCAAGAGCTATGTTATATTTCTCTCTTATGTTCCATATAGAACTTTGGCATGGTGCTGGGCATATAGATAAACTAGATGAATTTAATTTACTTTTTCCTTTTAAATAAAGAGTCCAACAGATCCAGCTACTGGGTCGAGATATGAAGGGGCCTGCTCATGATAAACTTTGGAACCAGCTGGAAGCTGAAATCCACCTGCATCGTCACAAAACAGTTATTAGAGCCTGCAGAGGACGGAATGACCTGAAACGATCGATGCAAGCACCACCAGGACATGTATGTTTTTTAATCCTCTTGTAACCAACTTTTTCTTCTGTTATAATCTGTTGTATTTAATAGTCCCATTTTCATTTTGATTTTAATTTCTTCAGGAAAATCTGTTCATTAAATCTACAATAGAAGACCTAATGTTTATTCATCTAATTTGCAAAATCATTTAAAAAATATGACAGCTCACAAAGATTTTACCAGTCCTTGAAATACCTGCCACTTACAGTGGTACTTTAGAAAGTATTAATAGTGCTGTAGATCATATTTCTAATTCTTCCTTATTAGGCCTGACCTAATCAAGAAAGTTGGTTTAAAAGGTATATTTGATTAC
Source organism: Phalanger gymnotis (assembly GCA_028646595.1). NCBI lineage: Eukaryota > Metazoa > Chordata > Mammalia > Diprotodontia > Phalangeridae > Phalanger > Phalanger gymnotis. The sequence continues at coordinate 127,774,076 of CM053627.1, forward strand.
AAAATTTGCTATCCATAAGTCAGTCCATCAATATAGTAAATAAAATTAATTAAATAAGTAGTGTAATATATTTACAAATAATCATTATTAATTTCTGTGTACATAATGGGTATCTAGGTAATTCAGTGGATAGAGTGCTAGGCCTGGAGTCAGAAAGACCTGAGTTCAAATCCAGCCTTAGACATTTACTAGCTGTGTGACCCTAGGCAAGTCATTTAACCCTGTTTGCCTGAGTTTCCTCATCTGTAAAATAACCTGGAGAAGAAAATGGCAAACCACTCGAGTATCTTTGCCAAGAAAGCCCCAAATGAGGACATAAAGAATCAGACAGGACTGAAATGACTGAACAACAATGTACAATATGTAGACATATACAGTTTTATAAAAATTTTAAGAATGATTTGGTTACCAAATTTAAAACACAGATTCTGGGATAATACTACCACTTTCTGATCTGGAGTTAATGAGGATAGAGTCTGAGATGTACGTAGAGTAGAGTAATCTGCTTTCACCACTACTGCTGTATTCCTTGGTTTACCTCCATTCAGGCAAATCCAAATCAAATCTGATTACAGCAACTGCACTTAAAGAAAAAAATCTTACCCTTATGAAATTAATTCTTTTCCATTTTGGTTCATGTGGGTATTTAATATTTTCAAGAAGATAGTTCTAAGACAGTGAAATAATTTCTATGTCTCTGCAATTCATCTTTGCCTAAAGTGAATGAATACATAGTATATCGCCAATAACTCCCATTGATGCTACTGTTTCTTCCACTGTTAGTGAGCCCTCTTCCCTAATTTCTTCATACTTTGGCATTAGAAGTAAAAGTGTGTGGCACTTTGTAAGAAAGTTTGAAAGGTAGTGGTGGGGCATGTGTGGGGAAGTAGAAAGGGATGGTCTATGCAGGATAAAATCATACATACAGTTGTCTTTTTATTAGCTCCTTTACTCCTTTCCAAACTAAAGGTGCAAACCTATACTGAGAAGTAGGATTCTTCAGTTCATATTGCAGGATGGCCTGCAGGATAATCACCTTTCTTTGTTTAGACTTTTTTTTTTTATTGCTATTAAGGTTGAGTGAGGATAGAAAGCTGGGGCAAGAAAGAGAATGGGAGTATATATCTATTCCTGAGGGCACAGGAATGTGAGTATCCAGACTAGAAAGTCTTGATTAAGTTGCTTAGCCTTATAATGAAAATAATCTATTAGTCGTTTAGCTGACAGTGTAAGTCTGAAATGGATAGTTAAAAAAATATATTTATCTTGCTTGTACTTCAAGTGAAGGTATCATATTTTATTTTCTAAGGCTTTTTATTTACCCCTTAGTTCTTAACAACTACTATGTGACAACCTGTTATCTTCCCCAAAATAAGCATTTCTAAATGAAGGCTGCGTGATGGTATTAAATATTTAACATCTTTTAAATATAATTGCATTCAATTAGCCTAATTTAATTTAAAAAAATTTTTGTTTTTTTACTAGGATCAGGATTCCTTAAAGAAAAGTCAAGGTGTTGGTCCAATCAGAAAGGTTCTTCTCCTCAAAGAAGATCATGAAGGACTTGGCATTTCAATTACAGTAAGAAGTAGTGCTTTTTCTTTTTGTGTTTATTATGTTAATTCTGCTTCAGGGAATGAAGTGCTGAATGAGTTAACTTTGAAGGTAACTCAAGTTTACCCTATTTGAATACCAAAAATGATTCTTAAAAATTTTAACTATTTTTTGATGAAAATCTTACCAAAATGTGTTATATACTTCTCTCTCATAGTAAACAAAATGTATCCTATATATAGTTTAACTTCTTTTGATGGTTCAGGATCGTATAAATTTCATTATGAATATAAATAAAAATAATACCCCGAAACAGATGTCAAACACTTCATGGCTATTCTAAATGGGCCTATTAGTTTGGTGGATTTTTTGTTTTGTTTGGGTTTGGGTTTTAAGGTTCATTTGTTATCATCTGTCATTGCTTTCTGCTTGTCTTTTAGTTCTTAATCTTTTACTTTAATTTACACTTGTCCTAGTTGAGAGGCCTGTGGGTTGTACCATCTTCCTTTATGATAATGGACTTTGTGACAGCATTAGTGCTTAGAAGGCCTGAGACCTTAGTTCTGGATGGATAATTAAGATTGCTTTATGAATCTTTGAATTTCATTTTCATTTAATAAAGGAACTATACACATTCATTTACTTATGGGTTCTATCTAATAGTGACTTTGTAAATGTAAACATATTAATTTGGCTATTTAAATATTAACTTGATATCAGTTCTTTTGTATAAGGTAAAATCAGTGTCCTATGCACTTATAGAACAGATTTTTTGAGAGTGGAAATTTGCTTTTAAAATTGTAAAAGGTAGGGGGCGGAGCCAAGATGGC
>CM053627.1:127776959-127822960 GCA_028646595.1 Phalanger gymnotis
AAAAAAAAAAAATTAATTTTTCATTATCTATTATTTTAGGCTACCTGAGCCACTTGATTCTGTTAATGCAAATAACCAGAAGTTGATGATACTTTGTGCTTCTATATGAAATTTACACATTATGAGAAACTTAATAGAAATCTGTTACACAGCATATGATATCCTGTTCAAAATGGGAGCAGCCTCTTGTTAAGAGTAATAAGCCTATCAATTAATTTGGGGCATGTTATATCTCACCATATAACTAATAAGTATTTATTATAGTAGGTTTTCCCTTGTAGAATGAAATAAAGCTATTAAAAAATTCTTCCTTTTCCATCTTGTTAATGTACATTTGTTCTATTCCATCTCTCTTTTTTCAGGCTTTAATAAGAAGCCAGTAATTGATGGACATGAAAATGGGGACCTGGGAACCTCAAGTGAAACTCCTCTTGATGACAGTGCATCCAAGTTAGCTGAGTCAGCAGAATCTTTGTCATAAATGGTTTATTAAATTGACTTTTCTGCAGGCGATATTGTTACTTCAGACTGTTATGGATTTTATATACTAGGGGAGGTTGTGAAAAGGACTATCTAAAAGCAAAAGGAGGCTGTTGTTTATTGCTGAAATAAAAGGCAGTTACCTCAGGGCTTCATTGTGAGCAATTCTAAATGTTTAAAACTCTCCGTTTTCTGTGATAAACCATAATTAGCAATTGCATGTAAAGCAATTTTTATTTTCTTAAAGTTGTAAGCACCAAAGCATGTGTTTCCCAAAGGGATATTACTAAGCTTTTAAGGTACAAAATGAAGCATAATTGTTTCATTTGGTTCCTTTTTCACTTAACAGAAGGACAGTGTTAACAGGAATCTAATAGGAAATAGCCTTTAATTACAAAAGAGTAAATTAAATTGTTTTAAGTGTATCCCCGAATGCTATATTGTGGTGTTTAAGTTGCAAAATTTTATTCTGTTAATAGCAGGAAAGTGGGCTTAACTTCAAAACAAAACAAAAATATCCCACATTTAAATATTTTAAAATTGAAGGAATGATTTAGCTTTCTATTTATTACAGATTTTGATTCCTTAATCATTTCTCAGTGATCAGTTGTAATGAGTATGCCTTTCAGCTTTCTTTAATACAGTTAAAAAGTAGTTTAAGCACTCCTTTGTCAATCAATGCGACACTAGAAATAATTTCTAAAGTATTCTTGCACATTATACTTTTTTGTTTTTTTTTTTAAATTCAAAGAAGTGTAAAATATCTGTTCACAATTATGTTGATGCATGTGCATGGCATTGTTTAGTCCCAAGCTTCCTTCTTGGTGTCCTTGTGAGATTAGTTTTACACATTTTGAGTTGTTCATACAGTTTGTCATACCATGGTAGTCCTGGTACTTAAAAGTTCAAAACTATTGTTAACATGAAATACATTGCCTTTGAAGAATAGTTTTAAAGTAGCTGATCATTGCTATAAGTCTCAAGGCTCAGGGCACACATGAAGTATTGGGAAACTTGATACAGTAATTGTCTTGGTTTTTCCATATCTGTAGCTTCTTTCCTTATTCTTCTTATGCAAAATCTACAAACGCGTAGCTTCTCTTATCCCAGAGCAAAACCTGTTTTGATTGCTCTTCTTTGCTACTGTGCAAGCCGCTGTTCCCTCGTGGGTAATATCAAAGCATTGTACTTAAAGAGATGAGTTTTGCCAAGATCATTGTGTTAAAGACCCTGTGTAGATGGAGAAAAACCTAAATGGCCTTTAAAATGGTACCAGTTTATTCAATGCCTAATGTTGAAATGTTACATGATGCAGGGTGAGGTTCCTAGCTTCTCCTAGGTGCATTATATATTTGTTTATAGAGAAATCTTTAAAATGTATATACTTCATTCAGTGATTTTGCTATTTATAAATCTGTTTATAACTATTGCTCATTGGTAGGTTTTTGTCGTTACTGTTTTGTTTTGGGGGGGCAGTTTCATTCACTCAGCTTGGCTATTTCCATGTTAAATTTTTAATAGTAGTACACTTCATATTGTATATTGTTACTGATACTAAAATACCTTATAGCATAACATTGCCTTTAAGCAAAAGCTAGTATTTAATAGTAAAATTGTAAGCAAGCAAGGTGTGCACATCATTGTTTGCTCTAACATCATTTTTGGTGGGAGGGTGGGGGGAGCATTTGCTTTTTCATGCATGATACGAGATCTGAAGTTGGATTTCCATATGTATTCATTTTTGCTTTGCTGTGAGGTTGTTTCATTGTGGCAAATCTAAAAACTGTTCATCTAGGGCATGGAATTTTTTTTTCCCCTGTTTTCCGAAAAGACAGTGAGTGATGATGGTGTTTATCAATTTTGCAGAGAATATCCTCCTTTTTATCTGTGACTAAAACTTTAAGTATGTTAAGATGGAATCTGTTGTTCAGAGAGAAGTGACTTTTAGATTTATGACGTTATTATGAACCTGAACCCGAGATCTGTGAAGATGATGATGTGATTTGGAGGATGGATATTGTGAAAGATTGGAAGTTCCTTCTCCCGAATTTAATCTCCAGTCTGAAAGGAACAAGGTCATTGAAAACACTACTCTTTATTTGTTTTTTGTTGATATCCCACAGCCTGCTGCTGTAGTCTTTTAAGGGCTGTTGAATAGAGAATTATAGAAAGAGGTAAATTCCTCTATGACTGTCTCCACTTCATCTCTTCTCCACCTTGGTTTTGCGGCCCCAGATTAGAGCACTCTTGCTAGGATGTTACTGTGAATAAATCTGTGCTTCCAAGCAATGGGTAGCCATACAGATGCTTTGGTGGCTGTTGCAGTTCAAAATTCACCTATGAGTTATAGCACTTTGAGAATGAACTAGAAATTACAGAGATGATCTCCCAGTTTCTTTCTTTTTTGCTCATCACTGTACCTCTCAGACCCTGGTCCAAAGAAGAGTTAGATTCAAGAAGAGTTTCTAGTATAAAGCAGTATTGATGTCTTCATTTTTATAAGAAAGAAACCATCAATATATAGCAATTAGGCCAATTGCACAATTGCTTCTAAGACAAAACCAGACTGTCAAGAAAAAAGAGGATGATTTGGAAGGGTGTGTGTGTGTATATGTGTGTGTGTGTGGGGAGGATGATGATGGTGGTGCAGAGGTCGAGATAATGACCGTAGCAGATAAACACGTCTAACATCAGGACCATTTTCTAAAGATTCTTCATCTGTAATGACTGTTTAGAATTTAACAAAATATTGACTTTTACAACATGGGACCATATTAAGGTAGATTTAAGGAAAATGAAAATTTTTTTGGTGGTGGAGATAACTGAACAGTTGTCAAAAGATGATTGAATTTCCTTGGTGATGGTACTTTTACCACATTGGGGATTTTTGTGTCTGTCTTCAGAAACTCAAAGATGTTTTCTATACATATGTAGGTTAAACATTATTTCACAACATTATTTATTATATAATCCAATATCCTTCTATTCAGGGTTGGGCTCATCAATAAAAGATGTAATATTTGCAACAACTGTATTATAACTAGTTAAGTTGGGTTGAATATTTTTTTATTAGCCTGTAAATAAAGATGGCATCTTTACATTGAAATGATGTTTTATGTTATTTAACAAATAAATTTTTTGTGCTTCTTTGTTTCTTATTAAATGTTAGTTTTTTTTCCGATTACTTCTTTATTTGTGCTAATACAGAAAATCTGTCATGAAATCTTTATCAGGTTTGAATCATTTAATAGCTAGCTACATTTTATAGTCAGGGTATTTTATCATGGGTTAATTATGCTAGGAGTAAAGTATCTTTAGTTAAGAGCATGTCAGAGCAAATTCAGCTGTGGAATCGGTTTTCTATTCTAAGAGGTAAAGTTCTTGGAGAAATAGGTCTGTTTGGCTTATTCTTGTTGTTATGAATGTCTGGTAGCTATTAGCAATGATCAAGTGAATACTAGCTGAAGAACATCCTAGGCTACTAAAGAGAATTCATTTGACTTTTTCCACCTAGTGATTCAGCAGCTATTTCCCAAACATCTTCATTATAGAAGATTTTTCTCTGAATTTAAAAAAAGTCTTTTTAATTGCAAGAATACCGTGTGTGTGTATTAGTTGCAAAACTTACTTTAAATTTCCTTTATTCTTGCTATACTCTACACTCTCTTAGAAGTGCTAATAAGTACTGGCATTTGAAATTATACACACACACACACAGAGATAATGTATACATACATGTATATGTATAGAGGTATGTATGAGATAAATGTGTATTCCATACCAAGTTCTATGCTTGAGCTTCGTTAAGAGGACAAACCTATTTCCTGTGTTTTACTCTTATTTCATTATTTGACATATAACTTAAAATGAGAGAAGCACTACCTGTATACCAGTACAACACAATATTTTAATACATGGTGAGTATTCCTTTCAGTGTCTCACATCATGGTTCATCTATGCCTGCCCATCTTGTATGATTCTTATTCTTTATATGTGAAATCGTTGGAGGAAACTATCTAAAATATAAGCAATGTGAAGAAAGGACAAAAAAATTTTAAATCTTTTTCCTTCATCTCTTTTATCTTTGTGTTTTTGGAGTACATGCCAAGAATAGTGTGGGTTTAGCAAATCCACTAAATTGGACTCTATATTTGCTTGAACTTTATCCAGAGATGCTATAAAGGGGCAAAGTAAATCTTGACTCCCAAGAGAAGTGAATTCTGGATCTTATTCTGTGCAATCAGCTTATCATTCTAGAAGACTTTTTAGTTTTTCCTCTTCCAGTTATAGCAATAGTAATACTCAGTTGCAAGGGTTTAGTTATAGTACAGAAAAGTTAAAGCAACATAAAAAGTTGTAGATAAAATATCGAGAATGCTAGTGTCTACAGTGTTGCATACTGTAGTGAGTCACTAAAACACTCCCTCCTTCATTGGAAAACCTTTGGGTATGACTGTTAGAAAAGAGGTACTTCATCAGAGGATAATTTTATTTTTCACTAGTTGATCACAGCAACTTGTAAACTTGCTAAGGTATGGATCATTTGTGATCTGTTCCATTGGAAGTTCTAAGTACTCTTTTTTTTTTCATTTTAATTTTTTTAAATTTATTTTTAGTTTACAACACTTCCAAATTTTCTCCCCCTTTCCCCCAAGATGGCATGTAATCCAATATAGGTTCTACATATTCCTTCACATTGGACTTATTTACATAATAGTACAGTTGTAAAGAAGAATTATAACCAGTGGAATGAATCATGAGAGAGGAGAAACAAAACCAAAAAAGAAGGGGGAAAAAAAAGAGCAAATAGTTTGCTTCAATCTGCATTCAGACTCCGTAAATGTTTTTCTGGATGTGGATAGCAAACATCATGAGTCTTTTGGAGCTGTCTTTGAACCTTGCATTGATGAGAAGAGCCAAGTGCCAAAATGATGTCTCTTTCAGTATTGATGTATAACAGAGGTAGGCTTATACTCAAAACTCTGATTGAGACTCAGTTTTACAGATTGAGGTAGGATGGGGTAGGGGAGGGATGGTGTTGTATTTCATGTTTAGGAAAGGCAAATTGTAAGGAAACAAACCTGCTGTTACTCATTCAATCAAAAATGCTATATCCAGGCCATATATTGGGTTCAGAACAATCAAAGAAGGATGAATTAACTTTAATTGTACTCTTAGGTAAGATAGCAGACTAATATTTTAGACTCTAGATAAAACTTTAAATAAAATTTTTATTTAAGCTCATACTTAAGCTTATTTATATAAGCTTATGTTTAAGCTTAATTTAAGTTAAATTCTAATTAAGTCATCTGAGCATTCTGGTTTATTGAAAATACGTGTGTGTGTATATACACAACATACACACATAATAATACTCAACAATTTGATTTTTTGTGATGTTAATGCAGAGAGGCAACATAATATAGTGGATAGAGGGACAGAGGAATGGCTTTGGAGTCCTGAAAACCTGAGCTCATCCTGCCACTCACAGGTTAAATTTGTAACTATGGCCAAATGCTAAGCTTATCTCTTCCCATTCATTCCTAGGAAAGAACATCTTCTCTGGCATCCTTTGTGACTACTTAAGGTAGAATGGAGTTGCCACTTTGCATCATTGAAGGGAGTTTCTACACTGGGAGTTCCCAACACCAAATAACTCAAGTCTGGGCCCCTTCTCTGCCCTCCTGATAAAAAAAGAAATTAGGTGCTTCATGTTGAGAGCCTTCTGACTTTTTTTTTAACGGGATAAATATATGTAGATATGATGCTTCTGTGCAGTTTACTAACTTGCTTTGCTTATTCCTGAACCATGTTTTTATGGTATATAGGTATGATGCTTCTCTCCTTATTCCTTAACCATGTTTTATAACATTTTTTGCTGTTCTCCCCAATGCTCACCTGTGCCCTGAAGTCATTAAATATTAAAGGATTCTTTGATTTGATTAGGAGAGTTATCAAGTTCTTTATATGATTCTTATCTCCTCATCCTTTGCAACAGAAGGTGGTGAATAAGCTATAATGATTTTCATGATGATCTTTTTGCAGCACTTATGAGTATTGTAATCTGAGATAACTAAATATCCCATGAAGTGATAACTTTTTGTTGCTTCTGGAAATACAAGGCACAGCAACAAGCATTTATGAAGGTCTTACTATTTGTCAGGCATTGCGCTAAGTGCTGGGGATACAGGTACCAACAGAAAGATAGCCCCAGCCCTTGAGGAGCTTACAATCTTATAGAGAAAGACAATACACAAAAAAGAGTTGGAAAGTGGGTAGTGGGGTGAAGTGGTGAATGACCCCTGCAGGGGAGCAGGGTAATCAAGTCTGGAAAGTCAGAAGCACAGGAACCAGGGGAATTATGGTTGGCCAGCCTGAGCCTCCCGCCAAAATGAAGGCCTCAGGAAGAACTCGCCAATGGGAAAAAGGGCCCATAAGAGGCATGGGGCTAATGTCCAAAGAGTCAGAAGCGCAACGGTAGGGGAAATAACCCTGCCAGTTCTGTTACTTGCCTCTCCAAGAACTCAAGCTCTCTAGCCATTTAGCTATACTTTTGGTCTTCTGGTTTCATATATAGTAAAAAATGTTAAAATTTAAATAATACACTATTAGGGCACTTGAATCATTGGACCTCACATATGAAATACCAGTAGCTAATTTAGTGTTTAATGCCATCCCTTCTTCTGTTAACTACTAACGTGTAGAAGGGAGGCCACATAGAACTAAGGGCCGTTTTGTATCTATTTTTGTTTCTTGAGTTGTGGTGAAACAGTTATCAAGTGGTTACTGGTGATGAGCTTCTCCATACTTGGGTTAATGCAGAGGTTCTTTTTTGATACTCTTGTGAAACTGGTGACTTCATATATCCAACGTTTTACCTTCCCAAAGAAGTTCCCATAGATTTGGCATGATTATCTAGACCAGGATTTTAGTATCAACATATGGGGAAAATGTGTTATTAGAGCTGGAATAGGAAGGGGAGGATGCCAGAGAAGATGTTCTTTCTTAGGCATGAATGGGCAGAGATAAGCTTAGCAGTTATTGCCTGGTATGAGGATAGTGGAACTGGAAGTGAAAAAGAAGACAAAATTTGTGTCAAGCAGATAAAAGATGTGGCCATGAACTAGAAGGATAAAGTAAAGCTGTATATACAAAATAAGGAATGTGTGAAATAAATTTATAAAGACCACTGTGAAAGAGAAAGAAAAATAATGATCTAATAACTTAGACTTTGATTATCTTTCAATATTATAGAATTTTTAATTTGGTGAAATACCAGGAGGGGGCAGCATATCTTTAAAATGTTAAGGTGTCTACCATTATCAGAATAAGTTATAAAGCAATAATTATCAAAATTATTTGGTGCTGATTTTGTTAAATAGAAAAATAGGTCAATAGACTAGTTTTGATTGGTATTACCTAGAAACTAACAAGTACAGCAGCCTAGTTTTGGTAAAAATCAAGAACATAAACCTACTGGAAGAGGGAAATTTGATTCAACAAAAACTGGAAAAACTAGAAAGCAGTTTGGCAGAAAATAGGTATAGAGCAACATTTTATACCATATGCCACAACAATGGCCAAAGCGACAAATGCTCTAAATATGTAAAAGTCCATATCATTTGCGACTAATGGTTAGAGTTAGATTTATAATCAGAGGAAGGATAGAAAATGTAACAAGAGGAAATAGTTTCAATTATATAAGATGCAGATGTTTTTACACAATCAGAATTCAATTAGGATAAGGGGAAAAGTCTATCAGCAAAAAAAAATCTTCGCATGAAAAATCTCTTAAAAGTTTGGCATCCAAAATCTATATGGAATTAATACAATTATGAAAATGAGTCACAAATTGATAAATGGTCAAAGGATATAAACTAAGTGGAGAAATATGCAAACTAATTACTACATGAAAATACTAATATTTAAAATGCAAATTGGAAACACTTCATATCCATCAAATTGGCAGATTGTAGGTAAAGAATGGAAATAGACAATGCTGAGGTAGGCGTGGAAAGAAAAGGTGGAAAGATAAGCGGGGTGGAACTGTGAACTGGTCAAACGAGTCTGGAAAACAATTTGGAATTGTGTGAAAAGTCACTGAACTGATCTTTGGTCCTACAATTCTACTAGTTCTATAACCTTCCTCCACCCCAAGGAAGTCAATGACAGAGAGCTCCCTTAATATCAAAATATTTGTAGGAACTGAGGAAGACCTAGATTTAAGACACATCTAGAAACAAATGTGTCTGTTGATTGGAAAAATTTTTTAAAATTGGTGAACAATGAAATAATGTTGTGCTAAAAGGAATGATAAATAGGAAACTTTAGATTAGCATAGAAGACTCAACAATTGATTCTGAAGGGGCAGTTAGGTGGTGGGGTGGTGGTGTGAGTAGAGCTCAGGTCCTGAAGTCAGGAGGACCTGAGTTCAAATCCGGCCTCAGACACTTGACACACTATCTGTGTGACTTTGGGCAATCATTTAACCCCTGCACTGCCTTCCCCCCTCAAAAAAAAAAAAAGAATCGATTCTGAGTGAAGAATGAAAAACCAAAAAAACAATACCTGTGACTACAATAATGTAAATGGAGACAAAGAAATTCAAGGCCATGGCCTATGGTGAGTCTAGGTAACTGCTATTAAAACATACTTCTTTGTGTTAAGGAATAGAAAGTTACATATACTTTCAGTAACAGCCCTTGTTACACAGTTTTGCTTTTTTTGAAGGAAAGGTGGCTATAACGTGGGGTACTCTTTATTGGAAAATGATTGTTTTGTTAAGACAAATGTATCAATAAGAAAAATACCATGTTAATGTTACTTGAAGGTTTTAAGGAAGAAGCAAAAGTAGAATCCAGTGTTTTGGGGCAGTCTTTGTCCAGTGGGGGATCTTCATCCATTAAAATATTAATAACTAGAAAAATGGTAAACTTCAAATCTGAGGTTGGCTAGAATGCATGTTAGCAGAAGCATTTGTGTGCTTTTTAGTGACTTAAGAAACAAGTAAAAATAGTTTAAATTTTGTAAACTGTTAAGTGCATTACATGTACTAATTTATTTCAGTAATGCGAGATAGGATAATTCAAGCTTTTATTATCCTCATTTTGCAAATGAGAAAACAGGCATAGTGCTTATATAAATGACAGCACTGACATTTGAAATTCAGGCCTTCTGACTTCAAATCCAGTATTCTTTACCACATACTAGGCCCATCGACGATGGAATTTTCTAAACCCTTAGAACTTTTGGTGTTTAATCATTTAAACTAATGTGGTTTGAGAAAAAAAGGTTACCTCTTTTCATTTGTATACTGTTTCTAGGTTTTTTAGGAAGGAAGATTTATGTGAACATTTTGGAATGAAGAAAGGCCCATGAAACATCAGATCTTGCAATAACACTGGTGACAATTGTTACATGGCGAAGAAGACGCTGGCTAGAGGGAGTTCCAAGTCCCTAGAATATGTACTTGCTAATTTCTGGAGCAACCCCATGGATCTGCTCAAGTTCTGATAAAGGTTAGTTGTAGGTTTCCCCAAAGCATTTCCCATCTGCTTCCCTAGGGTTCTTTCATTTTGGCAGGTTTGCCTTAGACCCAGGGAAATAGCTATATAGACCAGAGCAAGTCTTCTGACTTCCCAAACAGCTGCTTTAAACCTTTCCTCAAGTTTCCCATAGCATAACCCTTCTCACTGAGGAAATTTCCTCATTCTTTACCAAGAAAATGGAGACCATTTACTCCCAGATTCCTTTTCTCTCCCTCTTACAGTCCCTCTTTTTGTCACAATCTATTTGACTTCATCTCTTATTTACTCCACTCTGATGAAGAGATGGACCTTCTTACCAAGTCCACCTCTTCTCCTTGATCTCATCCCCTTCTGTCTTCTGTAGCAAATTGCTCCCACCATTATCCCAGCCTCCTCAATCCTCAATCATTCCCCATTTTTACTGGTTCCTTGCCTGCTGCCACACAAGTCTGTATCCTTAAGCAAAAACACATAAATAAAAACCCTCCCTAGGTCTTACCATCCTCACTAGCTATCATTCTATATCTTTCCTCCATTTCTCAGTCAAACTCCTTGAAAAAGCTGTTTCCTGTCTTCTAATCCTTTTGCGGTCTTGCTCCCAACCTCATCCCTTTACTGAAACTGCTCTTTCCAAGGTTACCAATGATCTCCGAACTGCCGGTTCTAGCAGCCTCTTATCAATCCTCATCTTGATTTTTCTATAGCATTCCACATTGTTGATCATTCTCTTCCTAGATATTTTCTCTATCCTGTATAATTGCACCTCAGTCTCCTTTGTTGGACCATGTCACACCCATTAATTATAGTTAAATCCCAAGACTGTCCTGGGGCCTCTTTTTTTTTACATTCACTTGGTGATCATCTGGACTATTTGTGCCTGACCTGTGGTGGAGCCTTCCAAGCTCATATTGGTCTGATCAGCCATAGTTGGAGCTATTGTATATGACCTTCACATCATGTTGTCATCTTGATCCTCTCTGAGCACAAAGGTCAAAACATGGTGGCTTCATCAGCTGTCATAGATTCAATCACCACCACACTGATGTTTGACTGCACTCTCTCCTGGGTCCTAAAGTCTCTCCTGAGAGAGGGAAGACTCCAATCTTCCTTCACCAACTAGTTGCCATTGAGACATTTTGAACTGCACATCCCATAGGGATCTCAAAACCAGCATGTCCAAAACAACTCATCTTTTTCCCCCAAAGCCTCCTTATGATCTTCCCAATTTCTGGCCAGTCATCTAGGTTCATAATTTCAATTTCATATTCAACTTCTCACTCTAATCCTGATCTCGCCATTTTCTCTCATAGATCGCCTTTCTGCTCACAAATTCATCATTGCTTAGTTCAGCCCTCTGTCATCTCTTGCCTAGATTGTTACAGAGACAGACTATTTAATCTCCCTGCCCCTTCTCATCTCTCTCCAGTTCATCCTACATATTGCTGCCAAAGTGATTTTCCTGAAGTGCTTTCATTTTTGTCTTTATGTACTCGGTGCTTGGCACATAGTAAGCACTTGATAAATGCTTGTTGACTGATTGACTTTGAGTTTGAGGCTTTCCTCACATCTGGGAGTTTCTACCTGTAGTAGCATGCCAAGATTAGCTCTACTGTTTTTTAACTCTTGCAGCTAAAATAATGTTCCATCCTTTTTAATTGTTTCCCAGAAGTATAATACTGTTTTTAGCTTAAGCTAGCTTTTTTTCTTCTTTGAGAATTTACCTGAAAATACACTTAAATGAAGTTTCTTTATGTTTGATGTTTTACTCATCAGGGAAGCCAATTCCTTTCCTATGCAATGGTCACTTAAAATAATTCTAGAAGTCTTTTTTGGTATTCTGAAGCAAATTTTAAGATCATTCCCTCCCCCTGCCCCCCCCCCCCGCCAACGGAAGAATGAAGGCATGCACCTTTAAAAGTAGCAACACTTCTCCAGGAATTAGTGATGTCTGAGCAAAGAAGGGAAATCATCAAAAGAAACTAACCTTGACAATGCATACTAACTGTGATATATTAGAGGAACAGTGGAACAAGGGAAACCATTGCACAATTCCACAGTTTGCACTGTGGAAGCAAACAAAGCCCCTGTCCCTCTGCTCCGTATTTTTAGAATATTAAGAAAATATTTAAAATTATCTCAGTCTGAAGTCTTTTGGACTAATCTGAAAGGAAACTTTTATCAGTCTTTAACTATCAATTCCAAAACAGTGTCCCACTCAATTCTTTCTCATCAGCCCAGGAAGAATGCCTTTCTTGAAATAATTGGGTTGGTGACTAGATAAGAACAAGAAAAAGGGCTCTAGATTGCTCCACTTAAGAGTAGTATCCAGGGTAGCTAGGTGGCGCAGTCAGTAGAGCACCGGCCCTGGAGTCAAGAGGACATGAGTTCAAATCCGGCCTTAGACACTCGACATGTGTACTAGCCATGTGACCTTGGGCAAGTCACTTAACCCCAATTGCCCTGCCAAAAAGCAAAAAAAAAAAAAAAAAAGAGTAGTATCCTTTTTCTTCATGTCTTGGAGAGTGGTCAGAGGAATTGAGTGGTTTTAAGAAAAAGATTCTCCCAAGATTAAGACGATAGTTCTGGATCAATAGTCCTCCCCTTTGGTCCCGGAACCCCTTTACGCCTGAGTTTACTTATCTCCGAACATACTGTAATAGGACTGGCCACTGGGGGTCCAGTCCTCAAAGCACATGTAGGGAACTACACCTGCTGCTGTCAACCCATATGAGTAGTTTGGTGAGCTGGTGCCCTGTGCAGATTCTGAACATGTATGGATATTCTGAAGCCATTTCCTGTCCGCTTACTGTATGGTGAAGAAAAGATTCTTAATTAACTGGTAAGCCAGAATTGAGAATGCATACAAAAAGTTCCAGTGGAGAAATTTGTGGTCTCTTCTGTGGTGGCAAGTGAGGCAGGAACTGCTGTAATCATTTGGGTGCAGAGAAAGGGGGTACCAGCAATCTACTCTACTCACCTAAGATAACATATGGCCTTGAACACGTGGCACTGCTGTTTCTTTTGTCTTTTGTATTTCTTCTTTCTTGTTCTTGGATGTATCACTATCAGAGATAGAATGAACCAGACCATAATTTTGTGGACTCGTAGATGTTAGCAGAGCCATCAGAGGTCTAGGAGCTGAGGTTTGGAAGGAGCCTGCCTCAGGAAATGCCTGCTTGACCCAGCCTAGCAGCGCACTGACTCAGCCACTGAGATGCCATGTCTTACAAGTAAGGAAAGGACTCATCCGTTAGCTGAACTGCACCGGGAAATGAACTACATAATAGAGTGTTTTGAAGTTACCACTCTTAAGTTTGAATTTATTCCCTTCAGAAATTAAGGAGTGTGTAGAGGGGAGAGGGCATTCTCTAATATCAGAGGTAAGTTGTATTTTGGTTCTCGCTATACCTTTTTAAGTAAGGATCCCTTTGTAAAAACAAATAGGTTTTAATTAGTTATTAGTGATAGCGAGATGTCCACTGGTTAAATGATATTAGGGAGATACTAACTGGCACTGGCAAATGTTATTGGGTCACTAATGACTAGTGATTAATATTTGGGCGAACATACTGGTATTGGACCATACAGCCATAGTATTAGAAGAACCCCACTGGCCAAGGGGTGCCACTAGAACTCAGAGAGACAGACAGATACACACACACGCATTTTCCTGTCTCCATCTTATAGTTTAGAACTGGCTATCTGCAGTTTGTCAGATTTTCCCCCTTCCTCTCCCTCCCCTGCCTCTCCAATGCTCTTTACAATATTATAATTCTGAGTTAATATGATTGGGGTCGGGGGAAGCCCCAGATCTGTCTCTTCCACCATTAGCACAGTGGTAAGGTGAAAAATTAAAGGATGAATAGATGAGTTACCAAACTATGAGGTACCTAAAGGGAGAGTTGGGGCAACTAGGTGGCACAGTGGATAGAACACTGGGCTTAGAAGCAGAAGGGCTCATCTTTCTGAGTCCAAATCTGGCGTCAGATACTTACTAGCTATGTGACCCTGGACAAGTCACTCTAACCCTCTTTGCCTGAGTTTGTTGGTCTGTAAAATGAGCTGGAGAAGGAAATGGCAAACCACTCCAGTATCTTTGCCAAGAAAACCCCAAATGGGGTCGTGAAGTCCAGCATGACCAAAATGAATCAACAACAACAAAAATAGAGTTAGCATAACATAATAGATAACAAGAGTGCTGGTCTGGTCTTTTAGTAAGATTTAGGTTCAAATCTGGCCTCAGATGAATACTGGCTGTGACCCTAGGTAAATCATTTAATCTCTCTCTGGCCCTTGGCAATTCTCTTAAGACATGAGCCAACCTTAACCAGTGTGGAGGAAGATATCACTGGATGTCACCATAAGCTCAATATGTAAGGTTACAGGTTGCTTTTGCCCCCGCCAAAAACCAAACCAAACAAAATACTACTCTCTGTTAAGATCAAAGACAAAGGATTTCACATCATCCTTCTTAGAGTCAGAGAGGCCATTAGATATCATCTAATCCAATCTCTTCTCTTCTAAATTCATATACCAGCTTTTCTCAAATTTTTTAGTCTCAGCATTCTTAAAATTTTTTGAGGACCCTGTAAATCATATTGATACTAATAGAATTAGAAATGAAAACTGATAAAATTTAAAAATATTTAATTCATTTAAAAACAACAGTAAACCCATTACATGCTAACATATTTTTTATGAAAAACATATATTTTTTATGAAAAATAACTTTTTTCAAAACAAAAAAGCTAATGAGAAGAGTGGCATTGTTTCACTTTTCTCCCCCAAATCTAATAAAAGGCAGCTGGATTGCCATATCTGCTTTATTCGACATGTTGTATGTAATAATATGTTGCTTTGCAACATTGGAAGAAAATCCAGCCCGTCTATGAGTTCTGACCTTACAGACCCCTGAATGGGTCTTACAGACCTTTCTGCCCCCTATCGCAGTCTGTGTACCACACTTTGGGAACTGCTGCCTTATGCTATAATGCTTTATGGGTTATCTCCTTACTAAATAGTTTATCTGAGTTTGGGAACTGAAAGGATTTTCTAAAGGCATTGAGTATGGAGAAATGTTATATAACCTATCTGGATTTCAGTAAAACATTTGACAGTGTCTCATAAAATCCTTGTGGAAAGGGTGGATGGATATAGATTAGATGAGCAAGCTTCCAGTTAGGTGAATTTGGAACAGTCTTGTGAGATAAATAGTAAAAAGTATAAATTTTTAAAAAGTATTATCTTCATTTTATAGATGTGATTAATTGAATCTCAGAGGTTAAGTGAGCTCAAAGTCACAGAGTTTCTAGGTATCAAAGTCAGGATTTAAGCCCAGGTCCTACGCTAGTGGCATTGTGCTATATCCTTTTTTCTTTTTGGTGGTGGTGGTGGGAGGAGAACGAGAGAAGGAAGGGGAAGAGATGATTTTCCTATGGAAATGTAAGAGAGAATGCATTTATTCTGCTTGGACCCGAAAAAATAGACCTAAGACCCATAGGTGTAAACTATAATGAGGCAGATTAGAAGGAATACAACTTAACAACTTGGAGCTGTCCAAAAATGGAAAAGGTTGCCTGTAACTCAGTGTTTAGGAAAAGACTAGCTGACCATATGCTGGGGAGGCAGTAGAAGGGGCTTATACTTTAAGAAGGAATTGGACTAAATGAATATGGTATGGTGTGAAGAAGATTGGGTTTAATTAGAGGACCTCCACTGGAATCTTGGCTCTACCATTTACTTCTTGTGTGAAACCATCAACAAACATTTATTAAGCTCCTTCTGTGCCAGGAATTGTACTGAATACCATGGATAGAGAGACAAAGAATGAAATTATCCCTATTTACAAGGAAAGTATTTACAAGGAAACTGCAATGAAGAGAAACCCCAAGTAGATCTATAAGTGCATACAGAATGAATAAATTATTAGTAATAGTAGTTAAATACATGGTTGTTTGGGAAAGAGGGCAATGGTAGTTGGGGAATCAAGAGGGACTTTTCATAAAAGGTGGTGCTTGGGCTGAGTCTTGAAGGAAGATTTTATGAGGCACTGGTGAGGAGGTGGGGAGCCAGTCCAGGCATGAGGAATGGTCAGTGCAAAGGGAGAGATAGGACATGGAAGTGTTGAGTAAAACTGAGGCCAGTCTGGCTGGATCACAGAGTGTGGGAGAGGGAATAATGATGAAGGAAACTGGAAATATGGGTGAGGGGCCAGCTTGTGAAGTGCTTTAAAAGCTAAACAGAAAAGTTTATATTTTATACTAGAGACAACAAGGCACCCTTGGAGTTTACTGGGCAGGGAGATAACACAGACAGATCTGTGCTTAAGGAAAATGCAGTATTGAGGATGGACTGGAGTGGAGAGAAATTAGAGGCAAGGAGACTAATTAGGAGCGGTGCCCCCTCCCCCCAATCCAGCTGGAAAATGATGAAGACCTAAAGTATGGTGGTTTATGTGAACAGAAAGAAGAGATAAACTCAAACG
Source organism: Phalanger gymnotis (assembly GCA_028646595.1). Classification (NCBI taxonomy): domain Eukaryota; kingdom Metazoa; phylum Chordata; class Mammalia; order Diprotodontia; family Phalangeridae; genus Phalanger; species Phalanger gymnotis. Next base: position 127,793,451 of record CM053627.1, read on the forward strand.
CCAAATAAACTTTGGTTTGGAAATTTAATTATTAAAATTAGTATACAGTACTACCACGTAAACAACAAAAATGTCAACAACTTAGCCCCATAGTGTTGGAAAAATAAGCTGACGTGACATTTCAGCACCCCTCAGTGTTTTCTGTACATTTCACAGAAATTTTCAAAAACCGTACACAACTACAGTTACATCCAGAATTTAGGGACTGAGTTTTTTTGGTCCAGATTTTTAGCTAATATACCCAGGAAGGTCACAGATGGAGAAAGATCTACTTCCTCTCTTGCTTACAGTGTTTACAAATAACTACATTGCACAGTTTTATTTCATAAAGCCTTCTCAGATAAAAACCACTTCAAATAATTTAAAAGCTCAAGTCTGGCCTAATCTAGAATTGGGAATATGTGCTAGAGAGAAAAATGTATTTTTTTCAAAAATGCCTCTTTTCCAACCACCTTGGTACGAACAACTATTGGACTGTGTCTTTGTCACTCTTGCAGTAGAATACTTTGAAGTAGAAACAAATTAAAACCACTTTTTCTCAGAGTCTCATTAAATCAGTTCTCAGAACCAGATGAGGTAATTTGACCTCAAAGTCAATGCTAAGCTGAGATCAGAAATCATACCCAGTAACACAGGCTGGAATTGCTGTATTACCTTCATCTTCTGTTGGTACAAAGAACAGGATTTTTTGTGTTTCATTTTTTATTAATTCACATTTTGACTTCACAGACATTTTGAAAAGGGTAGACACACGTGGAAAGAAAGCTCTGTGGTATTACCCAAAGTTCAAGTGAGGAGTAAGTGAGAAGTGATGAAATGATCAGCAGAGAGAAGAAAAACTGTTCTCTTAGTGGACCATAATGGACCAGTATGAAGTCTTCTGAAATTCACAAAAACTGAAACTGCTCCGAGAAATAACTATTTCACATCCTTATTGAAAATGGAACCCAGGCAGCTGATGATCATAAGAGAACAAACTGAATTAAAACAAAACAAAACAACAACACATAATTGCTAAAAAAAAAAAAAAAATCACCCTTGTTGGTGTGCGTTAAAGCTTCAAGTAATCCGAGGTCTTATGGGAGAAGAAAAATTTAAAAATGCTTTAACTTTTTACTGTAAAAAGAAAGGAAATTAGCCACAATAACAAGATTAAGTTTAAACAGGCCTGCTGCTAAGACTCTATCAGATAAAATATATCTTAAAAGTCAATGTAACTATTACATAAGGTTTTTTTAAATAGCTGCACATTCCCACTTAACCTCTGTGCAGATCTAAAAATTGATCAAGAAAATTTAAGTTATTTTAATTCATGTTAAATAAAATTCTGTACAGATTGCACATATTACACCAAGTAGCTTAAGATCACAGTTACAGATAGGAAATTACCACCTACTCATCTGACAACATCTGCCAGCCCACAAGAAAATCCACAGACCTCTAAGGTCAAGACCAACATCAACTGCAATATTGTGTAAACAGTAAAAGAGGTTGTCTTTGTACCTCCCCAGCAAGATCCAATTAGGATACATGCACACAGCCCATGTATATCTATATATTTAAAATATACATATATACATGTACATGTACACACATATATAGTATGTACAGATGTAGTATCTATATGTGTATGTATGAACAGATACACATACATACAGTGGGTATATGTGTACACGTGTACTAATAAGATGTATTTATGTCTACCTATGTTGATACAGATCTATCTAGAGCTATCGATATGTATTTGTAGATGTGTATAGTGTTTAGCTATATCAATAGATGAGGTATAAGGATACCCACATCTATCGATACAGCTAAATCTCTATATGTATAGTTAAGTATGTCTATATACATATAAATAGCTAGAGATAATATCTGTAGTGGTAAATATAGATACACACACATACACATACACACATATAAAAAATCCTTTAGGAAGATCCTAATTTTTTCCAGTGACTGTCCACCAGCATAAATGCTCAGTACCACACCACGTTTCTTTCACATTGACTTATAAAAGGGCTGTCATTGCAGTCTGGTTTATTGGTTTGAGACAGTCTCTAGGGGCTGAATAACCATCATTCATTAACGGACTCATTTGAGGCTTCTGATAGTCGGTATCACAGTGTTCTGTGGTTAAGAAGCTTTTGCCTTTGGGTTTATCGTAGTCACCCTCCCCTGGCTTAAGGCCTTGAGGCAATTGGTAGTCTCCAAGTTTGGTATCCATTCTACCTGAACTGGAGAAGCTGCCAGAGGAAAGAGAATGTTTATGAGCTGGAGCGAGGACAGGCACATTGTAGCCCCCTTCAGGAAAGGCTTTTTCTCTCATTAAGTGCCGTTCTATAATCGGAGTGGCATACTCAGGCTCCTGATTTGTCAAAGGCAGTGCATACTCATGGCGGCTGGATGGGTGAGGACAGGCATAGTGGTTTTCTGGTTCAGAGTTCTTCCCTGTCTCATTAGCTTCTGTGTCCATTGGTCTGAAGGTGGAACCTTTCCTCATCACTGTCCCAGTTCCAATCATGAGAGGTTGATGATAATCTAAAAACCAAACAGATGACAAAACTGATCAGGTAAATGGCACTGTCATATTATTTTAGTCATTACACATTCTATTGTCTGTAGAAGGCACCAACTGTAGTTCCTGGAGAGGAGGGCTTGAAGTTCATGAACACTATTCTTTCTGTGCCAATACCACCTTGCCCTTCCATCTCTCTACCTCCATCCTCCCACCCTCCCCAACCCTGACCCCAAACAACAATGAACACCTTCAAATTTAGGTACGATACAGTAATGCACGTGTGGCAGTTGGCATCCAATTATTCAATTAGTTTGCTGTATTTAGAATATTTGTCAGTTGACATAGCAGACCAATAAAAAGTTAAATAATTAAATAGCAAAAGTACCTATGAGAGATTTTTTTTCCAAGATGATACATATCAATCAACCTAGTTTGCGCCAGGCACTGTGCTAGATATTGACCATAAGATGATAAGACAGTAATGGTTCCTATTTTTACGGACATATACACATGGAAAGATAGGAGAGTCTAAGACAAAATGTGCTAGATTAATCAATCAATGAACCACTTATATTCCTTCACCCTTTTCCTCCCCATATATGGCTTTTTTCGACATTGGCCGGGCTCCACATCTCCATTCTTCTGATCTCTATCACTTGGCTGCTCCACAGGTACGTGTCTTCACTGAACCTATTCACGGGCTTTGGCCTGGCCACTTGGCCTTAGAGATACGGCCATTCTCAACTACCTGAAGCTCCCAATAATTCACCATGACTAACACTCCCAGTCTTACCTCTTACTTTTACCCTTTCCTAATGTCACCAATTAAGACTCTCACTTTTCCCAACTATTAACTCCTTAAGAAGTTATTCTTGACTGGTAAATCAAGAATAAGAGTCCTCAATGACCCCATTACTATTATAGCCAATTCCTCTAGCCTCCCAGAAAATTCCACACACCTCTTCTTTAGAGAAGGAAATTAGTCAAGGAAGGACATAAGGTGATGGGGGGGAGGGAAGAGATAATATCCACATATGACAAAGAACAGCAAAAGCTGACCAGGTAATTAAAATTTTATTACATAAAAATTCCTGTACTTTGAAAATCTTAAGAAATGTTATTCTGACTACATGACTGTCCCATACCTTTTTTATTAAGTTCATAGAACTCCTAAAAGACAACCTTTACTCCATTTCTCCCACATGATTCCTCATTGGCAATATACTACAGCCTCTAAGGCCCTTTGGGTGATATGTAGTTCTAACTTCACATTTTAATTTTAATAATTTTTGGAGACTGTATCATTCTACAGGGTGTTCCTAAAGTCTGGACACACAGGCAAAAATGCATATTTTCAAGAAATGAAATGAATGAAATTTTCAATGTTTTATTTAGTGGGAATATTAACAAATAACATCTTCAATATGATTTCTATCATTTGTGATGCAAAGGTTGATGCGCTTTGCAAGATTCACATGAACTCAATGCAGTAACTCCACATTGCCTTCAGTTTTAGCACATTCACTCTTTATGCATTCAATCAAGTGCGTTGCATCTATGATTTTTATTGAGTACACCTTCTCCTTTAGCATACCCCAGAAAAGGAAGTCAAGGGGGCTAAGGTCTGTTAATATTCCAATTAAATAAAATGTTGAAAATTTCATTCATTTCATTTTTGCCTATGGGTCCAGACTTTAGGGACACCCTGTACTGTTACAATGCAACCACACAGAATCACTGGAAATATATTCACAATAAAAACATGAATATTTTAAAATAAAAGCCTTTGTACGATGCTTTTAATGACTTCACTGTTCTCTTTAAAACAATTTCCAAAATGCAATCCAGCCCACTCTTTCTACTGTTTAAATCTAGATCCACTTTATTACACACCCTCAGTGTCTGCCCAACAAATGAAAGGCAGCATCTTACACTGAAAAAACTGGATTTGAATCAGAGGCCCTGGCTTTAAACTGGGGGTCTGTTACCTATCTGACTCTGGACAAGTAATTTCACCTGTCTAGGCCTGTTTTACATACACTGACTCTTCCCTTAGAATATAAACTCATTAAAGGCAAGGACTGTTTTGTGTTTTCCCTTTGTATTCCCAGTCCTTAGCATAGAGATTGGTACACGGTGATTACATAAATGCTTGTTGATTAACAAGTTATATTAAACTATTATAAAAAATAGACTTTTGCAGCAGCAAGCATCTATGGATCATTGAAAGTAACTGCATAATTTTGCAAATGTGATTTCACAGACATACACATATATCTATGTGTACACATGTATATGTGTTTAAGTGTATATGTATAAATACTAGAATGTATATTCAGTGATATGCCCACTGCATATCTGACCTTAAATTCATTTCAACCCGTGAAATCTCAATGGGGCATGGTCACCACCTGATTTCACCATTCCTCTAGGTTGGTAGAGCACTACTGGTGAAAAAAAAATCACAAAATTGAGCTGGTTTGATGTATTACAAATTAATGGTATATATACCCTTTCTGATACTTGACAATCCTTATACTCTACCCTTATGAATGTTTTATCCTTTTCCCACAGTAATTATACCAAACATTTTCTTCTCTCTTGTCACTACCATATCTACTCCCTAACATTTATGCAGATGGTCTAGCCTCCTACTTCACTGAGAAAACTGAGGCTGACCAAAGTTTTCTTAGTTCCAATCCCCTTCTCCATTCTTTAAAATTTCTCACCATCACTCCATGACTTTCTTTCTTCCCTCTGGTCAGAGAAAAAGAGAAACCCTTATTACTCCCAAAGACTAACCTAGAACCAAAGAGTCTTAGTATTGTCCAAATATCACACAATAAGAGAACCAATAATTAAAGCTTCTAGATGTTGTTATTATCATCTCTGCCTTATTTACCACTCTACAAGTCCCACCATGGAAGAAGAATGGGCTTGAATAGGACTAGGACTAAGAGATTTATTTTATTTTATTTTTTTCTGCTTTATAGGTCACCCTGGCCCAAAACATTTATCACCTACCGGTGATGAGTTTAGTTTTTCTGTTCTTAAGACAGACCTAAGACAACAGATGCAGTCTGGCATTAGGAGGAAGAGAATAAACATTTATGAAGCACCAGCTACATGCTAGGCACTGTGCCAAGTGCTTTTCAAATGTTGTCTCCTTTGATCCTTGTAAGAACTCTGACGGGAGGGTGCTATTACCATCTCCATTTTACAGTTAAGGAAACTGAGGCAGACAGCAGTGACTTGCCCAAGGACACACAGCTACTAAGTTTCTGAGGTCATATCTGAACTCAGGTCTTTCTGACTCCAGACCTAGTGCTCTATCCACTGTGCCACTTAGCTACCTAGGACAACACTTGAAGTCTTTCCTGAGCTTGATGCAACCTGCTCCAGTTTGTACTCTATTGACAGTCTCAGGGAATTGAAGCTCACCTCCAAACCACCAGGAAGCAGTTGTAGGGCTTTAGTAGAGGAATATACCAAATATGATTTTAATGAGTGTCAAGCCAGTAATCTGTAAATATGCATTTCTAAATCGATAATGCTAGATCTAGAAAAATGGCATACTCACAATATTAGATATATTTCACTTTTCTTCTTTCCAAACAGGAAAAAATAATGTTCCATCCTCCTTGGCCTCACTACTCATAACTTCAAATCTTTCAGAAAATCTCTAGAATGGGATGGTCTAGTTGATTATTTTAAGAGTTACTGCATAAAGCAGATGCCTGCTGTTTGGAGAATAGCTAAGAGAGAAGCTGTGGCAAGTAAATATAATGGAATGTTCCTGTGCTATAATATCATGAATACAGGCAAATATGGGAAGACTTATCAGAACTGATGATACAGAGTGAAATAAGCAAAGAAGTGAGATAAAGAGTAAAGATGTAAAGTGCTTTGTAAACCTTAAAGCACTGTAAAAATGCTAGTGGTTATTATTAGTAAACAAAATCAGTAAAATAGTATATACAATGCTGACAATATATTAATAAAACAATTGAAAAAAACAACCAAAATTAAATGCTGTGAAATAAATCATTATGATCTAGTTTGGTCCCAAAGAAGACATATGAAAAGGTACCTCCTCCAGCTTGTTTGCAGAAGGGGGGGACTATGGGTAGAGAAAACTTCAAATTATGTCAGACTTTTTTTGATGTTTCATGAGTTTTGCTGACTTACTAGTTTCCCCTTCTTTTATCCTTTGTAATAAAGGATAGCTCACTGGGAGGAGAAAGAGGGAGGAATGTATTGGGAAATGTAGGTGGTGTGAAAACAACAGATAGCAATAAAAGGTTTTTTTTTTTTTTTTTGAAATGTGATTGTGTATACCATGTGGAGACTACCAATTTTAAAAGGAAAAGAATGTACTTAAATGCTATCAACTATAGTGACTATACCATAATACTTTATGGACAATAGGACTATCTTCCTTTGATGATTTAGAATTACTGTGAAATAGGATAGTGGCTCCAGGTCAACATCATGTCTATTAGTTATTAGAACTGTTAGCAATTGGGTAGAATCAGTGCTGAACACATGGCCCACATCACAGATTCTCAGTTCTTTAAATATCTCTCTGATGGGGGCTTGTTTGCAGCTTCTGCAAAGTAGAGTGCTGAAAAAAAAAAACCTGGTAATGATAGTTCTAGTTTTTGGATTTGACATAAATGAGAGTCGACTAAAATCATGTTTTCTCACAGGTCCTATTCTTGCCTGATCACATAAAATCCCTCAGGTCAAAGGAGATGATTTTCATCAGAAGTTTGGACATTTACCTGCCATGTCACTTGTGACCAGGTCTAATTTCTGTGTCATCTTTTCATTTTCATAACTGATGGTGAACTCTGATGATTGACGTCTGACAAAGGGCTGTTTGAGCAGCTTCCAACATCCTAGAATAAAGATGTAGCGATTAAAGAAAAAAGAAAAAGAAAAAAATCTAGAAACAATCCACTGGTATATGATACACTTTGCTAAAGGAGTTTTCAAAGGACAAAAGATCCATTATAAATGCATGTCCTGGGCTTTGTTGAGGTTCAGAAAAGCTATGACGTTGGCTGGCCTATAAAGAAATGCCACACACACACATACACACACACCTCATGCATGTGCATGTGTACAGAGGTATACATACACACAATATATCTTTTATATAATGTTCTTGCTTCTTGGGTATAGAATAACCTTACTTTAGAAAAGTCAGCTTGATTATAGGCATTTTCAGGAAGCTAAGGAACAGTGGCATGCTGCATCTGTTGACCAATGCTGATAGTATTTACAAAGGCTGTCTCCCAGACCTGGCAGGTACTGCCTCCTCACCTCGACCTCCTAGAAATTCTAATTTCCTTCGTAGGTCAGTTCAAGCACCACCTTCTGAAACATGATGCCTTCCTTGATCCCCTGGGCTCTTAGACTTGCCCCACAAAATTACCTTGTATTTGTTTATTTTTTTTATATTCTCATATATTGACTCCTGCAATTTGATGTAAGCTCCTTGAGGGCAGGAACAATTTCATTTTTGTATCTTCAGCGCCGAGTGCAGTGTCTGGCACATAGTAGGCACTTAATGCTTGCAGATGGTGATTAACATGGAAAAAGGCTCTTACCTATCTTTACTGACACCCACATTAAATCTTGTTTCAGGACAATCCCCTGAGCCAAATCCTATCCAGTCTTACAGTTAAGAAGCTCATTAGGCTATAATAAGATCCTAAAAATTGAGTAGGAGCTCTTCCATGCTATTTCTTGGGCTGTCTACCCTCAGTTTTTCAAGCTCCTTGGCAGGGGCAGGGGAAGGTTGGAGGACCCCAAAGCTTCTTGGTGGCTACTGAGACAACTGAATTAATTTCAGTTCATAGGTGGCCACTTTAAAAATCTTTACTCAAGAACCGTGGCACATATGAAGTGACCAAATATCAAAGGGGATAATGATGGACTTAAAGTGGACCATGGAAACTTTGGTTTCTTTGGATTATAGACATGGAACACATTTCTGCAATCCCACTTCTACCTTAAAGACATGACAAGGCCCTGCATTAGTACTTGTTGTTCTAATGTAGCTAAGAGAAAGTGGCCAATTTCTTTTTCAACTGGGAAATCCTGCAACTTCACAGAAAAGTCAATAAAAACTGTTAATATTTTTGATCAACCTGTTTTCTGTGCCTCAGCTGATCCATAAGGATTTCCTTTTGTCTTCCTTCTAGAATGGTTAAAAAAAAAGAAAAATAAGATATAGAACTTAACATCCCTGAAAGTTATGTTTTTGTCTCTATATCTCCAATACAATTGCTTCTATACCAGAAGAAAAGTAATTGTACTTCATGTTTTGGAAACTGGCATCTATAAATGTATTTTTTATCACCGCTAATTTTGCTGCCTTGCTCAGAAAAACTTGGCCCTAGATATACTTGAGAAAAAAAAAAGCACCAAGCTAAAATGCAGTGTTAAAAAGATTAAAATGTAAAAAGACATCTCAAATTCAACTCTGCAGAGTAAAGGCTTTCATTGTAGTCTACAATGCACCAGCCTCAAATAATAGGCTCTCTAAAAGCATTAAACTAAAATACACTGAAGCCAACACAATTGTTTTAAGCAAATAGCAACAGTCTGGAGCTCTAAACTCCAGACATTTTTATATCCCATATCAACATTTAATCAGAAAGTTACTCATCATTTTGTTTGCACTAACATGCAGAGAACATTACCCCCAGACCAGAAGCCAAAACTTTTAAAATCATGGCAAGAAATTATAATAAGGTATATATTAATTAACAAGAAATGTTTTCATTCTTAGTCCTGATCCTCCTCACTATAACTCAGGATTGGAATCATAGAATTTTTGAGTTAGAAGTTGTTTAACAACTTACATTGTTGTTCAATCGTTTCAGAAACTGGGGCCCAGAGAGTTTCTAAGGTCACATAAGTAGCTGAACTCAAATCTCCAGACACCTACTCCAATGTTCTTTTTATTCTAACATACCACTTCCAGGAGATGCCTTTTGTCCCACAGATTAAAAAAAAAACACCTGAAGGTGTTGATGAGGAAAATTTAACACAGTTCAAGATCCCTGAACGATGTCGTTTCCAGAATATGTTTCTTCAACAAGATACCAAATCCATATTTAATGTGTCTATCTTACAAAAAAAATTATCATCTCCCCAACTTACACTCACAAATAATGTTATTTTGAAGACTGCTTTTCCACACACTAGTGGAGGAAGCCAGTGAAGCACCCTTTTGGGTTCTACTACCATTTTTATTTTGATAATTATTAATAAAAATGAAATAGGCACATACTTCTTCACAGCAGCAAAAACACCCATTCCAACTACGAGCAAAACCACAAAGAGCACCAACGGAATGATTATAGTCCTCACTTTTATACCTAAAAAAAAACACATTCTGACTCAGATCAACTTGAACAGATTCCATTTATTTGAAACTGAACATAATATGACTCTAAAGCTAATAAAAGTACAGAGAAAATTAGCATATGAGATACTGCAGAAATTGAGGCCCACCACTAATATCTGCAGGCTTTGTGCACTTCAAAGATGAATTTTACTGGTGTGGAATGAAAATACCAGAAACTCAAGATGAAACTTGAGAAAACAATATTTAAAGTAAAAGTTAATTAAAAACAGACCTAGTTTCTATGCTTCTCATGGATTATAATTTGCTCTGAGAGGGTTGCTTAGTCCAAACTATTCATTCTCCTCTATGGGTAGATCAGAATATAAGGAGAGGTTTGAAATGGGCCCACCCACTCAGGATTTCTTCTCGCTAGCTGACCAAAGTTCACAGCGGGACCTCCAAAGTAGTTCAGCACCACTGGAAGTTCTAGGCATTCCCCACCAAGGGACCCCGAGGCGGTACTCTTTTTTTAGAATTTGGAGTATTTAGGTTAAAAAGGGAGGAAAAGATAGGAATGTAGATTCCTCCACCCACCCCTAATAGAATGTGAATTCCTAGAGAGCAGGGACTGTTTCCTTTTTTCTTTTATATCTCAGCATCCAGGATAGAATCTGGTACACAAGAAGCACTTAGTAAATGTCTGTTAAATAAGTAAACCCGGCAGGTTGGTAATACCAAATGGTATTTGCCTTGGGCTTCATGGAATCTTTTAAATCACAGTCAAAATAGTACAATAGTGCTGAAAGACATATCAAGAAAGAGCCAAATAGAATGGGGTGACTGTTTTTGGTACAATTCTTTCTGCTGAGTGAAACAGTGGGTGATTTTAAGTAGCTGTTGGTAGAAGCCCCAAACTGTTTGTCCTTCCTACAACCCATGAAAACAAAGAAAGGGGAATCACTCTTTGCTCCTTACCCTCCTTGATCTTTAATCCCAGAAGGTATCCCTGAAAGCCACAAGTGAAAAATTCTCTAGGAAAGTTACCATGTATAAAGCAGGTACTCCATAAATATGCCTTTGTTAAATGAATAAAGGAAGGAAAAGAGGGATGGGTAGGGACAATGAAAGAATTTGGAATGAAGAGTGAACAGAATAAACTGTTAATTTGATGCCCTCATGCATGTAAAAAAAAAAAAAGAGGGAAGACAAAATGAAAAACAAATACAAAACACCTGTATTCAGACCACCTATATTACTAACAATTATTAATCCCTTTTATATCTCTAATTGATGGGGAAAACTCAGGTGTCCATTTTCAGAATGCACCACTCACCCCTAGAGGTTCTACTAGTAACTTTGAACAGTGGAATCCACTATTGGCTAGAAGGACTTACATTGAAATAAAGCTTTAACATTTCCAAGATGCTTCTTTACTTACAACAACCTTCTAGGATAGGTAATTCATCTACTGTACAAATGATCTTATTTCAACACTAGCTTTTTAATTTCCTCACAATAACTAAACTATACATATGATAAAAGCCCTAATGATACTACCACCTTATAAAAGGGACTATGTCAAAAGCAATATCCCTTTGGCACGTCAGTAACTAAGGTAGACATTAAGCTGAATTCTGCTTGGGTCATACTAGAGACAGTTGTATGTTGACTGTTGTACTTAGAATCCAAATCTCTTGTCTGAATTTTTTAAATATATATCTATATCTATTACCTATATATAGCTTAGTGGTGATTCAAATAAATTAGCAACAGTTCTCCACAGAACCAAGCCAAAATGCTGCTGCTGTTGATGTGGGTGGCGCAGGTCCCACCCCCGCTAACAACCGGTTCCCTGAACTCAACCTAAAATTGGGTACCGGTTCTGCTGAACTGGTGCAAACTGGCTGAATCCCACCACTGATATAGATAGATAGATATCAATAAATATAGATATATACACATATACATGTATACACATATGTATATGTGTATGTATATAAATTAGTTTAAATGATCTATATATTATATATGCTATTATGTAGTATATATCATATTACATATATCAATATCAAATCAATATCAATATATCAATTATATATATCATAATATATATATAATATATATTATATATGCATATATAATATATAATTATATATTACATGATTACTATATTATAATTTGTTTAAACAGTCTCCATGGTCTGAGCGGAAGTGGTAAAGCCTGTAAATATGGCTTTATAGTCAAAGACCTCCTGTTCACTTTACCAGGCAAAGTGAATGGAGAAGGGACTCTCCAGCCCTTCGTAAATAGGGGAATTGCCAATAATGAACATGTTGTTATTAAGTATTGTAATCGTTGGACCAGGACCACAGGGATTCCTGTGGCTCCTAACAGGTCTATACTAGCTGCTAACCTAACGAAAGACAGATTTAGAGTGCTTCAGAGTGTAGATTGAGCCATACTTTTTTTTTTGGAAACAACCAATGTGGAATGGAGACTTTGTTTTGCTTGATTACACAGGTTTGTCAGAGGTTTTGTTTTTCTTGTTTCCTCAATGGAGCTGAGGGAGGTAGGAAGGGAGACACCTCTTTTTATTTTGACCAAAAAAACCACTTTAATTTTAAAAGTATGTAAAAAAGAAATACAACACAACTAATTAGAAAAAAATTGTTGGCGTAAAAGCTTAGAATAGGTCAGTCAGAACACCTGCGGAAAGCTGGTAGAAAATTAGAGGAAAGAGTCTGTTCAGAAGACAGTCAATTCTAAAGTGAGTGGCAACCTTTCTCAGTTTAGCTAATGGGTGGAGTACCTTCTTGGAGAGGCAATGTGGCATAATGGAAAGAACCTTGGTCTTGGATTTGAAAGCCCTGAGTTTGAATCCTAACCCTGGTGATTTCTGATCTCTTTGGACTCTAGATTCACCTTGAGGAACCACTTTTTAAAATGGAAGTGAGAGGAATCTGAGTACCCATTTCAGAGTCATCCTGAAGAAATTGCTTTGAAAACCTTAAAGTGCTATATAAATGCAAGTTACTCTTATCATCACCATCATTATCCTCAGTTACCTCATCTGTAAAAAGAGGATAATAATAAATGATAATAATTCGACAACAGTGTAAGTGCCTACTTTTGAGAATCAAATGAGATAATAAATATAGAGCACTCTGCAAATTGTAACGTGCTTTATAAATGCTAGCCATTATTGTGATTAAAGCAGCTGAAATGCAAAACTACTGAACAGCCAGTGGCTTGTACCTCTTTCTTCTTCAGACGAGGGAATGGGCTTTGTGAGAGTTTTATCTTCTTTCCCAATTGAGACACCTGTACTTGGACTTGGCTTGTGCCAAATAAATGAATTATTACCTGCCAAAGGAGAATGGGGAATGGGGAAGGGAGAAGGTTAAAAAAAAATTACATTTAAATACAAGAAACAGTAGTTCTCAAAGGAAACAGCAGGAATCTACATTTTCATGAATTTCCATGAGTCCTACCTTGTGTAATCTGACAACCAATCAGTTCCACTTTCAGAGCAATTCTCTGGTGCCAGGTCTTTGGAATAATTCTCACATATCTGGCAATGATGGGAGGGATGAAATTGTTCCGTACTGGGTCTCTAAAGTTAGAGTTACCTTGAAATATCTGTAAGAACAAGTTCCTTTTTTTTAACCTACAGAATATATTTGTTAGTATATATATGTGTGTGTATATGTATGTATGTATAAGTGTACATATACACATATGTATATATATATATGTGTATATATATATATATATATTTATGGTTAGTATACCAATCTAGCTGTGAAAATTGTCCACATAAAAGTAAAATAACCTGTGTTCATTAGAAACTCCTTTGATTGCTGACAAAGTCAGACACTTCCTGAGTCCAACCTAATTCACGTAGGAAGCAAACTTGAGTTTCTGCCTGGAACTCGTTTGGGGGCAGTGAAGATAAAATTGCCCAGTTTAGTTTGATTATCTGGAACTAATGTTGGTTTGATGTCTCTAAAAACATACATGGTAGTTTATATCTTATCATGTAATCTCCAATTACTAACCACCTTTCTACTTAATGTGGCCACCAAACTCTGCCTATAAATTTCCAATGCCAGTCCTTTACCATGTTTCAATTCCTACTGATTGAGCACTTCTGGCTCTCAAAAGGAGACAATTTCTACTTTCCAGGTTCACGAGTCATTTCTGTTGTTATGAAAAAGCATAAGCCATCTCACCATTTCTACTATCACTCCTCCACATACAAAGGCAGCTTTTTTTTTTTTACCTGAATGTCACTGGGCTTCATGATAGTTTAGTGTGGTAGTGGTTGTTTTTAAGTTCAGATTTATATTTAAGACTGAAAATGACTTCTAGCTCTTCTTGTAGTCTGGGTGCCACCCTCAGCATTAACACAATTGCCTCTCATGTTATTTTAGGGTGGTGAACCTAATCTGAGTTTTTTCAATTTTTTTTTTAAATTGCATTCAACTGGGCTTCAGTGGTAATTAACTGAAATACTTCGATGTTCAGTGAGTCAACATGAAAATAAAGGTTCAGGTGTCTTTAAAAAATTCAAACCCCATCTTTGATAAGACTATTAGTTCAGTGTGATTGGCTACTTTTCACCAGCTGCTTTAAAAAAAGTTAAAGCTAAAGATAATACCAAAAAATATCAAGTATTTCAAGTAAAGATTCCCTCTTACTATTTTGTAGTTATTTGTATCAAAGTTAACTCCTCTAGTGGGTAAGAGATTATAAATTCCTTGAGGGCAAGGGCTGTATCTTAGTCATTTTATCCTAGTAGCTCACAAAAGAAGTACTCCATAAATAAATGAGGGCAGAGGTAGCATGATTGAGGTAGCAAGAAAGTCCTGCCTTTGACACCTACTAGCTCTGTGATCCTATGTATGTCACGTAACCTCTCAGTGCCCCAGGCAACTTACTAAGACTGAAAATTACAGACAAGTTGCCGATCTGAACTGGGAGAAGGAGTTTCCACAATGGAAGCTCTTTACATGGTTGAAATCTACATTGTTTTTAAAAAATGGAATGTTAAATACTGGGGAGGGATGAGAAATTCATCTTAAAATTCAGACATTTCAGACTATGGAGCAGTTCTTGAGGTCTATGAACTTTAAAACAACTGCTAATTATATTTTAATATAATTAGTTTCCTTTATAATCCTATTTATTTTATTGTATGCATTAAAAACATTATTCTGAGGAAGGAGTACACATTCTTCACTAGACCACCAAAAGGGTCCATGACACGAAAAAGATTAATGTGACTTTTGCAGTTACTTTTCTCATTCATATATGATCAATAAAGATATCTAATTTCTCTTTCAATATTGAAAAGCATATTCTATAGTTAATGGCTCTTACCATTTGAAAACTAGCTTTCCGAAAATGTCTATATCCTTTGACTCAGAGATTATACTGCTAGGTATATGCCCACAGTGGTTACTGACAGGAGGAAAGGGGCCATATATACCAAGCTATTGGTAGAAGCAATTTTTACAGTAGCAAAGAGCTGGAAACAAAGTAGATCCCTATCAATTGGGGAATGGATAGACAAATTGTGGTAAATGAATGTAACGGAACATTATTTCACTACAAGAAATAATTATATGGAGAATACAGAGAAGCACGAGAGAATTTATATGAATTTACATAAAGTGAAGTGAGCAGAACCAGGAAAACAATATATACAATGACCACAACAAAATATACAGAAAAAATTAAAATGAATACTATGAAATCATAATGATCAAAATTATTAAGCTGTGAATACCTATTGACCCAAAGGGTTAAGAATCCATATGTATAAGAACATTTATAGCAGCTCTTGTTGTTGTAGCAAAGGTTTGAAAATGAAGGGGCTGCCCATCAGTACGGTAATGGCTGAAGAAGTTATGGTATATGAATCTGATGGAATACTATTGTACCATAAGAAATGATGAAGGGGAATGATGAAGGCAGAAGGCAAAACCGAGGAAGACTTGTATGAATTTAGGCTGCAGAGTGAAGTGAGTATAACAAAGAAAACAATTTATACAATAATAACACTGTAAAGATAAACAACTTTGAAAAATTTAAGAACTCTGACTAACAGAATTACCAACCACAATCCCAGAGGACTCAAGATGAAAATATGCTACCTGATAAGAGAGGTGATGGACTCAGAGAACAGATTGAGAAACGATTTTTTTTAACATGGCTAATGTAGGGGTTTGTTTCATTTGACTTTATGTGTCTCTAACAAGGGTCTTGTTTTTCTTGCTCACCAGGGAAGAAGGCAGGAGGGAGACAATATAGATTTGAAAATAAAATAAAGTTTAATCCTAAAAATCACAATGACAAACCTGGTCCCAGAGAAGAGACGTGAAAAGACACCTCTCCCTTGTTCTTTGCAGAGACAGTGAGTGGACTTATGGCTGTGTAAGACTGCAAATAATGTCGAACTTTTTTTATGTGTTGGTTAGTATTGCTAAGCTGTTTTTCCCCCCTTTTTTCTTTGATGTTATAAGTAATAGTTCTCTGAGAGGAAAAGAGGGACCTACATTAAAAAATGCTAGTAATTTAAAAACAAAAGATGGCAACAAAAATGTACTAAGAAATGAATAGTTTCTCCAAGTCAGATTCTTCACCTGTGTCATTCTCCTTACCTTTTCTTCATTGTTCACAATTCCTTTGTAGGTCTTCCACTTGGGGCTGAGATTTTTGAAATTCATCACAAAAGACTTAACATAAAAGTTGAAATTTGTTTGGGTGGATCCTGCAGTCCTAATCCCTTGTAACAAGATAGTTTCTCTTGGTTAGTTTTCTTTTTAAACATTTCCCCCCATATTAGGTATGTACATCACATTCAAAATCTTCTAAAACTTTCAATTTCATTTTTTTCTATCATAGAGCACGGACTTCTAACATACGTTAACATGTTTCTTTCTAATTGCCTTCATTTTGCTGGTCAGGAAAGAAATAGTTTCATAGCTAATGGAATTTTTTTTTTAGAACTAAACTGTAGCTAATACTCTTCTCTAATTCTTGGAAAAAACTTCATTTCACATATTTTTATATAAAGCTTCACACAGCAAAGAAAAAAAAATCCTATCTAAAACGTATTTTAAACTGAAGAGCTGCTGAATTATCTTTTCACTCTCATCTCCAAATGAATGTTGGTTATGGAAGACAGATGGAACCAACCCAATATGTGTCCCTTATTCTCTCATACACTGAAGTTTTGAAGAGTCGTTTCATTTTTAAAAATCTGTAAAGTGCTTTGTCAGTCAGTAGTCTGTCAATAATCATTTGTAAAGTACCTGTTATGTCCCAAACACTGTGCTAAGTGCTAGGGATACAAGGAAAGGCAAAAGACAGTCCCTACTCTTGAGGAGACTGCAACGGCAATGGGGGAAACAAGATGCAAACAACCATATACGAACAAGTCACATACAGGATAAACTGAAGCTATTCAACAGAGGGAAGGCACAGCATTAAGCAGGATTAGGAGCTTTGAACTCTTTAAAGAAGGACACTGTAAACCAAAAGTATTACCTCAACGTAGCCCGTTTTGAAATGAATTCCTAAACACAGCACTTCTCTATACCTACAAAATTAAATTTTAAGTACTTTGATACCTGTTATTTTCTTTGTCTCACCCAAATCTATTTCCAGCCACTCCCCAGATTTGTGGTTGGTGCTAGCGTCTCCTGAAGCCCAAGATAGCCCTTGGTCCTGAAGCCGGGCCTGGCCAGGAGACCAATGAATCTCTTCTCCATTTTCATTGACCCAATGCCAATAGGAAGAAGCTGTGATTTGCCTGGCAGGTTCCAAAGTCAGGGATTTATTGCAACCTACAATAGAGGAATAATACAACTCAGGCACAAATCTAGTCATGAATGGTGAAAGAAAGCAAAGTAAGAATAAAATCTCCTATTAGCCTAGAATTACTCAGCTGATTTTCTGGTTATTGATATGATAGGGATGAATCAAGTGACTTAGGTGAACATGGAAGAATTAGGAATTTGTTTGCATGTTCTGAACCTATATTTAACATATGGATATTGGAGTGGTTTAAAGATCTTATGTACTTTTGTATTTTTCATCTTCCAAACGCCCACCTGGAAGCCTGGTAGTTTGTTCACTATAATCATATCCAACTTAGGTTACACCTTATACTCCCACCCCGTAGATTTCTTTTGTGTCTTCTTAACCTAACCCTGATCCCTGGTGCCACTCCTGGCTTAGTTAGTTAGCCATCAGGGCTCAAATCTGCCAGGGTCAGGATTCAGCAAATTTTAAAAGAATGGAGAATAATGATCCTACGAGTCGGTGAATGTCAGACTGCCGTGGCTGATGCCCTTAGGACTGGTAAATCATTCCAATGAGTCCTCCTTTGGAAGGAATTGCAGGGATTGGGACAGCAAGTGGTTAATTACAGGAACTGAGTGAACCACACTGTAACTCAGTTCTGGAGTTAGCTCAGTCCCCTTTCTATTCAATTATGAGTTTAGTCCAACTTCTGCCTTGTTTAATTGTGAAAACTGGGAGAAAACCTTATTGTATTGTTTGAACCTAGCCCTGCAGAGCTGGAAAGCTGGACCACCTCTACTTGCTGTTTAGAGACTCTTAACTAAGGACGTAGGTTATGCTGGCCAGAAACCCAGTCAGACCCAAAGACTGATGCAAGGAATTTTCTCACAATTGTACATCTCAAGCGGGCAGCCCATGTGTTGTATCTGAAAACTGGCCCCATACTGATCAGTCAGTTATTGTCTCCATATTCCTTTGACTGCTCACAGATTTTTTTCTGATTTCAGGGAATTGTATCTGTTCATTCTCCCCATCCCAGCTTAGAAAGTCACTAATCTTTCTTTCAATTAGAAATCAGATTACCTAATGTTTTCTAGTTATTTTCCTTTAATTAATTGATCTTATTTGATTCATTGTTTGTAATATATAAAAGTCAGTCTACCCCTGTATTTGGAGTCCAATGCCAAAGCTGAGAAAGGTGACTGGTCCTGATTTATTGGGCAATCGGCCTGCATTACTTAATAAATCAATATGCTTAGAAGCTTGAACCATTGTTTCCTCAGTCATTCCATCTTTCACCCGCCACCCATTGATACATTACTTGTTTTTTTTTTATCTAGGGCTCTGTATTCCTTTACTCTGTTCTATCAGATTCATTAATGAAAATCTCATTGCCAAACTAAAATGTCTCCCTTCCCTTCCCAGACTGAGAAGCTGAGCGATTATGTGTGTGTGTGTGTGTGTGTGTGTGTGTGCGTGTGTGTGTGTGTATCTGTCTGTCTGTCTATCTATCTATAGAAAAATGATGAAGAAACTTTTTGTGAGAATATCAGATCAGAACCTGATATGATGCTATGGGAAAGAAGGGCATAACAAATGTTTTACCAAGGTCTTATATTTACATAATCATGTTAATTAAGTAAGGAGAGTGAGCTAGACTGTCTTTTGGGAAATTAAGTAATCTTCTCAATGACCCCAAGCTTCACCCTGTTAACAAAGACCCATCTTTTAAAGTCCAAGGTTCTTCTGGGGATACCATATGGCAGCAAGCCATGGAGACTCTGAGAATTAAAGTCGCTCAAAGGAGAGGTACATAAATGGGCAAGAGTAGGCTGTAACACATTACTAACCAACAGCTGGGCAAGATAAGTAGCATAAAAGATGCCATCAGATAGATGTGCAGCTGGAAAATAAGATGTACTAGTCCTATGTATAGAGAGAAGACCAAGTGTACATCTTGTGTGTTCCAATGATATCAACATATTGTTAACAGTAGTAGAGGAAGCCTCCTCATTGAGCGAGTTCTCAGTTTTTGGTGATTAACTGGAGGAAATGGGCAAGAATAGCTAAGAATAAGATGTCAATAAGTTGAGAACTACATTGTTATAGAGAATATTCACATTGATGAAATCAGAGATCCATTAAAGTACTGGCTTTGAGTTCATTAAATTAACTCAAAATAACTAATAATAATAGCTAATATTTATATGGTGTTTTATGGTTTGCAAAGTGCTTTAATGTATTATCTCATTTGATCTTCATAATAACCTTGTGAGATGGGTGCTATTATTATCCCCCTTTTACAGATGAGGAAACAGGCTGAGACTTGTTAACTAATTTGCCCCAGGTCACATAGTGATAAGTCTGAAGCAGGACTGGAACTTCCAAAGCTAGCACTTTACCCACAGGGCCATTTAGCTGCTTGTAAAAATTAAATGGTGATGTTGACACTATCTTTACCTTTTTCCCCAGCTAAAGTTTGGCAGGATAAGAATTCCACTAACCTCAGAATAGGTGTCATTTCTCATTTCACTGGGGGCAGGGGAGGATGGAGAACAAAAACAGCTTTGGTGTGTTTAGTTTAAAGTAGACAAACTACTATATCATAGTGCTTCTCATGGGTTATTAATAAGCTTTTTTCTTTTATAATTGTTTCTCCAATTTTCTCTCCCAAGCATCATAAAATGAGTATGTATGTTACTTAGCTCTGTTCAACATCTAATATTTTACAGAATACTTAATTTAAAAAGGTGGAAGGCACGGCATAGTAACTAATGGGGAACTATAAACATTCATAATCTCCAAGAGGTTATTTCAATATTTCTTACCATTGGATGAAAACAAAAATCGCTTATGTGACAGAGAACCACTGGAGGAAAAAAAGAAAGAGTACTTATTGTTAGATGAGGTTTTCCAAAGGCAAAATAAGCAGGTATACTTTATATAATATAGTCACTCACACTGCACACAGATGTTAAAGGATATCCATGGGGCCATGAACTGACACATGCACAAGACATTCCAAACTGAGAATTTTCACTGGTTATCTCCCATGCCTTGAATTCTCTTCTTCTTCATCTCTGTCTCCTGTCCTCCTAAGTTTTGTTCAAGTCCCAGCTAAAATTGTGCCTTCAGCAAAAAGCTTTTCAAGATCTCCCATAATAGTAGTGCCTTCCCTCTGCCATTAACTCCAATTTATTCTGTACATATCTTGTTTGTATATAGTTGTTTGCATGTTGTCTCCTGAATTTGACTGGGAATTCCTTGAGAGCAGGGACTATTTTTTTTTTTGCCTTTCTATGTATCCTTAGTGCTTAGACAGTATCTGGCACATAGTAGGAGCTTAATTAATCCTTGTTTACTGACTGATAGCAATATTATTATTGAAAAAGTACTTTTCCTTTAATAGTGACCTCAGTTTTCCATTCATTCTCAACATTAAAATCTCATTAACAGAACAAAAAATTCACACTAGCCTTTACCAACTATAATGTATTTTCATTGTTGTACAATCTTCCTTTTGCAGACTTAAAGGGTACTCTTAGCCCTTAGCCACAAAATTTTACTCTAGAGAGCCAACCAATGTACCCTACAGTCATTGCCACTCAGTGCTGAGCCTTGGGATCAACCCTAACATCTACTTTCCTTTCTGTTGCTGGCTCCTGGACTTCCTCTTTTTCATAAGGGGTCCCAACTATGCTCACCTCACTCCTGGCTCAACTCACTCTCTGGACTCATACACTTTATATGCCACTTTGCTTTCACTAAGGCTACATCAAAATTTTTCTTTAAGGCCTCAGTTATCACCCTAGGGTCTAGTACTAAAAACCAAACAAAACACTTTGATGACTATATTTCAATATAATTAGCTTCTTTTGAATGCTATGTATTTTATTTTATGCATTTAAAGACATTATTCCAAGAAAGGGTCTACAGGCTTCATCAGACTACCAAAGGGGTCAAAGACAAAAGGGTTAAGAAACTCTGCCTTGGGTATCCTGCCCCATTCCTGCATTCTTGGTATATGATTTTTCATCCTACTCTAGTGAGAAAATCAAGATGATCATACAGGAAGCAACCTGCATTCTATTTTCTGTCTGCACGCCTTTGTATAAGCTGTTACCATGCCTGGAATACACTTTCTCATCACCTCATTTCAAAGAATCTCTAGCATCCTTCAAAGCTCAGTTTAGGTGTTAACCACCTATAGGAAGCCTATCCTGATCCCCTCAGTTGTTATGATCTTCTCCCTTAGAAAAATACTTTGTGGGTGTATATAGTCATATTATATATTTATATTTAGTTATCTGTGCACATATTTTCCCCAAAAGAATGCCAGCTCCTTAAGGATAAGGATTGTCTCTCCCTCCCTCCCTCTCTCCCTCCCTGCTTCTCCATCTCCTTCTCCCTCCCCACCCCCTTTTAATCTGTATCTCCACGGCCTCACTTTATGCCTGGCTTAAGGAAGGTGCTTACTTGTGATTGATTTTACAGAAGAGAAAACTCCTATGTTATTGCTTACCAAGTCCCATCAATTCATCTCTTACACAATCTGTTGCATCCATCTATTTTTCTTCATTTTAACTAGTTCAGATTCATTTAATCTCATACCTGGACAACTTTATACCCTAAGGGTGTAAAGGCAATCAGTGAATGGGAAGATCTTCCCCGCCCATTTGAGTGGGCTTCGGGGGTGGGGCTCTCAGGGTCCTGGGCCGAGTGGCTAGGACTGGAGCCAATGGCAGGCACCTGAGTTCTGGTACACGTGATGACATGAAGTCTGTGGTGAGAGAAGCTTGCTGAACGGTTGGAGCAGAGCTAAGAGGCAGTTGGAAAGGCAGTTGGTGAGGCAGTTGGAGAGAGCAGTTAAGAACTGAAGGAGAGAGGAAGTAGTCAGCTAGCTGGAACACAGCTTGGAGATTGCAGTGGAAGCAGCGGCAAAGGAGGCAGGGGCTACAAAAAAAAGCAGGACTGACCCTCGTGGAGACTGGAGAGTGCTAAGCAGGGCCTTGAGGCCAGTGGGTGATCTTCTTGCTGGAGGGCCCTGGCATTGGAGGGGGGAGAAGCACCAGTATGGCTTGGCTTGCTGCCATAATGTTTTTCTGTGGCCTCCTGGTCACTATTGTGAGATGGGCATACTGGTTTTGGAAAGTTCTTGCCTGGATGTCGAATTGGGGACACTGGTCCATGGGTCTGCTACTTTTGAGTTTCAATAAATGCTTTAACTCCTCTGCCTTCTGCTTACAGAATTCCTTATATCCTGTGATTCTGGACCATTCAGGCATATTCATGGTTATCTTTGAAGTCATGAATTCTGCCTTAATGATATACTTTATACCCTAAGGGCTATGGGATCTTTCTATCTGACTCATAGCTGTAACCTTCCCTGTGTTGCCTTCCCCATTACAACATGAGCTTCTTGAGAACAGGGACTGTCTTACTTTCCTGTCTTTACCCCTTGTGTTTAATTAGCACACTGCTTTGTACACAGTGCTTAGTAAACATTCTATAGTCATTCATTCACTATTCTAAGACCTCAATTCATTTCCCTACCTTATATTTCTTGTTCCAATTCACTGTGTACAGCACTGAAAAACTAATTATCTTAAACACCCCTTTGACCATGTCAATTCCTTGCTCAAAAACCTTTAGAGGCTTCTTATGGCCTATAAAGTCTAAACACTGATGACTCAGCTGGGAATTAAACACTTTCCAGAATTTGGCCTCAGCCAAAATTTCCAGCCTTATTTCCTGCTAATTTTCTATGCAAATCTGTCACTTGTCAACCTGTTCTACATACAGATGCCAAATACACACTGTCTTTTCTTGGCTTGAGACTTACCTACCTTACCCACAATTCTCCATCTCTCATTTCTGCCTTTGCTCCAGTTGTCCCCCAGTCCTGGAATGACCTCCCCTCCTCGCCTCTGGCTTTTAGAATCTCTTTCATCCTTTGAAACTCAGTTCAAGCACCACATTCTATGTGAAACTTTTCCAGAGTTCCCCAGCTACTAGTGCCCTCCCTTCTAACACTATCTCTTATTCATTCTGCATATACTTAAATATGTTCCCATTAGAACGTAAGCCCTGAGAGAGCAAAGACTTTTTCACTTTTGTCTTTGCATCATGGCACTCGGGACAGTGCCTTGGATAACCAGTGCTTACTGCTTGATTGATCCATCTCTTACACTGTTGTCCACATGTTCACCTTTCTTTGCCAGACTCAAGCTTTCCAAATTCTATCCTTCCATCAGGCCAAGCTCAAATATTACTTCCTCCATGAAAATTTCGTGATTCTTCCAGGCAAAAGAGATTTCTCTGTTCTCTGAATTCCTAGTACAACTATTGTCTATATCACTTATATACCATGCTTGCTGACTTAGTTTAACATGGTATTTACCATATTTTGTACTGTAGTTTGTGCTTCTAATGTAGTTCTCTGAAAAACATACTGTCTTCCCAAATGTCTTGTAAGGTCTTGAAGATAAATCTTTTTTTTTTTTCCTTTTTGGTGTCCTTCCCCAACTTTCCATTGCCTGTCTGGTGTACCACTCAATCAATCCATAAGCATCTACTAAGCAATTTCTGTGTGCCAGGCCCTGTGCTAAGTAGCAGAAACTCAATTTTCATATCACTGAATATTAGTGAAGGGAAATGTTATTAACTGGACATTCAAAAACTTTTTTAACAATAAAATTGAGTAAATGCTGTATGCACAATACTGTATTTTAAGCAGGGATTTTTTTTTCAAGATTAGATGACATTGCCTCTTCTTCCAAAGAAATTATCTAAGTTTGGGACATTTAACTTGGAAAAGGGTATCCACAGGAAAAGCATGCTAACTGGCTTTAAATATTATGAGGATTGATTCATGGGAGAATGGCTAGATTTACTCTGTTTAGCCTCAGAGGAAAGAACTAGACCAATAAGGTAAAAACTACTGGAAGGCAGATTTTTACTCAAGATAAAAAAAAACAAACATTAACACTTTGAATAATCCAAGTCCAAGAGACTAGGCCATCCTATGAGGCAGTAAGTTTCCTGTCAATGGATGACCACTTGTTGGTGATTCTATAGAAAGGATTCCTGATTTAGGTGGGCTAGAGAATCTTCAAGTTCCCTTCCAGCCCAGACTCTAGTATCTAATGATAACAATTAAAAATTTGAACATGTTTCCCTCTCAACTATTCATGGCAATAGAGGACAAGGATGGGGGAAAACTCAAATCTCTAGCTAATCTACATAAATTTCATTTCATTTGGTAGTTTGACCATGTCTCATTAAATTTTTTAAAGCAGCTATCCTTATAAATGTGAATTTCATCTTGTATTTCCCTAGTCCAATCTCTGGAACAGGTTCTAGAAGTTGCGAAAGAACCAAATGGAAGAGGATATGAAGCAAGGCTTTAAAAATCCATATATTTCATAATTACCTCTTGAATGATTGTATGTTGCCCAATAAGAAGTATTTTCTTTACTGTACCTCTGTCTGCTCTTGAAAGGCTGATTTTATTAACCAATTATAACCAAGACAAACTGTCATCACTAACTCAACCACCCCCAAATCTGCAATACCAGAATCAATTAGTCAAATAATAAGTATTTATTAAGCACAGTGCTGGGCACTGTGCATGATATTAGGGATACAAGCTACATTTCAATGGAGTTCAGAGAAAACAAATACATATAAAAATACGTAGAACATAAATACAAAGCCAATACTCATGTACATCTACCTATAAGCATATATGTGCATACATACATGTATGTGTACACACACATCCACACACACAAAGTAGTTGAATACAAATTACTATAGGAGGGACGGTACTAGAACTTGGCAGGGAATCGGGAAAAGCATCATGTATAAATGCTGTCTGCAGTTTAAAGGAAGTGAGAGACTCTGTGAGGCAGAAGTGAAGTGGGAGTGCATTCCAGCCATGGGATATGGTCATTGCAAATGAACAAACACTGGGTGTGGAGTGTCATGAGTGAAGAACAGAGAAAAGTCCAGTTTGGCTGGATTGCAAAGTCTAAGAAGAAGAGTAATGTCCAATGAATGAGACTGGAAAGGTAAGGTGAAGCCAGGTTGTGTAACACTTTAAAATCTAAACAAAGGTGTTTCTATTTTATTCTAGTGGCAACAGAAAGCCATTAGAATTGGTTGAGTAGATATCACACGGTCAGATCTGCTCTTGAGGAAAATTACTTTGGCAGAAGTGTATATAATAGACTGGAGTGGTGAGACTTGAGGCAGGGAGACCAAATACTGAGAGTACTGCAATAATTTAGGTGAGAGGTGATGGGGGCCAGAACTAAGGTAGAAGCTGTGTTAGTAGAAAGAAAGGGTCAAATGAGAAGGAGGTTATAAAGGTAGAAAAGGAAAGATTTAGAGAACTGACTGGATATGCAGGCAGAGGGAGAGTAAGGAGTTGATCATAATGCCAAGATTATAAACCAGAAACACTAGAGGAATAGTGGTTCCTTCAAAAGAAACAAGGAAGTTTAGAAGAAGGGAGGGTTTAAGAGGAAATAGAATGAGTACAGTTGTAAACACACTAAGTTTGCATTCCATTTGCTAATGCTGGCAGCTCTCTTCTGCCTAGCTGTGGTATAGGTTACAATAAAGGATATGGGACTTAGCATTAAACCAACTGCATTCTCCTTCCAACTCTGCCACAAACTATAATCTTGAGCAAGTAGCTTAAATCTGTCTGTTACTTATTTCTCCACTCCAAAACTGAGAAAGCCCTTCACCCTATACTCACTATAGACACATTCTGGGAGCTTCAGGAAATAATGACTAATAGTATTAACACACGCAGCATTTCTGAATTTGGGGTGACAGGCATTAAGCTGGAATGGAAAAAACAAAAAAGCCCCAAAGCCTCAGACCCAGACACTAGTCACAATTCTGCTATATAATCACCTATTTGACCCTGGGCCAGTCTCATTCCCTTTCTGGGTCTCTACATCTCTATCTGGAAAATGGAGACAGTAAGTCTTATATAACCCACCCCTCAGAGGGTGGCTAGAAAGAGCAAATTAAATAGCCTATGGAAACTTTTATGAAACTACTCAATACTATATGGGAAAGGCATTGTGGCATAGTGGATAGAGGACCAATCTTGGTGTTAGGAAGACCTGGGTTCAAGTCCTGACTGTTAGACACATAGGCTTATAGATCAAGAGCTAGAAGGGACCTTAGAAATCATCAAGTCCAATCCCCTCATTTTGCAGATGAGGAAACTGAGGACAAGAGTGATTGAGTACCTTACCTAAAGTCACACATAGAGGTATGTGGCAGAAGCAGAATTCAAAAACAAGTCCTGTTATTCCACATTCAACAGTCTTGCCACTGTACTGTGCTGCCTCTCACAGACTAGCAGGATGTTAATTAACCATTCATCCACTCAACCCATGCCCACATCTCTAAGACTTTAAATTACATAAGGGTTATTGATCTGTGACAAGCACGGGGAGCTCCTACACTGACTCCTTCCACCAATCAACACCTCCTACATGCTACCCCTCCAAAGAGAAAAACCCGATACAAATGTAACCTATTATTATTACTACTACACAGAAATCCAAAAGGCAAAGGTTACTTCTTTAATAAAGAATAAAATATGAGGGTGTTTCTGCAAAAGGCTGACAGAAACATGCATTTGGGAGTAGTTATATTTCCAGGGTATAAGAGAACTTACTTTTATATGGACTGTGATCACTGAGGGGAACCATAAGTAAGATAATGATGGCAGTTTTGGGAAATATATCAGAATAGGATCAGATAAAACTCACAGATATGCTAGCTGGAGAAAATACATGAGATTTCTTGAAGAGAAGCTTCTTAACATTTATCAATTGATGTAAGTTATTAATAATAATAACTACCATTTACATAGTGCTATAAGATTTACAAAGAGCTAATATAAATTATATTGTTTCATATGATTCTCCCAACAATCCTGGTATTTAAGTGCTATTACTCTTTACACTTTATAGAAGAGGACGCTCAGGATGACAAAGGTCAAGTTAGTTACCCAAGATCACAGAACTCATAAGGTACAATTAGAATCCAAGTTTTCCTGATGTCGAGTCCTGGGCTCTATGCCCTGTGCCACCAAGCTCTATCTGTTCATAAGGTTTATCAAGTTAGTTACATTTATATGAGTCATACCAAAGACTGAGTATAATTATTCAGATATGTCAAAATAAATTGTATTTCAAGAATGGTGTGAAACTCTATTGGTAGGCATTTTTTTTTCTGTCACATGACTGGCCTTCTAGAGTTGATAGCATATTCAATAAAGAGCAATTTGGATAAAGTACCAGTTTCTTTAATTCCCTTCTGTCTTTGGTTAGATAACCTGTTTTATTTTCTTTTTTGAAACATTCAAAAAGGGGGTGTGGAGCCAAGGTGGCAGAATAAAAGCTGGGACTCCCTTGAGCTTTCCCCCAAACTCCCACAAATACCTGTAAAAATGACTCTAAACAAATTCTAGAGCAGCAGAACCCACAAAATGACAGGGTGAAATAAATTTCCAGCCCAAGACAATCTGAATGGTCAATGGGAAAGGTCTGTTGCACCAGGCTGGGAGAGAAGCGCAGTCCAACATGGGCCATGCCAGTATAGACTGGGCCCCGGGAAACCTGGAGCAAGCCTCGGGGGACTGAATCACTGGCAGCTGAGGTGATTTTGAGACTTTTCAACCCACAAATGCCAAAGACAGCTTAGAAGGTCGGTGGGAAAGGTCTGTTAAGAGACAAGCACAGACCAGCTCCAAGCCCCAGTGCAGCCCCAAGACAGTAGTGGTGGTGGTGGTGGCAGAGGCAGCAGCAATAGTGGTGGCAGCAGCGACAGTGGCTGTTTCCAGAGCTCTCAGCCCACAGAAGGTAAGGCGATCAAACAACTGATCAGAAGGAGATTACAGGGATCTCTTTGCTGGCACTGAAGTAGGATTCTGTTACTTTGCCTATACTTGGACCTGGGTTGCAGTACTAGGTGGCAGTCCTGGGGTGAGCAAGAGCGCTGGCATAGCAGAGCTTGTATTAACAGTGGAGAGGGAACCCTCCTTACAGTTCTAGAGTGGAAGAGAGTGTTTGTGGTCACCCACTGACCACAGCACAGGCCAGGAGAGGAGTAAATACCTCTCCTTAGATCACACCACCTTGGAATAACTTAAAACTTACAGGTCCCTCGAAGTATTTCAGAAAACAGCCACACAAAACCCCTAAAGCTTGGGACAGTACACCTTCTACGCTGGAGCAGAGCCCTACCTTAACAAAGAGTCAAAAAGTCAAGTAATTGGCTGGATAAACGAGCAAACAGCAGAAAAAACCTCAGACCATAGAATCTTGCTTTGGTGACAAGGAAGATCAAAACATACATTCAGGCATGAAAACAGCGTTTTACCAGAGCTCTCTCACAAGTTCTATCAGATTCTTATAAAAAAGTGAATTCAAGCAGATTTGAGAGAGTTAGAAACTGTGAGAAGTCTGAGTGGGGCAAATTTTCCAGCCAGGAGAGTCTGAAAGGCCGAAGGAACAAATCTGTGGGCTAGGAGAGTGCTTGGCGTGCGGAGCTGCTCCAGACAGGACCAAAGTGGAAGCGGCTGGCCGGGAAACCCATGTGTGAGACAGGCTGGGAGAAAGTTGGGCGCCCGAAACCAGCGGAGATCCCCAGGCCTCCCAACACAGGACGGCACTCTGTGGAAGCGATGGGAGGCAGCGCAACGCCACGGACCGTGAGATACCAGCTCCTGAGGCTTGCAGCCCAAAGGTATGAAACGCTTCTTGA
The DNA here is from genome assembly GCA_028646595.1 of Phalanger gymnotis. Classification (NCBI taxonomy): domain Eukaryota; kingdom Metazoa; phylum Chordata; class Mammalia; order Diprotodontia; family Phalangeridae; genus Phalanger; species Phalanger gymnotis. The sequence goes on from CM053627.1 coordinate 127,822,946, forward strand.
ACTTCTGGGAGACAT
>CM053627.1:127823460-127909239 GCA_028646595.1 Phalanger gymnotis
TGCAGAGACAGCTCAGTGTGTTGTTAAGCAAAATTGTCTCATTAGCATGGCTTTTGTTTCTTTTGAGTGGAAGTACTTTCAGCTGTTAAGTGCTAAGCCCCAGGCCCAGGGCCCTGTCAGGTGTGAAACCTTTGTGGGTGTGGATTGGTGACTTAGGAGGGGCCAGCTCGGGAACCAATGGTCTCTGGTCATTGAGGTGGGGCTTGAGAATACCGGAAGCTCGGCTGCGAGGAGGGGTGAGCCAGGAGACAACTTCAGTGGAGGCGGAAGCTGCAGAAGCCGGAAGCTGCGGAAGCCAGAAGCTGCGGAAGCAGGGCTTAACCGAATGTGAGCAGGAACGTGAGGCCAGTGAAAATGATTTGGCTAAATACTATCTTGTTTTTCTGTGGCCTCCTGGTTGCTCTTGTGAGATGGGTTTTCTGGGCCTGGAGTCTTTTTGTCAAGATGTTGGAATGGGGAGGCTGGTTCACGGTTCGGCTGCGGTGGGGCCTAAATAAATTTCCTGTTGTTTTCTCCTTAGAGAATCTCTCATACCTTGCGATTTCAGAGCATTCAGACATATACATGATTATATTTGAGATCATAAATTCGGCTTTCCTACTACAAGCTCCAAAGGACTCACGATGGAAAGTGCTATTTACATCCAGAGAAAGAACTATGAAGTATGAATGCAGATCAAGGCATACCTCATGCTCGCCTTTTTCTCCTCCCCCTTTTTTTTCTCTCTTTTGTATTTGTTGTTGGGTTGTGGTTTTTTTTTTTGGTTCTGTTTCTTCTTTCTCATGATTCATTCCATTGGTCATAATTCTTATCCACAAAAAAAAACAAAACCATAAATTCAGAAGATAACAAAGTCAAAGCTCCTATATCCAAAGCCTCCAAGAAAAATATGAATTGCTCTCGTGCCATGGAAGAGCTCAAAAAGGATTTTGAAAATCAAGTAAGAGAAGTAGAGGGAAAATTGGGAAGAGAAATGAAGAGTGCTGCAAGAAAATCATAAAGAATGAGTCAACAGTTTGCTAAAGGAGACCCCCAAAATATTGAAGAAAATAACACCTTAAAAAACAGAGTAGACCAAATGGTAAAAAAAAAAAGTCCAAAAAGCCAATGAGAAGAATGCCTTAAAAAGCAGAACCAGCCAAATAGAAAAGGAGGTCCAAAAGCTCACTGAAGAAAATGATTCCTTAAAAATTAGAATGGAGCAAATGGAAGCTAATGACTCTATGAGAAATCAAGAAATTATAAAACAAAACCAAAAGAATGAGAAAAAAAGAAGACAATGTGAAATAACTCGTTAGAAAAACAAGTCACCTGGAAAATAGATCTAGGAGAAAAAATTTTAAAATTCAAAAAAAGAGCCTAGACATCATCTTTCAAGAAGTTATCAGGAAAACTGCCCTGATATTCTAGAACCAGATATTCTAGAAATTGAAGGAATCTACAAATCACCTCCTGAAAGAGATCTCAAAAGGAAAACTCCTAGGAATATTATAACCAAACTCCAGAATTCCCAGGTCAAGGAGAAAATATTGCAAGCAGTCAGAAAGAAACAAAGTATTGTGGAAACACAAACAAGATAACACAAAATTTAGTAGCTTCTACATTAAAGGATTGGAGGGCTTGCAATATGAGATTCTGGAGGTCAAAAGAGGTAGGATTAAAAACAACAATCACCTACTCATCAAAATTGAGTGTAATCAATGAGGGGAAAAATTGATATGCAGTGATGTAGAGGAATTTAATGCATTCTTGAGAAACCAGAGCTAAATAGAAAAATTGACTTTCAAATAAAAGACTCAAAAAGAATGAAAAGGCAAACAGGAAAAATAAATCATAAGGGATTTGTTAAAGTTGAACTGTTTACATTCCTACATGGAAAGATGATATTTGTAATTCATGAGAGGGAATATATATAGACAAAGGGCACAAGGTGAGTTGAATATGAACGGATGATACTTAAAAAAATAAAATTAAGGGGTGAGAGAGAATGTCCTGGGAGAAAGGAGAAGGAGTGTGATAGAATGAGGTAAATTATCTAACATAAAAGAGGCAAGAAAAAACTTTTACAGTGGAGGAGAAGAGGGGGACAGTGAGAGGGAATAAGTGAACCTTACTTTCATCAGATTTGGCTTAACAAGGGAATAAGATACACACTCAAATGGGTATGGAAATCTATCATACCCTACAGGAAAGTAGGGGGGAAGGAGATAGGAGAGTAACAGAAGGGAGGGCAGACTAGGGGAGGGGGTAATTAGAAGCAAACACTTTTGAGGAGGGACAGATCAAAGAAGAGAATAGAATAAATGTGGGAGGGTGGAGTAGGATGGAGGGAAATACAGTTAGTCTTTCACATGACTATTATGGAAGTGTTTTGCATGACTGTACATGTACAACCCATATTGATTTGCTTAGCCTCTCAATGAGGGTGGGTGGGGAGGAAGAGAGAGAATTTGTAGCTCAAAGTTTTAAAAAAAATGAATGTTAAAAATTGTTTTTACATACAACAGAGAAATAAGGTACACAAGCAATGGAGTATAGAAATCTAGCTTACCCTACAGGAAAATAGAAGGGAAGGGGATAAAAGAAGGAGGGCAAATTGGGGGAAGCAGTAATCAGAATGCATGTCATGGGGTGGAAGGAGGGGAGAGATGGGGAGAAAATTTGGAACTCAAAATCTTGTGGAAGTGAATATTGAAAACTAAAATAAAACTGAAATGTGAAAAAAAAACATAAAAAAACATTCGAGAGCATTATCTAAGTAAATTTTCGGGGAAATAATTTGGGGTTGTTCTTATATTTCTTGTCTTCCTGAATCTAGTATTTCTTTTCCCTTGCAATATCCTCAGATCCCTGTTCTTTTCTGTTTTCTCTGATAGTTCCCACAAATAATGAATCCCTGTCCCTTATCCTTATGAATTTCCTTCCTGGTCTGTACTCTGCCCTCTTCCTCCTACTGCAGGGGAATAGACTGCAACAAAGTGTTCTTTAAAAGCATTTAAGATTTCAAGTACTCTTCATTGGAAATGTTCTCTCTGTGTAGAACTGGGCCAAGAGGTCCTTGGCCCATCCCAAGCTTTTATTAATCAGCAATGTCTGGGGCAAGAGATTTCATTGTAAAAGGAAATCAGAAAAGTTAAATAAAGGCAGGGCCAAGATTAATTGTGTAAGCTTGTCCTCTGGTTTTTGGTTTAAGGAGGACTGGGTGCTTACAATTCTATTGGGAATAGTGGGAGTTTGGGAAATATCACCTGTTGTTTCTTTCTGGAATTGTAGAAAAAAGGGTTGGGAAACTGATTAAAGGTGATGATTTATGCTTGATGGCTAATAAAAAATTGTGGAAGGTTACATTTGCTTAACATATCTGTAAACCTTTTAAAAACCTAAATAAATGTAAAGTAGGAAACATGCTGTGGTCTAATAAATTGTGCTGGTAGTATATTTTTAAAAAGCAACACACACTCACACACACACACACACATTTTTTAGACTTAGAGCCAGAAGATCTAGGCTCAAACTCCAGCATCACACCACTTAGCCACTAAATAATAATAATAACAAATAACAGCTTGTATTTGTTTGCCACATTATGGTTGCAAAATGTTTTATGGGCTTTACTAATTTTCATTCTCATGATAGCCATGTGCAGCAGATCCTGAAGATGAGAAGAAGAAATGCTAGCCAAAGAAGCTCATAAAGTTGCCCAGTGTCAGTTAGTAAATAGAAAGGTCAGAAATCAATTTCAGTCCTTAAGCCAACCCTTTTTTCATTATACTACTTTGCAAAAAAAAAAAAAAAAGGAAGAAGTTATGAAAAATAGGAGTGGCTTGGGGAAGCACACTCAACTAGTAGGCATGGCTTACCTGTAATGTGATACCCCCTCTCCACCCCAGCCGGGGCCCCCAACTGTCTTATCCCCATATTGCCTGCATTTTTCTCCACTTCTCTTTATCACAATACCTGAAATTCTGGCAATTTGAGTTAATGAGGATGCACACTCTTTTTAAAAGGGGAATCTAGGTAATGGATGGAGCAACGGCCCTGGAGTCTCATCTTCAAATCTGTTCTCAGACACTTACTAGGTGTGTGACCCTGGGCAAGTCACTTAGTTAACCCTGTTTGCCTCAGTTTCTTCATTTGTAAAATGAGCTGGAGAAGGAAATGGGAAACCATTCCAGTGTCTGCCAAGAAAACCCAAAATGGGAGAGTCAGACACAACTGAACAACAACAAAAACTCTTTTCAAAGTGCAAATACTTTTGGGAAAGTTATAGGACTGCTGTTCAAAAGTATGAATCAGTTTCATCAATTTAAAAGAGTGGCTAGCCTAAGAAGCCTCCAGAACACAAATAGTCTAATGTAAGAAAATAAGGTTTTCCCTTCTATTTTCTCTCTACTGGGCTGATTCAGCATCTCCAGGATGTATTCCCTCTTCCTGAGTCTATTCTTGTCTCCTTAAATCCTGAATTGACCGAGGATGAACTTGCTTTCAGCTGAATGAAGTGTTTTTAGGGACCAACATATACAAATTATACATTTGTATTGTCTTTCTCCAGACCCAAAAAGGGAATATATTTGTTTTGCTTGACTCTATTTATTTGTTACAAGAGAAGGCTTTTGTCAGGGGGAGGAAGGGGATGGGAGAGGGAAATAGTGGGAGGGATGATAGTAATACAAAAAAAAAAAAAGAATTGTTCAGTTGTGTCTGACTCTTTGTGACCCCTGTTGGGGTTTTCTTGGTAGAGATACTGGAATGGTTTGTCATTTCCTTCTCCAGCTCTTTTTACAGATGAGGAAACCAAGGCAAACAGGGTTAAGTGACTAGCCCAGGGTCACACAGCTAGTAAGTCTCTGAGGCTGGGTTTGAACTCATGAAGGTGAGTCTTCCTGATTCCAAGTCCAAGGCTCTAACCACTGCACTGAATAGCATCAATGAAACGTTAAAAAGAACACACAGAAGACAGCAGAAGGAAATTCAGAAGGGGACAGAGACAAATAGGACATTTTTAGAATTACTGAGTTAAATCTAATTATCTTTTTTTAAAAATCAAGCTGTGTGTAATAGAAATTCATGATGGCATTCTATTTTTCTGTTCTTTGTATGGTATAAGAAAATGCTCATGTGTATAACGTTCAAAATGATAAAAAAAAAGATCCTTAAGAAGGCAATGTCTTTACATAGGGATTCATGAACATGAATATAAAAAAGTAGCTCTCTAGTTAACTAGATTTAGTTTAAAAAAAATCAATGTTCTTTTGTTCAGATTGATATTAGCAGCATCTAATAAATTTATATCATAATTCACTCTAACTTCCTGGAATACTATATTCATGTATACAAGTCTGTATATAGATTATGACAACTGGAGCCTGATACTAAGGGACCATGTAAAACTAAATAGATCCGGGAAGGTCAAGGTCACACCTGACATTTAAAGGCTCACTGCACACAAGCAACAGCGTTTGATGAGGATAATTTTACTACAAATCATAAAATGACATGAAGCCTTAATGTACCAAATCACCATAAACTGGCTCATGACCACATCTACATATCCATCTCTTTATGAAATGTTTCATTTCAGGAAAGATTTTAGGCTTTAAAGCACACAGCTTAAGATCTGAAGAAATGGGAGGATGTTAGGTTAATGTGCCTCCAATAGAGTTAATGTGAAAAGTCCATAATCTTTTTGAGCCTTTGGGGTTAAAGAAAATCCTAAATGCCACGTGAAAAGGATGTTAAGATCATAACAGCTAGAGAATAGATGGGCAGTGATAGCCTCTGTTTCAAAAGATGTTCAAACAAGACAATTGATGGGATAGACTGGGGATATCTTAGAGGGAATGTACTAGCATTAATGGGGATTCTGAAAAGCTTCTTGCAGAAGGTGAGATTTTATCTGGGACCTAAAGGAAGTCAGGAAAACCAGGAGACAGATGAGGAGAGAACTCCAAGCACTGGAGATAGCCATTTCAAATCATCACTTACCACCAATATGAATTTGGATAAATCATCCAGTCTCTTTGGGTTTCAGTTTCTTCATTTAAAAAGTGAGGGAGTTAGATTTAACCTCCCTGTTGTTGTTGTCATTTCAATCATGCCTGACCCTTCATGACCCCATTTGGGGTTTTCTTGGCAAAGATACTGGAATGGTTTGCCATTTCTTTCTCCAACTCATTTGAAGAGATTCAAGCAAACAGGGTAAAGTGACTTGCCCAGGGTCACATTGCTAGTAAGTATCTGAGGCTACATTTGAACTCAGAAAGATGAATCTTCCCAACTCTAGGCCTGGTGCTCTATCCACTACATCACCTACAGCTCTATATCTATGACCTTATGCTCTTACTACAGGTCAGATATTTGGTAGATCTTGAAATGCCAACCAGTGACAGACAAACCTATATGAAATTATTTATACTTATTTATCAGTTGCCTCTAGGATCTAACTCTCCTCATTTCCAGAAAAAGGTTTCCTCAGGTTATCTACAGTTGTCAACTCAATTCAGTAATCATTTAGTAAGGGACTGTTATATGCCAGGCACTGGGGTTAGGTATTGAGACACAAAGACAAAAAAAACAAACCCTTGAGATGCTTACTGGGACTATATGTTCTTCACTGCACACACACACACACACACACACACACACACACACACACACACACACCCAGTTGTGTCTTTAGCAGAGCTTAGAAGTAAAAAGTATGTATACAGTAACAGCAATATTGTTCAAAGAACAAATATGAACAACCGAGTTATTCTGAGTATTATAAATATTCAAGTCAACCACAAAAGACCTACGAAGCAAGATGCTACACATCTTCAGAGAAAGACCTGATAAACCAAAGTATGCATGGTGTGGTTTTATATATATTTATATATCTGTGTCAAATGGTGGCCTTCTCTAGTGCAGGATAAGGAGGGGCGGAGGGGTGGAGGGAGACAGTTCAGAACTTAAAATGTAACCAAAAAAAATTTTATTAAAAAAAAGAAGTAAAAAATGTATTTTGACAGACTTCCTGCTTTAACACTTTCTGCACATTCTGGGATAACTAGTAATATGCTGAATATGTAAAACCAGAAACAGAACTAGGCTTCACTCTCTCTCATGGAAGAACCTGAGATTAGGAAAACTCCTTGTGCCCTGGGGGAGGGGAGGAGCCAATCACCAGTACCACCTTAATTTAAATGTCAGCACTGCCAATGAGCCCTTTTACAAGCTACATTTATCTTCTATAGGGAAATCATCTGAACTCATTACCAGCGCACACATATTTCCCCTCAAATGATAAACAGTAAGCATCATATTCTTTCTGCTCTCTCAGATGGGAGCTGGCTAATTATGCCTTCAGGGTTAACTTATATTGAGGAGAAAAAAAAGTTGGAGTGGTGACACTTACCCCTTGGAGAAGATGCCATTGGCCAGGATTCCTTCATATCGGCTGATCCCTTCTGATTGAAGCACACTGATCTGGCCCCCCAGCTCATCTGCAATCACTCCTGCGTGCACTGCTGCTTTGCATAATAAGGAGGTCTGAAATACAGAAGAAATAGCACTATGATTCACAGTAAAAACATCCAGGATATTAAAAATAAAGTACTAACCTGCTCACAAGGAGGATTTCCTTTTTTTTTTTTTTTTTGGTTCATCTTATTTTTGGATTCTTATTGTAGGTCTATAAGTAGTAAGTGGCTGGAATCATTTCAAAGGTTACTGTTCCTCATCAGCTAGAGTTTTCCTTTTTCATAAATAGGAGCTTTTAGCAACACATCAGACAGAGAGCCTGTAGCCAGTCAATAAAATAGAGAACCAGATGAAGCTCACAGACATCCAGGATCCCCCAAAGGCCCAGCAGTATAATGGAAAGAACAAGTAACCCACAGGTTCATGAAACCTGGCTTTGCCACTAACTTAATGTACAGAGAGTGTTTCAACCTCTCTGTGCCCTAGTTTGCTTATCTATAAAAGGAAGAGGTTAGATTAGGCTACCACCAAAGTCCTTCTGACATTCTAGGATGTTAAAGGTAACAACCTATCAATGTAACACGATGTCTAACCATAATTCCCGTGGACTGATGGTGAAGCATGCTATTCATATCTCCAGACAGAGAGCTGATGGCCTCCTGGTGCAGAATAAGATACATATTTTTTCAACACATACAATGTGGAAATTTGATTTTGTTTGACTATGCATATTTGTTACAAGGGCTGTATTTTTCTTTTCTTTTTTTTCAACATGAAAGGGTGGGTAGGAAAGGAAATTGGTTTTACTTAATTAAAAAAAATAAAATTTAACAACAATAACAACAGGAAAGAATGAAAGCATAGCATCCTACGGCCCAAATCCTACTTTACTGGGCTATCCCTTGAAACCAGCCTGATTTCCCAGAGATTCAGTCTGGGACTGACCTATGCTGAACTCTATACCAGGCTCAGTCCTGGAACAGCCTTTTTTCCATAGACCTGGAAACATTCTTGGTTCCAGGAGTTTTAGCTGAGAGCATCACTGATCTCAGCAGGTGCTGGACATTAACAGGCATTCAGTTAGCACCTGGTATGGACTCTGCCAACCCACATGGTTACTTGATGTTCTGGGCAAGTAAACTGTATCTACTTTCAAGAGGTTGTTGAAACATCCAGCAGTTACTAAAGAGAGACCCACCATATCCATTTCATGAAAACCATTAGTATGAAGGACTGTGTGGTAAGACTTTTGATAGTAACTTGTCACTGATAAGTTAATGTACTGAATCAAGTGTCCATTTCATAGTCTATCTTTCCAGAAAGCTTCCTTTGCCCTCCAAAAAAGACTTTCCACCAAAAAAACGCTTCTGAAAATGGTGCTTTTTCTGTTTCTCAGTGAGAGAGAGCATTTCAACAACAAAAAAATGACATCATTAAAAATTTTTTTTGGAAAGAGTACATTTCCACATATAACTTCTTCAGATTCTTTTCTAAGAGCAATGTAGATCGTTATGGTCTTTTCTAGGGTTGTTTTATTGTTTTGGGAGTACTTTCACTTTTAATGAACTAACAATACCATGAAACAAGTACACAGACCATGCTCTTGAAGTCACTATCTTAAACCAGCAATTAGTGGATTTCCTTAATTCTAATTTAATCACTTCACAGATCAAGCATGCAGTGTGCTTCTCAGGAGAGCTGCAGAATTTCTTAGTCAATTTCAAGTGGAACCAATGACATTATCTTCAACAAACAAGTCTGAAACATACCAGCTACCTACAGAATACTGCCAAATGTCACAGATTAGTCATAAGACTTACAGGCATGTAAAAAGGAAATAATTATCCATTATCCAATAACTGAAGTATCCCTTTAAAAACAAAGCAAAACAAAATGAAACCAAGAAACCCTCTCAGGAAAAATAAGATTGTAGTAAAATGTTATGACAAGATTGATGCTACTATGAGATCGACTAAGCTAATGTATATAAAATATTTAGTAACAACAAAACACTAGAGAAATGTGACGAAGTAGGTAGGGTGTGGACTTGGAGTCAGGAAGACCTAAGTTTGAATTCTCCTAATTAGTTGTGTGACCCTGGAAAAGTCCCAGGGTCCATAGTTTCATAGGGTCACTTCTGGTTTTCAATCTGTAAACCTATGACATTACTATTAGAACTTGAACACTTCAAAAGGTTCGTGATTTCATCACAGTACCTCGTTAGGCTATGTTAAGCCTTTGTGTTGAACATTTAAAAAGACCAGATTCTAAGGATATAAAATTGTAAATTGGGATGAGAAATGTTGGTACGCCCCTAAAGCTCTTTTTACGTACAATGTACGCCAAATTTTAGAAGAGGAATTCTCTGATGTATTTTTTTTCTAGAAAGAATGCATAACAAGAGGGTTACTAAGGGACAAAAATTAGGGTAAACGGGTGGGAAAACAACATATGAAAAGAAAGGCAATGACTAGTTATTTGGACAGAATGGTTACCGCTCTATGAAAAATCTTCATGGCTGAGTATATTCTGGGTGTGAGTACACACGGGCAGCTAGGTGGCACAGGGAAATACAGAGCCCAGTCATACAGCCTCAGATACTTACTTGCTGTGTGATGACCCTGGGCAAGTCACTTAAGCCTGTTTGCCTCAGTTTCCTCATCTATAAAATAAGCTGGAAAAGAGAATGGCAAACCACTCCCGTATCTTTGCCAAAAAAATCTCACATGGAGTCACAAAGAGTTGGACACAACTGAAATAAGTGACCAACAAATATATACACACGTGTGTGTAATATACATATTTGTATATGTATATATATATATATATATATAATGCATTCACCTATGACACGTACATATATATGTATAATATAAAATCTGGAACATAAATGGAATAGTGTGTTGAATAATCTATAACCTGTCATTTAAAAGAGAAAATTAGTTACCGTCTTGCTATTTTGTGTTAGAAAGTTTTCTCTTTGCTATTTCACTATCAGTATGTCTGTTTATAAGTTTTATAGACAGTAAAGATATTAAGAAACCTAAAGGGTCTTATTTATACTTGTGAGCTCATCTCATTTGAACAGATAAGAGAATTTGCATGTTGGTATATAAAGATGGATCACCTCCAAATATAGGCAATATCCCATAAGTAGATTTTTTTAAAAAGACAAAGATACATAGGCAAACACTGAAAAAAATTACTAATTTTAGGTTACACTTGGTTTTTTTATAAAACAGATGGGGGGAGGTATATAATTAAGTCAGACTTTCCCTTGTATTGAATTTAAGCAAACAATATCAACCATTTTTTTCTAAGTATCGTCTCATATTGCCTTTATTACTTACATCTCTGTATCCGTTTACCACATTCCCAGAGATATCACCTGCTATGTCTCTGCATCCAGCTGGACAGAATTTGCTATAGTAAAAGGAAATAGAGCTGGTTAAGGTGAGGGGTTGCAAATATATCTTGCTTTAAGCAAACTTGATCTAGGACAACCTGAATTTACACAAAAGAAAAATTAGGACATGATTCTTTTGAAAAAGTATTCTCTGCTTTATATAAGCATTCATCATCATCATCTTTATAAACAGTGAGCTCATATAATATATTTAAAATACCATTCAATTTTATTAACCATTTGTTTATACACAACTTTTCAGAACACGGGGGCATTGCAATGCAGCTAAAATAATAGTTGTCTGGGAATTGGGAGATTTGGATTCTGGCGCCACTCTTGCTTGACAAGAGCTGTTTAACCTTAGGCCTATCACTGCAATTTGCTGGGTCTCCATTTGCCTTCCTTCTATAAAATGAAGAGATGTGACTAGATGAGCTTCAATAATCCTTCTACCTTTAAAATTATATTATTCAGTGATAGGAAATGAGGAATTGTGTGCCTGATGAAACAGAAACTGTTGAAAAACAAAACACTGAAAGGAAATTCTGAGAGTTTTAGAAAAGTGTCTCATTTTTGCTAGTTTGTAAAACCACAACTGTTTGGTATACAGGGTGTTTCCAAATTGTTAGTGTAGCTTTAAGCTTTAGCAGTTTCAAACGGCATTTTAATGCAAATGTAATTTATGCTCGAGCTGCTTAAAATTATGCTGAGACTTTGGGGACAGATAACAGCTAGGTATGTTAAAACAATAGGCACCAGTCCAAAGAGATAACCAAAATAGCAGTTCTTCTGCTTGAGTTTCCTTTAGGTTTTCTCTATGCTATGTGTACAATGATGCTGGCCAAATAAATAAACTTCATAATCCTTCAACATTAACCCAATACTGTCACAGTAACAACTCAGGAAACAAAGATGCAAGAAACAAATTTAACCTATGTGAATCTGAGGCTTACATTAATTAATTATTACATTTTACATTATTGCATTAATTATTACATTTTACATTAATTATTACATTAATTTTCTGGTCACTTCTTCATATTCTCATGTGGGCCTATGTCTACTTGTGTTTGGGGAAAGTTCCTCTCTAGCAAAGAAGTGTATATGAGAAGTTCTTGGATGGGGCAGATCATGTCTGAGAATTAAGTTTACATCAACAACTCTCTGGTGGTCTTTTGACTCTACTTACCTGCCTGCCCTGACCTTTATCATTTTCCAATTTCATTAGGCACATTATACTTTTTCTATAGCTTGGATCAGTTAGTAGAACTAGAACAATGGTCCAACCATACCTTTCTCACATGGACCTGTTCCTTCTTTTAAGAGTGAGTAAAATGAATAACTACTGACCAGAATATTCATTACCATTAGATTTCTAAAAAAAAAAAAAAATACCTAGATTGGGCCAGAAGGGCCACAAGAGTATTTACAAGGTTTGTACTAGTAACAATGTGTGTATGGTTGTACTGCTGACTAGAGAATCAGGAAAAAAAATCGAAAGAATAAAGGAGCATTGTAAAGGTCACCTCAAATCTTCTCCAGGTCAACTCCTAGGCCAAAGGTTAGCATCAGTACTATGAAAAGATTCTTTATTCCAATTAGTGGGTAACTTTTGCTACTGTGATGCTGTTTTGGAAAGACCACTACAACAGTACCTAGGATGGCTTCAAGAATAACCAAATACCCACTCAGACATGACTGTAGCATATCTGAGGACACTTGAAAACATCTATATTTACCTGTACTCAGTCTTCGAAGAACGGTTAGCACGATCCAAGCATGTTATTAAATCTGTCATGAGAAAAAGAGAGACTCAAAAAGTGGAATGAACTATGGTTAGGATTCACATACCTTTAATGCTTACAGTCTATAAAAAAGGACAAAATTTCTTAAAATTTTTGCATGCAAGCTACTAATCTGAATTTTCTTTATTTAAAACAAAACAAAGGAACCCCTCCCCAAAGAAGTATGTATGTATCCACTTTTCCTTCCTTTTATTATTATTTTTCAGCTTTGACCCCCTGGGAATATACAGGATCTAGGTTCAATACAAAATATGACACGCACTACATGTCTACAATGGTCATGGCTCTGTCCACACAGTAGGGAAACAATTTAAGAAGCCAGCTGTGGTTCATGAAGAAGGTTACCAAAAGTATCCCATACTGGGGATAATAATGCTCTAGATTAAATGTGACAGCATGTGGTAGATGTGAGCATTCCATACAAGACAACAACAGGATGTTAAATATAAGCAAGAAACAAGAAAGAAATAAAAGATGGGTGTCTCTGTGCTTCCCCTTTCTGTGCCTCAGTTTCCTCATCTGTAAAATAAGAGGATGAATCAGAAGTTCTTAATCTGGGGCCCATGAACTTGTTAAAAAATTTTTGATATTGTAATTATGTTTCATAATTAGTTTCCTCTATTAATCCTGTGTATTTCATTTTAAGCAAAGGATCCATAGGTGTCACCAGATTGCCAAAGAGATCTATGATACAAAAAAAGATAAAGAAGTCATAGATTAGATGATCTTTAAGGTACTTTCCAGCTCTATACCAAATATCTTTGCTATGTATTTGTACGCATTACTAGCACAACACAAATGAAGGGACTAGGCATTTGACAGAGCAAGAGTAAGTGGCAACACTTTCTATCCAAGTAGATACAACTTTGATGAGTTTTCTGGATACTCCATTCTCCAGTTCTCTTCCTCTATCAAGTTTCCAAGTGTTTCTTATCTAGGTACATTGAAATCATTCAGCTAGGACTCAGCTGCTCCTCTTTCTTTTCTAATATGAGCACAATAACAAGGTGATGGCTTTCCTTTTTTTCCCCTCATTTACTCATTAAATACCTTGGATTAAGCTCCCAGTCATAGTGATTTATGATCATATGAATGTTACAAAGACAGTTATGAGAGTACAGCTTTGCACCAACCATTTGGTCTGCCATACCTGGGTGATCACTACTGGCATAGGACAACAAAAATCCACGCCCAGAAATGTGGGATGCGCTCTCAAAACGAACAGTCACTTCATTAGTGTCCAGATAGAATTCTGTGGGAATAGTCATGCTTCCACAATATGGACCTGAAAAACAAAGCAAATTTTTTGAGATCTCAAAGTTTCTATAAGCATAAATAATGAGAGGGCAGCTAGGTGGTGCAGTGGATAGAATGCCTTGCCTGGAGTCAGAAAGACTTATCTAAGTTCAAATCTGGCTTCAGACACTTACTAGCCATGTAACCCTGGGCAAATCACTTAGCTATGTTTGTCTCAGTTTCCCCATCTGTAAAATGAGCTGGAGAAGGAAATGGCAAACCATTCCAGAATCTTTGCTAAGAAAACCCCAAATGAGGCCATGAAGATTTAGACATGACTTAAAAATGACTGAATAATATCTACAAATAAAGAATGAGTAGGAGCTCAATTTTTCTTAAAGGTCAAATATATCTGAGAACATCCTTATTGAAAATTCAAATTTTCATCAAAATGAAATCCTGCTTAATAATCGGACTGATGATTACTGACTGCTTATTCATTCACACAAGTATTCATTGGGCACCTGCCTTGGGAAAGGCTTGGATGCTCCAATGAACTAAGAAAAAATGATTTCTGGAATATGGAAATGGGCTTACTCATTAAATGTTAGAACTGGAAGGGTCTTTAGTCTGGTCCAATCCTTCATTTTACAAATGAAGAAACTAAGGCCAAAATGAGAGGTGGCTTGGTGGTGTAAGTACTGGAATCAGGAAGACGAGTTCAAATTTAGTCTTAACTACGTGACTGGATAAGACACTTGGCCTTAAACTCCTCAACTGCAAAAGAGGGATAATAATAGCACCTGCTTCCCAGGGTTGTGGTGAGGATCAAATGAGAAAGTATTTGTAAAGCTATCTACCTGGTACATAACAGGTACTTAATTTCTTTCTTTCTTTCCTTCCTTTCTTTCTTCCTTTTTTCCTTCCTTCCTAGATCTCCTGACTCCAGATCTGTAGCCTTTCTAAAATACCATGTTACCATTCCGACTGCATACGAAAAGAATACCAAGATGACTATTCTGGAACAATGAAGCAACAGACTTGTTTTTGTAAAACAAACAAACAAACAAAGAATGAGAGAAACTAGGAAGCAAAGGCAAGAAGCCACTATGAACAAAATTTAACTCATCAGAATATGGTGATCTGACACAGCATTCTAAAGCATCTTCCAGGGATCTCCTGGTTTTCCTTAAATAGTACCTATCAATCAATCAACGTTTATTAAACACTTCTTATATTGGAAGCCCTGTGTCTGGAGGTACAAAGAAAAAAAGGTAAACAGTCTCTCCCTCAAAGGATTTACTAGACATTAGAAGACGTAACGTGTGTGTGTGTGTGTGTGTGTGTGTGTGTGTGTGTGTGTGTGAAGTGGGGAATGTGGGAGTTGGAATACTTCTTGCAGCCCATTACTGCCACCATCACTGAATAACCTCTCCTCCTTTGAGATTCATTCAATCCAAATTACTCAATCAAGGACTCAGAAAGCTGTTATCTACTTACTCCCAGAACACTACTGTTCAGTGCCTGGCTCACAGTCTTCCTCTCTACCCCAACTACTGCCTTCATAATAGGACACCACAATATACATATTGATACTCCTACAAACACCCTAACTTTCCAATCTATTTATTTCCCATGACCTACTCCTCCACTTCACCAGTTGTGGCAATGAAAATGAAGTCCAGTTAGGGAGAATGAAGTGCAGGCAACAGCTTCTTTCCTACCCATATATGTCCAACAGAGTACTTGGGAATATCCTAAAATTTAAATCTTCGCATCTTTTTCTTCAGAAGCCCTCGAATTGGCAGTGAGGAGAAAGAGGTGACCCTGGCTGTGAGCCCCAACACAAGTTAGGTTTGATTATTTATCTGTCTTTCTATGCTACTTGATACTGCTAGTAAGTTACATGGCCATTAACTGTCATTTTGTCTGAGCCCTTATGTGACATATAGTTCAAGGCTGAAAGGAGAAACTATCCCATGAGAGCAGAATTCCTTGTTTTACTATAGAATGAGGGCTAAGACAAGTTTACAATTTTGGTAATTGCTGAGATTATTACAAAGCATGCCTGCTAGACTGTCTTTGAACCTAGAAAGAGAGAATGAATAAGGAGATAAACCAGTATCTGGGAGGGGTACAGGTGGGTGTAGGTTGGATTATCCTCAAATGCATATGAAAGGCACTGACTTACACTCACTTCCCATAAAAGCTAAAGAAGTAGCTGAAGCTGGAGGAGTGAATGAAATTGCCAAGGGAAAAGACTGCAGAGAAAAGACAATATCCTAGTTCAAAAACGAACCTGTCTGAAAGAGAACAGAAAGCAATGAATTATGTCACCAATATGTCTTTCAATCAATCTCTCAGCTAACAAAATGAGACTTGGAGCTTTAAAAACATCCTATCAACAACAAAGCTGTATGAATAGCACTGTCAGTAAGTTGACACCTTCAATTCCATTCAACAAACACTTAATGTTTAGGATGTATAAGGCTCCATGTTATGTGGTGTACCAGTTTAAAAAGATGGGATTGTTTTCATGGAGTTTATAACTTAGTAGGAGGGAATGAGATAAGCACACAAATCAAAGGGTAGGTAGTGGGGCTGCTAAGTGCCTTTAACAAGAGGGTCTCCAGAAAAAGGGGAAAAAAAGGATCTACAATGCACTTTTTAACTTGATCTGCCATTCTTAACACTTTCTCCACGACTTTCTTAAAAGTCTAGCCAGAGGCAGCAGACACACTAGCAATTCACAACCTTCCTGAGTGATGGTTGGGCCAGATTAAAACATAATTTGGAAATATTTAATAAAATAAATAAAAAATACAATTAAACACAGATAAAGTTAATATGTGGTTTTTCTAAGTCAATATATGCACTCATGTACTTATGATCCTTATGCACAGCGATGATCAAAATAGAATAAATCATACTCATATTTGCCAATATATAAATGTCATCACCGGAAATTTAACAATCAACTTTGCCAAGCCAATGTGAGCTGGATCTAACACATCCCTGCAAATAGCTCTTGGGTAAGTCAGAGCACTCAGACACCACGAGAAAGATGCAACGAATATAGAAGTTTGGGGGAGGGAGAAATTACATTTGATTGGGGGGGAGGGGAAGAATTTGGACTGAATCAGGACAGGTTTCAGGAAGGAGTCAGCTGGGTCTTGAGGGATCGGTTGGATCAATGGCAAAAAGTGAGGAGAAGGAACGAGTAAGTGTAAAGAACCAGAGACGGGAAAGGTTTGTTCAGGAACAGTCAAAAGACAAATCTGACAAGAGTCCAGGACTTATGTAACCGATAATAGGAATTGTGGCTGGAAAGGAAGGTCAAGCTCTGATTTCAGAAAGCCTTAGATGCTAGATTAGTGAGTTTGGATATCATCCTATAGGCAATGAAGACTTACAAGATTTCTGAACAGAGAAGTGACATAATCAGAGCTTGAAAAATCAAATATATACCACGCCAATAGACATAGTATAAGTGAACAGATTTTTAAAATTGGCTCTCCCCATCAAGAAAACAAGCACAGGAAGTAGAATCACTTTGAGGACGTGGCTAACTAAGCCACGAAGTCAAATGAAAGCAAAACAAATAAACAATAACCAGACCTGAACTAGGGCCAGAATGAATGAATCATAATTAGACTTTCCCTATACCTCTTAACTTCACATACTGAAGTAGAATGTGCCTAGTGTCAAACTTACCTACCCAACATCCTCTTTTTGTCATTCCTTATTATTTTGGTGAAACCCACAGATAAAATTAAAATGTTTTCTTGTTTTTAGGCTTCATCTTTTAAGGATTAAATTTTTCCATATTTGTGCAATATAAGACATTTTTATTTTTCTGTAATTTGAAGGTGTTATGAAAGAAAGCAGATGGGAAGGACAGGATGAAAAAAAAGAGAGAAATATCACATTTAAAATACACAGTATATGTACTTTTATGATTGTTGCCCAAGACTTATCCATAAGCACTGTGCTTTGATCCAGCAATACCACTACTAGGTCTGTATCCCAAAGACATAAAACAGAAAAAGTGCGGTGGGGTGGGGGGAAAGGACCTATTTGTCCAAAACTATTTATAGTAGATCTTTTTGTGGTGGCAAAGAATTGGAAATTGAAGAATGTTCATCAATTGAGGAAGGGCTGAACAAGTTGTGGTTCATGATTGTAATGGAATAATACTATTATGCTACAAAAATGACGGGCAGGATGATTTCAGGAAAACCTGGACTTCTGTTAACTGATGTGAAGGAAGCAGAACCAGGAGAACACTGTACACAGTGACAGCAATATTGTATGATGATCAACTATGAATGACTTAGCTGTTCTCAGCAATATAATGATCTAGGACAATTCCAAAGGACTCATGAGGAAAAATGCCATCCACTACCAGAGAAAGAACTAATGGAATCTGAATGCAGATCAAAGCATACTATTTTTCACTTCATTTTTTTTCCATAGGTTTGGGTTTTTTTTTTCAGTCTCTCTTCTTTCACAACATGACTAATATGGAAATGTGTTTTGCATGATTGCACATGTATAACCTATATAAAATTGCTTACTTTCTCAAGGGAGGGAAGGAGAGAATTTGGAACTCAAAATTTTAAAAAACAAATGTTAAAAATTGTTTTTACATGCAGTTGGGAAAAGACATCACAAGCATGATAGGAAGATATTAAATTGAAATAACATTGGATCTGGAGTCCTAGGACTTGGGTTCAAATACTATCTTTGATACTCACTACCTATATAACTGCTGGCAAGTCATTAAACCTTCTAGACCTCAGTTTCTTCATCTGGTGAGAAGGATTTGGACTATATTTCCTTAAGTCTCTTCCTAGCTCTAAATCTGAGATCCAGTGATCCTAAGCACAGCAGTATGAAACCTAGGTCAAGTCACATAAGTGAGTCAGTCAAGAGTCTTAAGCAGAAACCATAACTCAGGTGACCAGGCCTGTCTTTTCTCCTAATTGAGTTCTAGAGAAACAGAAGTGAAGGCCCAGCCCATTTTTCTGATGGGGCCCTATCTACATGATCTTTCATTTAAATGTGGCATCCATGAGCATAATACTGCTTTAATAAAATGAACATTTTTCCTTCCTCAGTATTTACCAGCTTAGAACAGTTACAGCAATAATATTATCTGAACAACCACCATGCATCTCAACATTCTAGATCTTTTACAATATTCACTTGGAAACAGAGCTGAGAAATCACCTTCAGCAATGGCTTAATTTGGTTTTTCAGTGAGGATGCATCTGAACATGGACCATGGGAAATAAAGTAACAAAATATTATGACATCTTATAGGTTGCCTGAGCAGAAAACAGTGCTAAGCAGCTCACTAAAGGTGTGTGTATATTTGTGTGTGAAAATGTGTGTGTGTGTGAATTGCTTGTGTCAAATACAGCATTCCACAATGGACACAGCCTTTAAAATTTTTTCTTGACAGAGGATCAAAGAAAGAAAATTTGAAAACACATTTCACCCCTTATCCTGCAGGAATCCAACTCTCAATATTATTACAAAGTGTCATAAGAACATAAGAATGTAGAAGAAAGGTCTTCTCTACCCACTCTTCTTTCTTAATCTCTCTCTCTCTCTTCCTCTGTCTCTCTGTCTGTCTCTCTCTCTGTCTTTCTGTCCGTCTCTCTCTCCATCTCTCTCTGTCTCTCTCTCTGACAGACACACTTAGATGATGCACATTTATTTGAAAAAGTTAATCATAGTCATAGTGATACTAGACTGTGGATAGGGTGGGTATCTGTTATATTGCCCAGGGTAAAATAGCTAAATCAATGGCTGTCAGCAGACTTGACATTCTCAAAGAGGCTCCAACTTGTAATAAGAAATATTTAATGATTATAAACTCAGAGTTAGAAGGGAAGTAAATGTGGAAGAAAATGGACAGGCCATAATAAGTAAAAACAAATTGATGAGAAGCCACAGGAAGACCTTACCTAGAAGTTTGGTATTTTGAAGTTAATTATTATAATTTGGTTTTGATTTTTTTGTACTCTGCACCCCTATCCTTGAGCATTCTCAACTATGATCAAATTCCTTATTACTACAAGAATTTTTCAGAAGAAATGCTTCCAAATAGCTTGCTGACTATATAAATGGCATATACATACCCAAATGTATATGTGTGTGTGTGTGTATGAATACATATATTTCTACCATCAGTATCCTTGGCTTTCTTCAGAACTCAGCTCAAGTACCACCTTCTGCCACAGACCTTTACTGGTCTGTCATCTGTTAATGCCTTCTCTACTTATGTTATCTTCTATCCACTTTGTATATCTTGTATGAACCTAGTTATTTACATTTTTCCCTTCCAGAAGAAGCTAGCTGGTGCAATAGATAAAGTCCTGGGCCTGGAGACAGGAAGACCTGAGTTCAAATTCAGTTCAGACACTTATTTGCTGTGTGAACCTACGCAAGTCACTTAACCGCTGTCTGCCTCAGTTTCCTTAACTGTAAAATGGGGATAACAGTAACATTTCCCTCCCAGGGTTGCTGTGAGAATCAAATAAAAAAATATTTGTAAAGCCCTTAGCACAGTAGCTGGTACATAGTTGGTGCTCAATAAATACTTACTCTTCTCCCTCCCCTCTTCCCACTCTTCTACTACAATGTGAGTTCTTAGAGGGCAGGGCTGTTTTTGTCTGTCTTTGTTTTCCTAATGATTAACACTGTGTTTGGAAGATAGTAAGTGCCTAATTATGTTTGTTGACTTGATCTGATTCTGCATATTAATAGGTGGAAAGGAAATCTAGCAGAGGCCTCATAACTATAATTCACATAGTCACCTGTTTTAAAAGGGATCCTATTCAGACAGGAACTGGAACCAGATGACCTCTGACCTGCCTTCTAGTTCTGTGAATCTGTAAGCCTACGAACCATGTCCTGACAGATGTATCTCCAGGCCTCATAAGACTGAACCCAAACATGTCAGAGGGAAACGTCCACGTGCAGCTAATGCCTAAGAGGAGGCTTCAGGATTAGACCAATAAGATTCTGGGCATGTCTGTACACTTCACAAGGCTAGACTTGTTGAATTTCTCCATTTATAACTTCAAGCCAGCATGACGGCTAACTCAAGTCTTATTTCCCAGGAGTGCATTCTTTTCCGATTAGCCAACAAGCCACTTCACTCCTGCGGCTAGTCAACAGTTAGACAAGAACACCCAATGCTCTGATTGATGGCAAGTGAGAAGCCCTGGGTCACTGGAAGGGGCAGCAGGGAATTCCACTCGGAATGTCATTCTAAGGGCCATTGTAATATCAAGTCCAGGGCCTAGCACCCAATGGGCTAGCTACACAGCAGAATGAAGTAGTGAGCACCTGGAAGTAAGAGAGAAACCAGGGTTCAAAACCTACCACTCATGTTTACTACTCACATGATCATGGACAAATGACTATTTGTGCCTCAGTTTCTAATCTATCAAAATGAAACACTGAGGTGATATGGATATAGACATATAAATGTACATGTTATATATAATTCCATTTGCAAAGCATGCGTGTATGTATATTGTGCTTTGCAAACAGAGGATTAGACACATACTCTTTAAATTACTGCCAAATTCTCCATGAAGACAGCAGAGGAAATTCCTGATCCTACTCAAGGAAAAGCAAGAGCTACCACAGTCTAGAGGAAGTGACACACACGTTTCCTGGCTGTTTTAGGGAAGACAAATATGCTTTGTAACAGGTCAGTCCAGAAGCCTTCAGTTATACTGAAGTCTATGAACCATGTCCTGACAGATGCATCTCCAGGCCTCATAAGACTGAACCCAAACACATCAGAGGGAAATGTCCATGTGCAAAAAAGAGCCTCAGGCTAGACTGTAACATTAGCAAAATCCCAGCTCCAGCAGCTGCTGGGGCAGGGGTGGGGGTGCAGGGAAGGTGGGGATTGGGAGCGGTATAGGGAGGGGGGAAATACCATACTTTTCCGAGTAGACAGAAGTTAGGTGGAGGACAATGTCTAGGAATTCCTGAGCCACTGAGCATCTTTCTAATGCCCTGCTGAGTTAATACAATTCAGGGAGTAAGACCCAATGTTTAGTTTTATTCTCTTCAAGGAAGTTTTCCATGTCTTTTGGGGACTCATGGCCACACTTGGTTGGATAAAAACTGTTCCATGTCTTCCTTAAACAGTGGTTAACACAGTGCTTAGCATAGTGCCTGGCACACAGAAGACATTTAATCGATGCTCGTGGATTCACTGGCTGTTGGCTCAAACCCTGTATCTCAAACCCTGAATCTAGGGGTAGTATTTAGGCCTCTTGATTCCTAGGCCTCAATCCATGTAGGACAGTAAATCAGGCAGCCTCAATGACAGTGCTGGAATCCTGCTCACCTCCACAAAGGCATGTTGTCTATTTGCCTTCAGAGGACTTTTTGCCTATGCCTCATAAGGAATGCCCTTCATATCTTAGAATCATACAATCAGAGCTGGAACAGGACCTACTTTACAGATAAAGAAATAGAGGCCCCTAAAAAGGTAATTTTCCTAGTGTTGTGCAGGTAATGAAATAGCAGAGCCATGATTCAAACACAGGTTGGTTAACTTCAGACCCACTGTTGTTTGGAAGATGTTTTCCACTAGAAAACTCTCAACAATCCACAGAAAAAAAGAAAACGGGGCGAGGTGGGACAGGATGTTGGGGCAGCAGAGTCAGAGGACCTGGGTTCAAATGTTGCTTCTGTTACATACTACCCCTGTAAACTTCAGACAAATCACTTAACCTCTTTGGGTGTCAGACTTCTCATCTGTAAAATCCTAGGCTTGGACTGGATGGCATCTGAGTTCCCTCCTAGCTCTGGCTCTATATCCCTTATAATAAAGAAGGAGTTTGTGCAGCTGAATGAAAATGAAAATACCCAATTGAGAGAAGTTCACTCGTCTCCAATTTCCTGCTATAGAAGACAATTCTGCTCTACATCAGATCTTCCCCAATCCCATTTCCGGCCCCACCCCCATTTTCCCAATATATATCATCCCAACTTTGTCAGGACCAGGTGCTAGTGAGTCACAACCAAACCACATGGTGCTTGAGGTGGAACTTCCCTTTGGCAAGGTCACTGGGTGTAGAAGGTAGCTCTAAGAAGTAATAAGACTATGGCACTCCACTGCGGTCCTATGTGCTACCAGAGGCAGAAGGTGGCCTTTGTTCTCTTGAAAGCAAGAGATACATCAGTTTCATTTTAAAAAGTATAGATTTTTAAGGTGTCAGACCTTTATAAGGCACTAAAGTTAGTCAGTTATCTAATGTTTAAGGTGGCTCTGAGGCATTATTGGTAGGAAAAGGGAAAAGACACATGGTTCACGGTCTAGGATTCCTTCAGAAGAGACCAGATGTTTTACAAAAATTATTAGTCTTTCAGAAATCTTTCGAGAAGTAGACATTTCACTTTTCTTAGATGAATGACCTACTCAAGGCCTTCAAGAATACTGTGAACAGGGCCAGAAATACAGTTTGGACTCCCATTCTTGTGCTCAATTGTCTACGGGGAAAGGAAGTAGAACCGTTCAGCAAAAATCTACATGTACAAAAATCAAATGACATAAATAAAGCTATGTATCTATAGATATAGATATAGCTATTGATCTATAGCTCTATGTCGACATAGCTATATGTAGACATATATCTATAGGTCTAGAGCTATCTATTTATCTATCAAGCAACTAAGTGGCACGGTAGATAGAGCCCCAGGCCTGGAGTCAGGAAGACTCCTCTTCCTGATCTCAAATCTGGCCTCAGATACCTGCTAGCTATGTGAGCCTGGGCAAGTCACTTAACCCTGTCTGCCTCAGTTTCTTCCTCTGTAAAATGAGCTGGAGAAGGAAATGCAAACCACTCTGGTATTTCTGCCAAGAAAACCCCAAATGGGTTTTCACAAAGAATCAGACACACTGAAAAATTCATGCTTTAAATAAACCCACAAACATATATATGTAGTAATAACAATAACAATAGGTAACATTTATGTAGTGCTTACTATGTGTCAGGCACTCTGCTAACTGCTTTACAATTATCTCATTTGACCCTCACAACAACCCTGGGAGGTAGGTGTTATTATTATCACTCCCGCTGAACATATATAGAAACTGAGGCAGACAGGGTTAAGTGACTTGCCTGGGGTCGTGCAGCTAGTCAGTGTCAGAGACCACATTTGAACTCAGGTCTTCCTGACTCGCCGTCCCACGCACTACCTACTGAGGTACCTAGCTACCATACATGTAACTAATGTGTATGTGTCTATATGTTATGTATGCGTGTCTATTTGCCTTCAGAGGAGTTTTGGCAAGCATTCTCAGAAAGAGCTGAAACTGCCAAAGCCAGTTGACTTGGGTCAGTCTTCTTGCCCACAGGTTCTTCAGCAGAGTCAGGAGGCAGAGCTTATAGTTATTGCAATATGTCCAGAATTATCAAGTCCATTTGCTTTTCTTCCCTCTTTTATCTTAAAAAAGAGAAACCTTAATGTTAAAAAAAAAAAAAGCAGTTTCCATGTAATGTCACAAAAACTAATCGAGAATCCAGGGGTAGTATTTAGGCCTCTTGATACCTAGGCCTCAATCCATGAAGGGCAGTGAATCAGGCAGCCTCAATGTCCATTCTGGAATCCTGCTCACCTCCACAAAGGCACAACTTTCCTTTTAGGTCAAGGGTTCTTAATGTCTTTTGAGTCATGGATCCCTTTGGCAGTCTTGGGAAGCTTATGGATCCTTTTGTTTTTAAATGAATAAATTAAAATATTTGTGACCACAAAGGGAAGCAATTATACTGAAGTACAGTTATTAAAATATTTTCAAAATGGACAATGGTTTTTCTTCCTGGAAACTGTGTTTATGTTAATAACAGCCAGGTGTAGAATCTGCAAACATTTAACTCAGCTCCCTTCAAAAAACAACTTAAATATTAAACTGTGCATATCCTTTTTATCAGTGATATTACTAAGTCTATACCCCAAAGAGATAAAAGAAAGAGGAAAAGCACCATGTGTACAAAAATATTTATAGCAGTTCTTTTTGCAGTGGCAAAGAATTGAAAACTGAGGGAGTGCCCATCAACTGGGGAATGACTAGACGAGTTATGACACATGGCTATGATGGAGTACTACTGTGCTGAATGAAATGATGAAGTAGATGGTTTCAGAGAAACTTGGAAAGATGTATGAATTGATGCAGAGTGAGAAGAGCCAGGAAAACAATTTTTCTACAATAACAACAATATTATAAAGACACTCAATTATGAAAGTCTTAGGAACTCTGATCAGCACCATGATCAATCATGACTCCTGAAGACTCATAATGAAACAGACTGGCCACCTCCAAATAGAGAGGTGATGGACTCAAGAGTATAGAATGAGATATTAACGATAATATTTTTATTATTTTATTATTTTAATAGTTTACTAAATGTTATTTTATCATCTATTACTTAGCTAATTTATTTATTATAATAATTTTAAATAATAATTTTTTAGACATGGCCAATGTGGGAATTTGTTTTGCTTGACTATGCATGTTTGTAACAGAGGATTTTTTTTCTTTTGTTTTCTCAATGTGTATGTGTGTGTGTGTGTGTGTGTGTGTGTGTGTGTGTGTGTGTGTGTGTATGTGAGTGTGTGTGTGGTGTGTGTGTGTGTGTGTGTGTACACACATGTGTATGAGAAAAAGGAGGCGGGAGGGAGAGAAAGTAAATCTGTTTTAAAAAAATCAGTTAAAAAAAAGCATAAAAGCAACTTAGGTTGGTCTTCCTTCCCTGCCCCTCACCCAATACCATCCTTGTCAGAGAAAAAGAAACACAGCCAATACATACAGTGCAAGATGCCCCTATTCTACAATTGCTAGACTTATACAATGTCCCTTAAATGTAAGCAACTACTACTGAGAGGAGTAGAAGTCTTAATTAACTGCTCCTTGGGTTCTATTACCTGCTTCCTAGCTTCTATGGGCCACTGCATTGAAAAGAAGAGGAGGAGAGGAAAAGGGAAATGGACCAATACATTTCTCTACCTCACCAGCTATGTCTCCCCATAACCTCGAAAGCTCCTAGCCCACTCCCCATGAGCTTATATTCTACTGAAGGGATACAATATAAATATGTATTTGTAAACACAAAGCATATCTACAATCATACAAAGAAATAGTTTTAAGAGACAGCACTAAAAACTGGAGAACCAGGAAAGAATTGCTGTTAGAAATGAGACCTGGGCTTTGAAAAAAGTTAGCAACTGGGTAGCTCAGTGGATGGAGTGCTGGGCTCATCTTCCCTAAGTTCAAATCTGGCCTCAAACACTTACTAGCTGTGTGACCCTGGGCAAGTCATTTAACCTGTTGGCTTCAGTTTCCCCATTTGTAAAATGAGCTGGAGAAGGAAATGACAAACCACTCCAGTATCTTTGCCAAAAATTACCCAAATGGGGTCACAAAGGGTTGGACATGACTGAATAATATCAACAAGCATTTCTGCAAGGTAGAAGGTGAAGAAGGAATATAAGTTAGCAGATCATTTGTTCAAAGGCAGGAATCTTGTATAAAAAAAAATTAACCAGTGAAGAGGAGCCAAGATGATGGAGTAAAAAACAGGGATTTGCCTGAGCTCTCCCCAAATCCCTCTAAATCCTTTAAATAATGACTCTAAACAAATTCTGGAGTGGCAAATTTCTAGAAGGAATAAGACAATAAGACAATTGCCCAAGACAGCTTAGAAGGTTGGTGGGAAAGATCTGTTACACCAGGGTTAGAGAAGAGAATGGTCCAGTGAAGGCTGTGGCAGTGCAGACCAGATCCCAGCAAACCAGAAGGCCCTGGGAACAATTAAATCAGTGACAGCAGTGGAGGTTTCTAGACCTCTCAGCTCATAGATGGTAAAGGGGTCAGACAACTGGTCAGAAGGAGATTTATAGGGGTCTCTTTGCTAGCACCAGGGGCAGAACTCTGTGCATTGCCCGTACTCAGATCTGGGTCATAGTCCTGGGTCTCAGTCCCAGGGCAAAGAGGAGAATTAGCACACCAGAGCTTGCAGCTACAGAAGAGTGGGTACCCTGATCACAGTTCCAGGGTGGAAAAGAGTGCTTGTGATCACTCACAGACCAGTGCACAGTACAGGAAACCCTAGATCATACCACTTTGGAAAGCCCCAAACTCACAGATCCCTAGCATTATCTTTGAAAATAGTCGCACAAAAACCCTAAAATTTAGGACAATGCCCCTTCCACTCTGGAAGCAAAGCCCCACTTTAGCACTGGGTTAAAAGTCAAGAAATAGGATAGAAAATAAGCAAGCAGAAGAAAAAGACCCTGACTATAGAAAGTTACTATGGTGACAGGGAAAATAAAAAAATAAACTCAGAAGAAGACAGCAAAGTTAAAACGCCTACACCCAAATTGCCTCAAAGAAAAATATGAATTGGACCCAGATAATGGAAGAGCTCAAAAAGGATTTTAAAAATCAATTAAGAGAAGAAGAAGAAAAATTGGGAAAAGATATGAGTGACACAATAATGAAAAAAAGAGTCCACAGCTTGATAAAGGAAGCACAAAAATTCACTGAAGAGAACTCCTTAAAATAGAATTGGCCAAATGGAAAAAGAGGCACAAAAATCCACTGAAGAAAATAATTCCTTAAAAATTAGAATTGGGCAAGTTATACTATATATACTATATAATGACTTTATGAGACATCAAGAAACAATCAAACAAAATCAAAAGAATGAAAAAATAGAAGAAAATGTGAAACATCACATTGGAAAAACAACAGGCCTAGGCAAAAGATCGATGAGAGATAATTTTAAAATTATTGGACTACTGAAAGCCATGACCAAAAAAAAAAAGAGCCTAGACATCATCTTTCAAGAAATTATCAAGGAAAAGTGCCCTGATATTTTAGAATCAGAGGGTAAAATGGAAATTGAAAGAATCTACCACTCACCTCCTGAAAGAGATCTCAAAATGAAAACTCCCAGGACTATTAGAGCCAAATTCCAGAGCTCCCACACCAAGGAGAAAATACTGCCAGCAGTCAAAAGGAAACAATTTGAATACTGTGGAGCCACAGTCAGGATAACACAGGATTTAGCAGTTCCTACATTAAGATAGGAGGGCTTGGAATATGATATTCTAGAGAGCAAAAGAGCTAGGATTACAACCAAGAATCACCTACCCAGCAAGACTGAGTATAATCTTTCATGGGAAAAAACTGATCTTTAATGAAATAGAGGACTTTCAAGCATTCCTGATGAGAAGACCAGAGCTGAATGGAAAATTTGACTTTCAAATACAAGACTAAAAAGAAGCATAAAAAGGTAACCAGGAAAAAGAAATCATAAGGGATTCAATAAGGTTAAACTGTTTACATGTCTACATGGGAAAACGATACTTTTAAGTCCTAAAAACTTTTTCATTATTAAGGCAATTAGACAGAACATACATAGACAGAAAGCACAGGTGTGAGTTGAATGTATGATCATCTAAAGTTGAAGGTATGATTATCTAAAAAATAAAATTAAGGCATGAGAAAGAAGAATGCACTGGGAAAAGAGAAGAGGGAGAGGTACAAATGGGGTAAATTATCTGACATAAAAGAGGCCCAAAAGAGATTTTACATTGGAGGGGAAAATAGGGGAAAGGGGGAGGGGAGCATGTCAACTTTACTCTAATAGGAATTGGCTCAAAAAGAAAATAACATATACATTCAGCTGGGTATAGAAATCTCTCTTACCATACAGGAAAGTAGTGGAGGGGGGCTGAGAGAAGGGAGGGCAACTTGGGGGAGGTAAAAGTCAGAAGCAAAACACTTTTGAGAATGGATGGGGTAAAAGGAGATAGAGAGAGAGAGAAAAAAAAAGAGGGAGAGAGAGAGTAGGATAAACGAGGGTGAGGGGAATAGGATTTAGGGAAATATATAACTGGTAATCATTGAGTTTCTCTGACAAAGACTGCTTCTCAGACGTATAGGAAACTGAGTCAAATTTATAGAAATAAGAGCCATTCCTCAATTGATAAATGGTCAAAGGATATGAACAGGCAGTTTCCAAACAAAGTAATCAAAACTATCTATAGTCATATAAAAAGCTCTAAATCATTATTGATTAGAGAAATACAGATTAAAACAATTCCGAGCTACCACTACACACGTAGCAGATTGGCTAATATGACAGAAAAAGGGAAATGACAAATATTGGAGAGGATATGGGATAATTAAAACACTAATGCACTGTTGGTGAAATTGTATGATTCAACCATTATGGAGAACAATTTGGAGCTATGCCCAAAGGGCTATAAAACCATAGATACCCTTTGACCAAGCAATACCATCACTAGGTTTGTGTCCCAAAGAGACGAAAAACAAAAAGGAAAAGAACCTATGTATACAAAAATGTATACAGCAGCTCTTTTAGTGGTGGCAAAGAATTGGAAATTGAAGGAATGTCCATCAACTGGGAAATGGCTCAACAAGTTGTTATATATGATTGTGATTGAATACTATTGTGCTTTAAGAAATGACAAGCAGGATGCTCTCAGAAAACCCTGGAAAGGCTTACATGAACTGAAGAAAATTAACTAGCAATGTCTCTTGAGAGAATGCATGAAGGGTAGAAATAGGAAATAAAGGTAAGTGGAAGCCATACTTCGGGGATCTTAAAAAGTTAGGCTGAGAGTATATTTTATCCTAGAGGAAATAGAGAGCTACTAAAGATTTTCTCAGAGCAACATGTCAGATTTATGTTTTAAGAACATCAATCTGGCATCTGTAGAAAATGGATTGGAGAGGTGAAAGACCCGGAGACTAGTTAAGAGGCCAGTGCAATAGCGTAGGCAAGAGGTGACAAGGGCTTGAACTAGAGGTAGAAGTGTGAGTAGAAAGGAGAAGGATGTGAGAAATGTGTAGATAGGACATGGCAACTGATAGCACATGGGGAGAGGAAACAGTTAAAGGACTCCAAGGTTTCAAAGCCAAAAGACTAGAGGAATGGGGGTATCTTCAACAGACATCCCAAACAGGTGGTTAGAGAAAAAAAGGGTCAGGAAGAAAATAAGATCTGTATTCAAATCCTGCCCCTTACTAATTGTATGGCCTTAGGCAAGTTGCTAAAATTCCCTAGGTCTGGGTTTACTGAAGTATAAAATGAGGGGATTGGATTAGATGACCCCCGTGGTCCCCTCAAGGTCTAGACCTATGAAACAATGATATAAGGCCAAGTAGGATAGGTGTTTTAACTTGCATGGAAATTTTAACCACCACTGATACATTGTTTCTAAGAGAAAATTTACTCCTCTTTTAAGCTAACCTTTTCAATAAATAAACTTTAGGTATACAGCCCACTTTAAAGGGAGGGATCGCTCATACTATTTATCCATACTACTCCCTTTTCATCAGATTTTTCCCTCCCCCAATCTACAGGACACAATCATTAGACTTGGTCTTAGGGTGCTCATTAATTTATCATTAAAAAAACCCTTCACTTACATCAAAATTCTTAGCAGTATTTCCTACTTTTCCCATTCCTATTGCTTAATTTGCAAAGCAAAAATCAAGAATTCCCCCACTCCTGAGGCACAGACAAGGATTTAAAATGAAAAAATGTAAGTAAGGTGAAAAGTACAGGAAATTCATGGGAAACGTTACTAACTGTCTTGGTTTCAAAAGTGTGCAAATAATTTAGCAGAATGTGAATTAATTTGTAGTAATAAAATAAGGATCACAACATAAATTATTTTCTATCATCGTCCTCTTTTCCTACTTGTTCATTTATAATGAAATATTTTAAACTTTAAAGCATACTTCTATCTTTAATTTATAAATGTCTCAAAACTCTTCTCGCCAAGATATTTGCCTGCAAGGAAAGCAGGCCATCCAGCTTCAATCCCTGAAGTTTACATCAGTTCAAATAATGATCAAGAAATCTAATGAAAAAGTGGAGCCCCTTCTTCTATGGACTGTATATGATATCAGCCAGCAGTCCATTGACAAGGGAACATAATCTTACTCTTTACCTTCCTCTCCACTTCCTATACCCTCTAGCAAAGCCAGCACCAATTCTGGATATTTTCGAAGTGTGACCAGAGACCAGAAATGAGACAAAAGATGGAACATGTGCAGCCAGTAAGTCTCTGTGTCTAGAAGAAGCAAGAGTGGTGGACTCTACTGAGAAAGTCCTAGGGTGGGGACCTGTGAAGCAGTAGCAGGTATCAACCAGCCTGGAACAGTGCTTAGGGAAGAATATTTCTGGCTGAGGAGCTCTAACATCCCTGATACTTTGTCCTCAGGCACTAGAAAGGACTCTGAAAATATGGTACTCTGAACCTTAAAGATCTAGGAGTGCCTAACTTTGGGAAGTGGAGGTCTGGGCAAGAAGCCAGGGGAAGATCAACGGGGCCACCAACCCCACCCAAGAATATAACAGCCTGACTCTGGCACCAGGCCCAAATGTTAGAGCTAAAGCTGAAGAGATAAGATAAAAGAAAATACCACTCAGAACTCTAATTTCATAACAGCAGAAAGCAGAGACTCAAAGGAAAACAATGGATTTTCCACAAAGACTATATGTAAAGATTATGTGGTCACACATAATTCACATACACGCACACACACAGACACACAGACACACACACACATACTCTTTAGAATCTTACAGCTGTAAGGGACCTCAGAGAGCCTCTAGAATAGTCTCATCATTTTAGAAATGAATTAACAGTCCTGATGGTTAGTGGGGCATATAGTAACTTTTCTTTATACAACCGATATGGTCTTTAAAAATATCATATAAGTCAAAACAATTTTCAAATGCATCAGGGGAGTTTTTTCATTTAAAGGGAATCTGGTGGTAACTCTAAAACTTTTAAATTCCTTTTGAAAAGGCAATATTTATCTGTACTGAAAATTTAGATTTTCATCATTTGTTTCCTTTAAACTATGCCAGTACTAGTCTAAGGAAGAAGTAATTTGGCTGAAATCAACCCTTTTAAATTTTAATTTTAAAAATGTTTTATAGATGTACTTTAAAAATTGCCATCACTTTTCAAAGATTCTCTCCTATCCCCAAATAGAACTCTCCCTTGTCACAAACAAGCACAACCAAGAAAAACAAACAGACGTATTGGGCACTGACAAAGTATGCCTAATTCTGCACCTACAATCCACCATTTCTTTGCTCACCATCATCCATCCCCTGAAGTCATAACTGCACTGATCAATTCTGACATTTTTCAATATTGTTTTCCTTTACATTATTATGATTACTAAGTAAACTGTTCTCTTAGTTCTGCTTACTCTGGTCTTTATCAGTTCATACAAGTCTTCTCAAGTTTTTTTAATCCATTATATTAACCAGTTCTTACTGCATAGTAATATTCCATTATATTCCTATACTAACCATTACCCAGTCAGCAGGAACCCATTTTCTTGCAAATTCTTTGTTATTATGAAAAGACTTGTTATAAGTATTTCTTTTTTATTCATAGGACCATTCCTATATCTTTGACATTGCAATTACATTTGTCTTACAAAGATAAGAGGTACATTTTAGATGCCACAAAGAGAAATCAGGGTACCTGGGTTTGTTCCTGTTGTGTTGGCAACACACACAGTGTAGAGACTATATATACAAAGTCCTTTTCTTAACCTCTTCACTTGCTAAATGGGTTTATTAACAATGCAGCTCACAAGTGGTGGCAATTTTTTGGTGGTAGAGTGATGGTTTCAAAAACACTTGGATTAGCTTCTGAGGAAGATTTTAGTAAATCTTTAGGACACTGATTAATGTTTCTGATGGAGAAGGTTTTGAAATGGTCTATCATAACCTACATAATTTAAATCCACTTAGGAGAATGTCGCCTTTGGCCCAAAGCATATCGTTGAATGGCTGGGGATGTCCTTTGTTCTTATGACTCCTTTAATAAGGCTGGACGGGCATTTCTAAAGCCAAAGTATAAAGTATCTTTTTATGAAATCTTGGGCGATATAGGATGCATATTTCAAGAAGCAGGACAAGACACTTAAACGCCCTAGATTAGGTTTGAAAATTGTATCTCTGTATGTGTTACAATCCATTGGAGGTTTTCAGTTTCCAATTTAAACCATACAATTCAAGTCAGAGTCAGAGTTAATAAATATTTATTAAGTTCCTACTATGTACCAGGCACTATACTAAGCACTAGGAGGCATAAGACATTCTTGCCTCCACGAAGTCCACATTTGAATGGGGGAAGAAAACACATAGTATAAAATGAAGCTAAAAAGTGGGGCATGATGAAGTCCTGTAGCCAAGATGGGAAATGATCAGAGGAGGTGTGAGTTACAGAGCTGAATTCATCTTGCAGAATGATGAGTTTCTGGAGAAGGTGAAAGCCAGGAGATCAGCCAGGTGGGAAATGTTGAGGTGAGTTCCCCGGATGCTCTCATTAAGTGGTGGGGGAACAGGGAGAAACTCTCCAATATCAATCTTCTACCTTCTCCAATAAAATAGAGGGAGGAGCCCTAGGGACAAGGGGAGCTAAGGAGGAGTGAGATTTAGAGTTGATTTCATCTTGCAGCAGATAAAGAAATTTAACTTTTCACAAAATAAACACCTCTGGTGCCAGAGGTATACTAGCCAAATTTTCTGGGGACAGAATTTCCTGAGATTTTGAAATATGCATTTGTAAAAGTAATATTCAAAAAAACTCCCTCATATGCTCACTTGCCCTCCTTTAGTTTGAGCTTTCCATGTTCCCTTTAAGAGACAGGTCGAGAGTGAGGTGGGTTACAAAGCCACATTTCTTACTTTCTTGATTTGGAAAAGCTTCATGATGTAAGTAGTTTGATGAATAATTTTTTTCAACTAGTAAAAGTATTTGGTGGAAAGAGATCAAAACAAAAGGAAAAGGACCCATATGCACAAAAATATTTATAGCAGCTCTTTTTGTGGTGGCAAAAAAAATTGAGGGGATGTCCATCAATTCGGCAATGAATGGCTAAACAAGTTGTAGTATATGATTGTGATGGAATACTATTGTGTTATAATAGGCTTCTATAACACACAGCCAGTGGGGCGCTTGTCCTGAAAAAGGACTTCAGGGGGCAGCTAGGTGGTGCAGTGAATAGAGCACTGTACCTGGAGTCAGGAGGACCTGAGTTCAAATTTGGTCTCAGACACTTGACACACTTACAGCTGTGTGACCTTGGGCAAGTCACTTAAACCCAATTGCCCTGCCTTCCCCCTTCCCCACAAAAAGAAAAAAGACCTGTGACAACCAACCATCATCAGTGTGTCTTTAGTCTAACCTATCTGCTGCCTGAAGAAGTTCAGTCTATTTTAATTTTGGCTCCTACCTATGGCCAAGTTGTGCAGGTCGGTGCTATAAGAAATTATGATTAGGATGCTTTCAGAAAAACCTGGGAAGACTTACATGAACTGATGCAAAGTGAAATGTGCAGAACCAGGAGACCATTGTACATAATAACAAATATTGTATGATGATGAACTGTGATTGACTTAGCTATTCCTAGCAATACTAAGACAATTCTGAAGGACTTAGGATAAAAAATGCTTTCTACCTCCACAGAAAGAATTGATGGAGTCTGAATGCAATATGCATTATATATTTTTTTACTTTATTATTTTGGGGGAGGTGGTCTGCACTTTCTTTTGCAACATGACTAATGTGGAAATATTCTGCAAGACTGCACATGTATAACCTATAATAAACTGCTTGTTTTCTCAATATGTGGGGGGGGGAGGGGGAATCTGGAACTGATTTTTTTTAAATGTTAAAAATATTTGTTTATATGGATTGAGAAAATATTTTAAAGTATTTAGTAGGTTTGGATCAGGAAGTTATTTAGGCAGCATCTGAGAAGTTATAATACAAAACCATTTAGACATAATGAACACAATGCTATATTCACCACATATATAAGGTCAGCAGGGTTTCAGGTCTAGGATGCCTCCATTAAATGTAAACTTCTTGAGGGCAGGGACTGTCTTTCTTTTTGCTTGTATTTATACCCCAGTGCTTATCATAGTTTCCATTTCATAATAGGCACTTAATAAATGCTTATTGACTGGCTAACAGACTCACCTGATGATAGAAATGAAATTCTGAGTTGATGCTGATCTCAACTCCAGGATACATAGAGATCAGCAATCAACCAATTAAAAAGCACTTATTAAGTACTTACTTTGTATTCTATGCCCTGGGAATAGGAATAAACAAATGCGAAACACAATTCCTGTTCTCAAGAAGCTTACAATAGAAAAGAGCTGACCCAAACGAATGAAGAATAAGGGAAGGAGAAAGGGTATCAAAAGAGAAGATAGATTAGAGAGTTCCAGTTGACTTGAGGGAGAACCAGGAAACTGAAGGTGAGCTAATGGAGTACTAATGGAAAAGATTATGAAGAGCAGTGAAGGGTTTTAAGGAGAGGGTGATGGATATGGAGTGTCAAGCAAAAAAAGATAATTTAGCTAACAGCACTTTGGCTAACTGCAAAGGAAGAAAAATGAGAGCGACCTGAGGCAGGGATGAGAAAATGAGGGAGAATGAGGGTCAATTATGTTAAAGGAGTTAGAAAGTAAAATCTGGAGAGAATATTCTAGAGAGGCAAAGACTGGTGATAATTGCTTGCTGTAATGAGCTGTGAGGTAAAATTGAATGTAGACAAGGTGAAATTTGCTCAGATGCATATATGTATAGCTCATTAGAAAACTGATATTTTGGCAAGCATATGTCTCTATGCATATGGGCCATATGTCTTCAGTGTCTTCTTTTCAGCATTCTAAAATTATTACTATGTTCCTGAAAACATGTACTATAGAGTAAGAAAGTTAAATCTTTGCTTGCTACCTCATCTATGCCAACAAAGATTATAGACAACTACAGGGTGATATTCTCCTATAGCAAACCTGCAGCATTCTCCTAATTTTCCTCATATTTGCAGTCAAGTACTTATAACTCATTCTTTGTTCGAAAGAGGAAAGAGAAGAAATGATAGGCAATTCCTTCCTGAGGGTGGATTACTATTTAGTTCTGTTCACTTGCTACCTCACTGGCTTCACATGTATAATGCGATTTTTTTTTGAAAAATGTCTCAAATATGACTTTAAACTTCTTTTAAATTGTTGTATCATACATACATACATACATACATATGTACATACATACATACATACATACGTATGTACATACATACATACACACAGTCTTTAAGTAAAGGTTACAGGCCAAAACACCAAAATGGTGAACCTTTAAGAGTTTATATTCTTCCAGGAAGTAACAGTACCATT
Organism: Phalanger gymnotis; assembly: GCA_028646595.1. Classification (NCBI taxonomy): domain Eukaryota; kingdom Metazoa; phylum Chordata; class Mammalia; order Diprotodontia; family Phalangeridae; genus Phalanger; species Phalanger gymnotis. The sequence goes on from CM053627.1 coordinate 127,859,667, forward strand.
CATCAATGTGGTGAATCTCATTTTAAATATTTTACATCTTCAATGTAAAAACATAGGAATGTACACAAAGAGAAATGAGCTGGGAATCAGTACTGACCAAGTCAGTATTGGATCACTACAGGAGTGGATTTCAAGATGAAATACTCATCCTTGGTTTTACTCTTCAAAATTCTGGTGAATTTGTTCAAAGTTATTTAAGAACTTTGGGTGGGTAAATCAGGTTTCTTATTCTCCCACTGTTAACCTATCCATGATGTTCTTCATCTATAGTAGTCTTCATATGTATATTATTTGGATACAGAGCTCAAAGCAAAATTAGATGAAATCATTTATAATGAATGGGCCTGACTCATCTGCTCAAAATTCTGCTGCCCCACATCTCTTTCATCTTGATCTCTTTTTTTTAAAAAAAATCGCCCACAGAATGGGTTCCATACTTTCAAATCCTTTTGAAGCTAATTTTAGGTAAATAAAAAAAATTGGCTTATTCTACTTCAGCACTTCCTCAGAAAGGAATCCAATATACAACTGATAAATTCAAATGTGAGAAGTTTCTTCGTTGTCCTTTTGAATAAAATGATTCCATCACATTTGAAGCATATTGGTTTTTTACTGCCAGCTGCAAAAATAATCACATCTAAAAAATTAGAATGTAATTATAGCCATACCTCAGAAAGGTAACAAGGCAACACACAATTGGAATATTTTTCTTTATAGATAACGTACATGTAACCAATATGTCATTTAATTTGATAATAAACAAGATCAGGGAAAGATCGTTATCTTATTCAGTTATAACCTAGCTCTCCTCAAAAACAGTGAAATAATCTTCCAGATGTCCCATTCTTTTGAGGGCTGTCTTTTAAATAAGATCCAGGATTCTTTTAGTTGTGGTAAAATGGCACTGACTACTAAGTCACAGGAAACTGCCCATGTGCCTCTGGCTTTAGGCACTGGATTTGTATGAAAAACCTCCTCTCGAATTCTATTTTCTTGGCAGTATATTAATTGACACGATTTAAAAAAACTACTGTTCACTACTGTTCAGAGATACCACTCCTAGGCCTCTACTCCAAAGAGATCAAAGAAAGAGGGAAAGGGCTCCTATGCATAAAAATATTTATAGCAGCTCTTTTTGTGGTAGCGAAGAACCAGAATATAAGGGGGTGTCTATGAACTGGGGAATGGCTGAACAAATTATGGTATATGAGTAAAATTGAATAATATTATGCTGTACAAAATGATGAAGTGGATGGTTTCAGAGAAACCTGGGAAGAGTTGTTTGAACCAATGTAGAGTAAAGTGAGCAGAATCAGAAAAACAACTTATATAATTCAATATAACTGTAGACATTGGCTATCTACAAATCGAGAAAATACAGAATGTTTTAAAAGTCTTAGTGCAGTCTTAAGTTACTAAAACAGCAGAACTAGTGGCAAGATGTCCAGGGTGGATGACTGTGAACTTGTGGCTAGGAAGAGCCTGCTGTAGATGGTTAAGCAAAAAGGCATAGATGGGTTAGGATTATCTGTGCCTAATCATCTGCAAGCAGGCTATTTCCAGGCTACACTTCACTGTCATCCACCGTGGACATCTTGCTACCTGTCCTGCTGCTGTTTTGCTCCTCTACCATCACTACCCAACAGCATCATTGGTCCTAAAGACATGCTTGGCTGAGTTCATCCACTTAGCTTGGAACTCTGCCCCAGAGTTGAGCCTAAATGGCCAAGTAAGTGAGCCCAAACTCCCCTAATTAACTATATTTGGCTGGCCCAGACCATACTTCATATCTATCCACCCCTGCTATCTTGGGACTTCCTGACATCTGCCTTGCTTCAGCCACATACCCTCTTGCCCACAGTTCTTCCACTCCCCCACCCCCCGCAAGAATTTCTTTCTCTGGGGATAGTAATCAAATCCAAATGGATGCTACCATTGCTTGTGGACAGGGCATGATGTCCGTATGGCTCCATCCACTATTTATATGACCCTTCCCCACCTCCTAGCCCCAAATTCCCTTCCCTGGCCACCGCTCTCTGTTTTCTCCTATTAGACTGTGAGTTCCATGAAGGTACTCTGCCACCATATTGCTCCTCTCCCACTTCTTTGATCCAGCTAATTGTCCTCTTTGTTCCTCACTCAGAATATTTCATCTTCTATCTCTGCAACTTTGCACTGGACATCCACTGTACCTGGAATATAATCTCCTCTTTTCCTCTGCCTCTTACAATTCTTCTCTTCCTTCCAGATGCAGCTCAGGCATCATCTTCTGCAGGAAGCTGTTACTGATCCCTGAATTGCTAATACTCTCCTTTCCAAACTACTCACTTTATATTTATGCTGAATATATTTTTTATATGTACTGTCGAAAGAATGTAAACTTACTGAGAGTATGGATTTTTTCATTCTTTTTATCTGTATCCCAGGCACTTAACAGTACCTGGAACACAGAAGGCACTTAATAAAAGCCTAAATAATATTAATAAAAATAATAGCTAGCATTTATATTGCACTTTAAGGTTCGCAAAGAACTATACTGTAATCTCACACTAATCCTAGGAGGTAGGTACTATTATCATCCCTATCTTACAGATGAGGAAACTGAGGCCAAGAGAGGCTACATGACTTAACCAAGGTCACCCCCCAACTAGTGGTTAAGTGTCTGAGGCATGATTTGATCTCAGGTCTTCTGGTCTCCAAGTGTAGTCCTCTATTCCCCTAGTCCTCTACCTAGCTACCTGATCTTTGTCTTTGTACCTTCTAGCGACTAGCACATAGTAGGAACTTAATAAATTATTTTTTTATTCATTCACTCATTCTCATTCATTTTGGCTTTTATCTATTTCCTCCTGTAAATCCTCCACGGGAAGTTTATCCACTGTATTGGAGGTCTTAATTTAGATCTTTTGACAATGCACGAATACAAATGGAGGCTGTTTATCTATTATCTGTCCTGTACACTTCATGACTGGCTCATCTCCTTTTCTGGTCATACATCTGATGATGTTATTTACGCTACGTCTCAAATACAATTTATTGGTAATATGGTGGAGACACTCGAGCCCACCTCATTACTTATCAAAGTGCTTGGCACATGGTTAGCACTTAATAAATGCTTGCTAATTGACTTGTCTCTTTATTACCTTTTGGGAGATTTATAATTTTACTTCTTAAGAGAATTCTAAAGACTCTTAGCCATATGACAATACTGGAAGAATATTGATGTTTAAAAAATGGAACTTTTTTTTAAGGAGAAACTTTATTGTTGCTGTTTCTGACTCTCTGTGACCTCATTTGGGGTTTTCTTGGCAAAGATAATGAAGTGCTTTGCCATTTCCTTCTCCAGCTCACTTTACAGATGAGGAAACTGAGGCAAGCAGGGTTAAATGACTTGCCCAAGGTCATACAGCAAGTGTCTGAAGACAGATTTGAACCCAGGGAGATAAGTCTTCCTGACTCCAGGCCCAGTACTCTACTGCACCCAGGTGAGAAACTTAAGGTCACTAAAATCACTACACAATTTCCAAAAAAGCAATTTAGCCCATTCTCTTCTTCCTATTTGATCCTGGGCTTGGGTCATTACCTAAGACATATGTACTGATGGACCAGCTCCATGGATTATGCACCCAAATATCCAGCCAGCCAGCCAGCCACTGTCTGGACAAGAGATTCTTCACCTATTCAGTTTCTTATGTGGATAGTTAGATGTGATTTTGGGTTTTCTAGGGAAGGTTGTGCAATATCTAGGACATGAAGCAATTAGCACAATGACATCCACAAACAGGAGCATCTGAAGGAAGTTGTACCTATAGGAAATTCTTCTTCAATCTGGCTGTTGAGCAGGACTTTTTCCATGACAGTGGCAAACAACTTTGGTAAGCATGCACCTCTACGTTAGAAAGTTATAAAACATAACTTTTGATATTAATAAATCAGAGGGTAATTGAATAAGGTCTGTTGTTACATCTTTCAGGAAATTTTAACATATGCATGGAAAACAAATGATTGGATGAAGACCTTTAATGGAAATAGTACTGGCCATGGAGTCAGAGGACGGTTCAAATCTCATCTCTTTCCACTTACTTTACCTACAGCAAATTACTTAGCCTTTCTGGGCTTCAGTCTACTCAGCTGCGAAATGAGGGATTAGGCTAGCTGGCCTTTAACGTCTTTTCCAGCTCTATATCTGTGATCTTTTGATCGTCTTACTCTACTAAATGAAATACTTTTTCATTGTCAACAGACAATAAGTACAGTGGGATCTTATATATATATACAGTTACATAGTCAGCTAGATGGCAAAGTAGATAGAGTGCTGGACCTAGAGTCAGAAAGACTCATTTTTGTGAGTTCAAATCTGGCCTCAGACACTCACTAGCTATGTGACCCTGGGAAAGTCACTTAACTCTGTTTGTCTCAGTTTTTTCATCTGTAAAATGAGATGGAGAAAAAAATGGCAAACCACTCCAGTATCTTTGCCAAGAAAACCTCAAATAGGGCCATGAAAAGTTGGATAGGACTGAAACAACTGAACGAGCACAAGAACAATAATCATAAAGATGGGATCCACCGTACAAAAGCATTTGCTAAACACTGGCTATTCCCTCTTATCATAAAGCTTCATCAAGGATGCCCTCAATATATGCAGAGATTATTTTCCGAGATTTTAGATTTTGTAGGGAAGGGAATGAAGGCATATAGATTATTGATGCTTCCTTAGTCTCCTTTTCTGTTTTGCTCCAAATATTTTGTGTCCTCTCCTCTTTCAGATATTAAAGAAGATCCATCTGGTAGTATTGTAAGAAATAGCATATGACAAAATGGCAATAATCCAGAGCGTCTGCATTATACTCCCCATTGTTCCCAATAACACGAGGGAGCAAATACAAGTTCTGACTGACTGCTGTGAAGCCTGTGTGGGTGATCAAATTTGTCGATAGTGCATTCTGTTGTTAGGAATGTGAATTACAAAAGTGCCTTCAGTATGTGAGCCAAGAGTTACAAAACAATGCTGACATGGGGTGAATTTTTTTTTAAAATAGGCTGCACAGTGATATGGTTTAAAAAATGCCTCTTTTCAGCGTATTCACTGATGAACCTTTGCAGAGCTTAGTTAATAGAAGTATGACATATACATACATACATACATGTATAGAAAAAGAGAAATCAATCAAATCCCCCATGTGATAGCTCTCCTGATTTTTTTTTTAATGTTAGTGGATTTAAAATATCAAAGTTATATCAAGTAAAAATTTGGGAACTGGCTAACAAAAATCAAACTGAATAGAGTAATACTTCTAATTAACAAAAAAAAGACATGTTATAACACCATTCTTTGCTGTCACAAATGGCGTTACCTTAGTAGAAATTCTGTGAAACACAGTGATAGATTCTAGAAGATGAATTCTTTTCTTCTCCCTCCAGGTGAAATATGTTACCTATACAGGCTCACAGGCTCTAAAACCTCCCTCTGGACATGTCTCTTTCCAGTGACACAGAGCTGTATACTGCCTATAGCCTGGAGGGTATTGATCCTGCTGCCAGATAACAACAAGGCAGCTAGTTGTATGTACAATGGATAGAATAGTGGGCCTAAAGTCAGGAAGACTGAGTTCAAATCTGATCTTACTAGTTACGTGACCGTGAACAATCAATTTAACCTGTTTGTCTCAGTTTCCTCAACTGTAAAGTAGGGATAATAAGAACAACTACCTTGCAGGGTAGTTGAGAAGATCAAATGAAATACTGTTTGTAAAGCATTTAGCACAGTGTCTGCAATAGGCGTTATATAAAAATTCTATTATTGTTGCTATGACTATTATTATTGTTTATTAGGTAACAGACGCATGTGAGCTCCAGGAATAAAGAGCCAGGCCTACATTCTGATCTACCTCCAAGAGCTATCTATATCTGAGACAGTACCACTATTGTTTCCCTCTGGGATACAATGCATTTGAGAACTCAGTGCTAACAAATCTAGAACTTCTCTCAACCCACTCCTTACTCCCAGGATGACTTTGTCAAAAGCTCTGACCTCAGAGGATTTGTTAATCGAGATTCATTACTGTGTAACACACACCAACAAGAGACACTTTGACAAAAAATTTAAATATTGGTGACATTAATCTTTGATACAACGATATACAAAGGTATTTTGTGGTAGCCACAAAAATGCAGGAGTTCTGAAAAATGCTGGACATTTTCTTCTGTAAAGGATGAAAAAAATAAGCTTAAATGACTCTCATCAAGCAAAAACATACTTGAGAGAGGTCTGATCATTTTCTTCCTTCATTAATGACAAAGCTTTGAAGCTTTGGATCCTGAGAAAAATTAATAATTAATTTACTAGCTTTTATTGCTATAAGTGAATTATAGTTCTATTACATATTTACTAGGAGTATCTTAGGCCCTAGACTTCAGGAATTCAGAAACTTTATCAAGTTTATCTTAAGATGAATGTTTATTTTGAAACCTAGCACATATGGCACATGGTTAATCTGTGCCTTTCTCTATTTACATATACTAGTGTATTTCCCACCGTCTTTATCCACATAATTCAAAGCTCCCAGAGTCATTACTCACCTCAGAAACCTGCCTAACAGTGTGTGACCTGGCCATTCTGGTTACTCTCACTCCACCCACACTGCCTTGGGCAATATGATGGCAGCAAAGGAAGATTATACCTGCCACTTTGTCAGCAAATGAAAATTAATTAATTACTCATTGCTGGAAAAGAGAGGAAGGAGGCTTTCCCAAAGAAGACATGATCTGACCCTGAGGCACCCTACCTTACCATTTTCTATTTCCATTTAAGCTCTGACATGCAAACACTTCTCTAGAATACGAGCTATTTTCCTAGCTAATGCTGTTCTTAGAGCACTTCTTAGTAAGCTCATAAACATTTGATGATGAGAAGCACTAAATAGCAAATTGGCCCCAGAAGCCTCAAGCATTCCCAGATTTCTGAGTTTTCAACTTAACACAAATGGGAGATACAGCCCAAAAGAAAACAGTATCATCCTTACAACTTTCCAACTACTTGAAGCTCTTTGTAGGAGTAATTAAGCAGCCTGTCATTAACAGAGACAGAAAGTACCCTGGGATAAAAATCTTAAGGGATGTTTTTTTCCATGGTGTCTGTCTGGGAAAGTTTCAGTAACTGAATATGCTCATCACTGGTCTGGGCCTGCAGAGTGTGGGAGAACTCAACAGGACAGAATTCAACTTTCTGGGCCAAGAACAAAAGGAAGGCCTGTCAAGTTTTATTAGTAAACATGTAGTCCCTATGACTGAGAATAAGGATTGTTAACAGCTTCTACATAACAGCCAATGACAGTTTTACAGAGCTGAGTGAAATATATGTCATTTCACTCAGCTCTGTAAATGTAATATATAAAATACAGTTTTACATTAATTATGTAAATATAAAAAGGAATCCCTTAAATTTTTAAATTTAGCAAACATTTGTTAAGTGTCTTAGTACGCCTCCAGACTCCTTGAACCTGTCTACAGGATGTAGTTAGGAGTTTCAAGTTCAATTCTAGTATTTCTCACCAATTTCTCAAGAAGCCTTTATTAGCTGCTACAAGCCACACACAGGCAATATAAAATCAAGGAAAAAAAAACCAATGGGATTCTTGAGGGTCCTCCCCTCAAGGACCTTTTTTATACTTGAGGGGAGATAAAGAGTGGTGGGAAGTGGGAAATATATAGAAAAATAAATACAATATATATATATACAGAGATGATTCTGGAGGGAGGGAACAGATCTAATGTAAAGAGTGGTTTATTATCGATAGAATGGGGGTTCCGGAGGATATAATAGAAGGAGTAAGGTAAAGTGGAGAAGGAACACAAGAGGGATGGGGTTGACAAGGATTGGTATGAGGAATCAGGGAGTGGTGGCCAGAGAAAGGCCCTTCACCTTCACTGCAACTTAGAATCACAGGGATTCTGAATGGAATCAGAAAGTAGATAGTCACTCTTCATGGTAAAAGTTGGAGAAGGGAAGAGAGGTAGGTACAAGAGTCATAGGTTACCTAATGTCTTGTTCTTTTTGACAGCACCCTCAGAGCTCATCCACAAAGATCAAGGAAATAAGGCTAAATCTAGGGTTTATAAGAAATTCAAATTTTGGAAGTTTCTATATTTATAGATATTATAACCAAATTATCTTACCTACAAGTAAATAAATGCAAAATAAAGTAACTGAGAAACATGTTAGAGTATTGTTTTATTGCATTTGTCCCTTCACCCTATGAAGTATATGTTTCTAGTCCACTTATTTATATAGCTTACTAAACAGCTCTTAACCTGGGGTACAATGAAGGATTTCAAGGGGTCTATAACTTGGATGGGAAAAGATAATGCTTTTTTTTAGTAACCTTTGGTTTCCTTTATAATCTTATGTATTTTATACATCAAATATATTATTCTGAGAAGGGTCTGTGACATTTCAACAGACTGTCAAAGGGGTCCATGACAAAAAAAGAATTCAGAACCTGGCTTACACCAATTTCTTTTTCCACTCTTTGTATCCTACTGGGAGAATATTAACTCCTTGTAGGCAGGCCTTGTTTTGTTTCTGTTTTTGTAAAGGAAAAATAGGAACCATAATCCTTGATGGACTAACGAAGCAGAAATCCCCCAACCTCCTGGTGGCCTAATAGTGGAAAATAAGGAGAAATGAAATGTAATAAACTATATAAAGTAGGTGGTCTCATCTACAATTGTAATAAAAATATTTATTGTCCTTGGATAAGAGACACGTGCAGTCTTGTCTAAATGGCTACCTCATAGTTTGTCTAAAAGGGCTTCTTTCACAATTATGAAGGTATTTAGTCACCTCTCTTTGCCTCCTGCCTTTGAATGGGGAATGTCTTCTCATTCAGATAACACACCCTACCAGCTATATGCGAAAGACTCCCACAGAATGCCCCATCATTCTTGCTTGAATGATTTCCCCCTTTCTCTACCCTCTCTTCTCCTGTGAAAGACGTTACTTATCTATCCTAAGTTGGTGCAGAAGACTGCCGATTAGCTGTGTATGCCAAGTGAGGCTACCAAGTTATAAAAACTAAATGTGGATTCTAGGAAGTTGAAGCTGCTATCAGAAGATTCCTTGGCATGTTAATACATTTCTTTGCTTTCAATTTGCCCTCCCATCTTTAACCTACAGTCATGAGCTCTGCTGACAGGTACATCTCTCCAAGAGGTCCCATTAGAGAATTGATCAACATCTCCATGTGTATCCTTAGCACCTAAAACGGTGCCTGGCGTTAAGGAGGCAGGGAAGAAATGCTCATTGAATTGAATTAAATTAAGCTATTGACAGTATTCTGTCCCCTTGTTTTTTCCCCCCACAACATATCAATCCAGATTTAATTTACATACCATATTGAGCTGAGGAACTTATGAAGAGCAAGTAGTTGGATTCACAGGTCTGAGATTCAATATTCACATCCGCAAGTCTCAAAATCAGTCTTTTCCCCTGAGGGACTATAATGGTCTTTTCACATATGGTATGATTGGGGTAAGTCCCTGGATAATTCTTAGATGCCAACGTGCCACTGTCTTGGTAAGTCACCATGTGCCCACATCCATCACCTGTACAGAAAAAAAAAGAAAAGGATTAGAAGAGTGAACTCCTTTCTAAAGATTGATAGGCTAAACCACTATATTCTTTTTTTTAATTTTATTTTTATTTTGAAGTTAAAACACTAAACGGAATGAGCATTTCCATTTACCTCACAAAGAGGATTATATATGAAACTGTAGATCTCTATTATGTTCAGTTTGCCTTTCTTTTTAAGTGTGTAATAAGTTTAACTTGTAGGTTTCAAAGCCGTCCTGCTTGTCTGTGTTTCTTCCTGGCCTTTCTCCTGTTCTCTGCATTTTTTTAGAGATACCTCAATGACCCTCTTTTCTATTTTTTTTTAATAGCATTCTCTCCAGATGACATGTGTCACTCCAATTTCAGACATCAGGTAACTCTGAAGTAAACCCTTGGCTGGATCTTCTTTTCCTCAATTTAGTGCTCTAGCCAATAAGAGAAGGGTGGCATGATAAAAGACTGGCCTCAGAGGCCAAAAGAAGAGAGCTCAAGGCTGGCCTCTGACACATTTAGGCTCTAACATCCAGGGCAGGTTATTAAATCTCTTAGTGCTTCAGAAAATTCTCTAAACTGCAGATCAATCACTGGTCTGTTTTGGGAGAAAGAACTTATAAGGACTTCCCTACATACAATGATGCAAGCCTTGGCCCAGATGAAAAGTCCCCTAACTGCAACTAACCTTAGTGGCTTTGCATCTGATTATGGAATCCTCTGGTGACTATATCATTTAATTATATTACTCTGTTTAAAAGATAATGACATGTAGAAGAGTGTGCCTGGGTAAAGAGAAGGGCCACTTCTTCCTGTGAAACAGGGATGAAGAAGGAGACAGTGGGGGGGAAGACATCAGGGTATTATAAGATGAAGTGGAAGAAGGAGCTCTCAGAGAGGGGCCTCAGCTTTTTCAGTGATATATGAGGCAAGATTCTTGGATGAGAGGACTAGGGGAAGGAGAGTTATGGCAACTCTGAGAAGATAGGACAATATTTAGAAAAGCTGCTGTGTTGAGTAAAATAGTCATTCAATTAAGGAAGTGTAAAGGGCTTGCTTGCCTTGCTATGAAGAGGTCCCAGTTGAGATTACGCAACAAATTTGTAGTGGCCCCAGTCAGCATGGTTTCATGATTTTCTTCAGCTTGGTCAAGTAGCATGTGAATAGAAGCAAATACAGTAGATGTCTGGAGTAATCAAAGGCCACAGTTTGTCAGGACGATGATAGAGAGGACAAGAAAAGAGGTTAGTATGAAGTTGAACTGGCTTCCCAGTTTAGGAGTCAAGATAGAGAAGGGAGTAGGATACAGCCAATGTAGAGGTCATAGCCTAGGAAAGAACTGGGTAGTGGGGGGATTAGAGGTTAAGAACATGATGAAGAACAAGGTTAGGAGCTACAAGGCAGAGGGGAAAATAGAATGATAAATATTATGATTAGATAGTGGATTCTTAGGGTTGGGTTTTTTGTTTGTTTTAAAGAAAGATAATGACAATTGAAAGGAAAGATGGTTTTTAGAGGCATACGAGTTTACCAGAATGATACAAATAAGTTGTAATGAAATAAATCCCAATGGTTAGCTAAATAGTTTTCTTCTATTTTAATGCCTTTTCCCCCAACAATCAACATTTCCTTGAAATGTCCAATAGGTTAGCATTTACTAAGAGGTAAAATGAATATTAGTTGTGTAACTATGGGCAAGTCACTCCAAGGGCCTCACTTTTTTCATCTGTAAAATAGAAGTAATAATTCTGGGATCACCTGCCTAACACAAGGTTATGAGAAAAGCATTCCATAGATGTCAGCTCTGATTATTTTCTTTATATAGCTCCCAGACAAATCAATTAATATGGTATTTTTGAGCTATGTGTTCAGTACTGTGCTAGACTCAGTGACGGATGCAAAAGTATAAGATCTTCTTTTATGACCTGGTTGACAAGATATGAGTATCACGTGAGCAAAGGAAAAACAAAAACTCAGCTTTCTACAATTTTTTTTTTCCTGAGGAGTTGTGATAGATCAGGGTGTCTAAAAAGTCTCAGTGAAGCTTTAATGTATTAGATCTTAAACTGAGAATTTTGGGACACCCTGTACAAGCCCAAAACTCTAAAGACTGGGGCATATAGGTATAAAATTGTGTTGTAATCAAATAAGACACATAAAAGTTAATCAGACAGCGATTTAATGAAGGGCATAATTGGTATTGCACTACCTGGTAATGAGATATAAATGACAAACAGTTCTAGGAAATGATTATACTTTTACACAGCCAAACCAAACATGCATGGAGTCATCGGGAGGAAGGGAGGGAAGAGTAAAGTATACAAAAGGAAGCCACTCTGAGGCTCTTCTCTTTGAAGACCTTAGGCTCCCAAGAAACTGGACTTCCCAGTTTTGCTGGTGATGTATCTATAGTCTAAATGCCCTGGGAACCTGGGATTGTACACTCTCCTCTCTCAGTTGAATAGTTTCTTCTAAGACAATCTCCTTCTCATTCTTCCAGGAGATGCCTGAGCCAATTAGATTGATCTGAAGATCTCTTCAGCTTCATCATTTGTGCCCTCTAACTGAAGCCAGGCTTGTTGTGTCTGAACCTAAAGCTTAATTATAAAAACTTTTTTCCTCCAACACACACGCACAGACACACACATACGCACACACGCACACGCACACACACACACACACACACAAACACACACACTTTCCCTGTCTGCGTCCTTAGTTAGCAAAGGAGAAAATCCATTTCTGTCCTGTAACTAAAAGGGATCGTTACACTTCTACCTTCCTCTCCTCATTCCATGACTACCACTCCACTGTCTCTCTGTCTAGCATAAAGGATAAGAAAATCTCCCACTGCCAGACCTCTCAATGCCCTGGGACTAATGTTTGACAATCAAGTCAGTACATGCTATTAGTAAGGCTGAGGTAACGGGAGTAGACCAGTCTCCACACAAGTTGGTCACAGGATTCCATTACTCACTATTGTTGTCCTCATTCCCAATACTGGGGCCTCCCAGAGTACCCAGTTTGTGGGTACCGTACCCATTGACAGAGAGTCAGGGAGGACCAGCTACCTGTGAGCCTCAGAATCCATGTTTTGAAAGAAGCCTCAGAGCAGCTTCTTAAGCCATCAACTCCTTTCTTCTCTCTTGACTGTGGGCAGAAAGGAGCCACCAACAGTCCTTCTTAATCCTTCCTCCTAGGGCAGGGTAAGGGAAGGGGGGGATGGCCTAACACGCTGACAAAGTAGGGTGTTACAATTTAAGAGGAACCTCTGGCCCCAAAGTCTCTCTCCTAGAAAGCCTGAAATTCTACCAATTACCAATTCTTTCGCATCAGTAAAGAAACACTTGGGGGGCGGGACAAGATGGAAGAAATGGGTCTTCATCTTCATCAATTATCTACAGTGATTTAATTTGAAGTTTTCTGAAGGAAGAAGTTCTGAGAACAAACAGAGAAGGGACGGCACATTCTACAGCAGGGCTGTCCAAAACGCGTCCCGGTGCAGTTCCATCAGTCCCATTTATTCTATACAAGTATGGAAATTTACATAAATGCTTTAGTAAACAAAGCCAAGCTACTGCAGAGCTCTCACTAAAGTGGCAAATCAAAATATATTGTTTATTGCTTCAATAAAAACCTACGATTGGACAGCTCTGTTCTAGGGTATTTCAGGGCAATTCAGGGGTGGGTATTCTTGAGTGGGAGGCTGATGTTAGAAGCTCTGAAGGATAGAAAGGGACAGAAAGTGAAGTGAGAGAGCAACAAAGATAAACTTCACACTTTTCCCTACAGCTAACACTAGCCCTCTATACAAGAAGCCTAAGAGAGATGTCTTTAATTCAACAGGTCTCTACTGAATGTTTTACCCTTGGCCCTGCCTAAGAGCCAAACTCAAGGTTTTAGTTTTCTGATGATGTGTACAGAAACCAGGGGGTTGTTTTCCTGGGAGGGGCTCTAAAATAGGCGTCCACAACAAAGAAGACATTCTGGGATAATTCTATGTTGTGAGCAGATTATTGGAAAGCATGTATACGACTATATAATTAAGTGTTGAACTGTGTGCTGCAGACCACAAGCAATGTTCAGAGGGAAGTAATCACAACAACCTTCGTGGAAGAGATGAGATAGGCTAGCCTTTGAAATAATAAAAACAGCTGACATTTATATACTTGCTTTAGGTAGGCAGAACTTTGAGAAATAGACAGGAAGGGGAGGGTTGTCCAGGTTACGCAATCAGTCAACCAATTAACCAACCAGTATTTATTAAGCACCTACTGGATGCCAGACTCTAGGCTAGATTCTGAGAAACTTATATTCAATAGTAGAAAATACATATATACATATATACATACATATATAAGGTCCTCTTTGATAATGAAGGACAAATAACAATACACACATACACACATATATAAATAGATATGTAATAGACAAAATAATGGGGAGAAGTACTAGCAGCTAGGCAGAAGAAATTAGAAAAACTCATGTAGGAAGTGTCCTTCAGCTGAGCTCTGAAGGAAGCTAGGGATATTCAGTGGTGAGCTGAGGATATAATACATTCTAAGTATGGAGGATAGCCAGATAAAGGCGGGGAGGTGGGAAATGGAGTGTCCAATGTGAAGAAAAGCAAGAAAACCAGTTTGGCTAGACCATGGAGTCATATATACTAAGGCTGTTAAGGTAGGTTGGAGCAACATTATAAAAGGTTCTAACTGCTAAGCAGAGGCATTTGCATTTGATCCTCAAGGAAACTGGAAGCCAATGGAGTTTATTTTGCCGAAAAGTAGAATGGACAGATCTGTGAGTCCATTTAGAAAAATCACTTTAGCAAGCTGTGTGTTGGATGGATTGGAGGAGCCAGAAACACGAGGCAAGGATACCAATTAAGAAGCTATTGCAATAGTCCAGGCAAGAGGAGATGAGAAACTGAGGCAGCTAGGATGGTGACCCTAAGTGGAGAGAGAGATGATGCAGAAGCAGCAATGACGAGATTTAGCAACTTACTGGACATATGGGTAAGTGAGAGTGAACTGAGGTTGAGAACCTGGGGAAATGATGCTGTCCTGGGCAGAAATAGGAAAGTTATAGGTTTGGCAGGGAATATAATAGGGATTTTCTCTTGCTGGTGGTCTGGGGCAGGCTCAGAAACCTCTTTAGTTTGCAAAGGCGGATCTTCTTTTGCAACAACATCTGGGAATCCAGCACATCTTCAGTAGAATGACTTTGTTTTTCAGGCAGCATTTAAGACTGGTCATTTCTCAGGACACTGTCTTATGATAGCAAAAAAGTGAATTGGGGAAAAGAGATGCCTATAAGTTACTTGGTTGGAAACATCCAGTAGGTAATTGATAATTCAGAACTACAGCTCAAGAGAAAGACTTGATTTAAAACTCTGGGTGTCTTCTGAATAGAGACACTAATTAAACTCAAAGAGGAAGGCCTCTGACAAAGCTTTGGGGACATAAACATACATGCTATGTGCACATCTTTCCTTGGAATACTGCCACAGTTTACCTGTAAAGATGCTAAGAACAACAAATATGAAAGCATAATGACTAGAACGACCACTATGTTTGTGGGACATGACGGGGAGGACGGTATGTATTTTGTTGTTTAGACCAGATGTATAATTTCACCTGTATAGGGACTGTCTACCAATGGGTTCGGTAGCTGGTCTACAACTTATTGTCTTAGAGTTGCCTGGGGGCTATGAGAGATTAAGTGACTCACCTCTGGTCACATAGCTAGTGTCTGTCATAGGCAAAACTTGAAGTAGCTTTCTCAGTTTCAAGACTGGTCATCTCTCCGGGAACTGTCTTATGATAGCATAAAAGAGATTTGGGGAAAAGAGATTCTATAAAAAGAGGAAATGGATTCGTATGTAAAAAATATTAATAGCAGCTCTTTGTGGAGGCAAAGAACAGCCCACCAAATGGGGAATGACTAGACAAATTTTGATAGCTGAATTCATTGGAATACTACTGTACCATGAAAAATATTATAAAAGGGTTGGTTTCCGAGAAACCTGGAAAGACCTATATAAACTGATGCAGAGTAAAGTGGGCAGACTCGAGAAAAGAATTTAAATAATTGTAAAACATTGTAAAGATAATTGATTATGAAAGAAATAAGAACTCTGATTCCACGACTAACCACAATTATAGAGGACTCATGATAAAACTCTCTAGTCTCTTCCTGACTGAAAGGTGATGGACTCAGGGTAAAGAGAGGGAAATGAGGTTTTTTTGGACATGGCCAACGTAGGAATTTGTTTTCCTTGACTACACATATTTGGTTTTTTTTTGTTTTTCTTTTTCAGAGTGGGGGGAAAGGGTAGAGAAACAGATGAGAAGGCAAGAAAATAGATTTCTGTTGATGGGAAAAAATTAAAAACAAAACAAAGTGCATTGGGAAAAAATGAGATATAAAATTGGATGAGCAGGGTAGGGGGAAGTAAATGGAAGGTCCTGAAGAACAAGTGAAAGAATCTAGACTTGATAAGAAAGGAAAAGTGACAAATTTAGAATTAAAGGCCTGAAATTGAAATCCTGGCTCTTCTACTTATCTAGCAACCTTGGGCAAGTGACATAACCTTTCTGGGTCCTGGGTTCCTCATATGTAAAATGAGGGGATTGGATTAGATGACTTCTAAGGTCCCTTCCAGATCTCAAACTATGATACCAGAAGCCTAAGAGAGGTCATCTGAACAGTAGAGACCAGTAGCAGTAGCTACAGGAAATAACACTCACTGAGAGCTCTATCAGTCTCAGTCCAATTCTGAAGCTACCTACAAGAGCTGATAAAAGCAGAAAAAACCGAAAACTTCTGGCCTGCTCCCTTGTACTGCTGTTACACCACTCCTGGACTACTGAAACAGCTTCCTAATTAGTCTCCCTAACATAAGATGGCCTTCTCCATTCCTCCACACAGTTGCCAAAGTGATATCCCCCAAGCACAGGTCTGACCACATCATCATCACCCTAAGAATCTCTAGTCACCTCTAGTATCAACCACAAATTCCTCACTTGGGCCTTCGTCCAGCCCTAGACACTTACTAGCTGGGTGACACTGGACAAGTCACTGAACTTATGTTTGCCTCAACCGTAAAATATGAATAATGGGTTTTGTGAGGATTAAATGAGATAACACGTGTAAAGTGCTTAGCATAGTTTTTGGAATGTAGTAGTTTGCAATGTATAAATGTTATTTATTTCTCTTCCTCTTCCCCTCTTTTTTAAAGTCTTTCATAACCTGGTCTTTTTACACAGTCCTCTTTGTATACTCTTGCTGTTGAGTCATTTCAGTTGGGTCTGACTCTTCGTGACCCCATTTGGGGTTTTCTTGGCAAAGACACTGGAGTGGTTTGCTATTTCCTTTTCCAGATCATTTTTCAGATGAGGAAACTGAGGCAAACAGGGTTAAGTGACTTGCCAAAGGTCACACAGCTAGTAAGTATCTGAAGCCAGATTTGAACTCAGGAAGAGTTTTTCTGACTCCAGGGCCGGCACTCTATCCACATATGATATCCCATTTTTTTCATTTTGGTGCCTTTAAAAGGCTGAATACTGCCCCCACCCCCACCCCCTCACACAAATTCACATCCTCCCTGTATGCTTGGAATTCACCATGTCCTTGCCTCTGCCTCTTAAAATATCTAGCTTTCTTGAAAGCTTGGCTCACGCACTTGATTATGTCCTACATGAGATCTTTTCTCCTAGCCTCAGCTGCTAGTGTTCCCTCTCTGTATTTACTTTAGATATACTTATGTGTACATGTTATTTACACTGATAGAATGTATGCTCCATGAGGTCAGGGATTGTTTAATTTTTGTAATAATAGCTAGCATCTACATAGTGCATTAAGATTTGAAAAGCCCTTTTACTTCATTTGATGGTAGGTAACTGTTATATAATCCTCATTTTATAAGCAAAGAAAATAAGGCTTGGAGAGAATAAGTAAATTCCCCAGGATCACACACTTAGTTTTCAGGATTTGACCTCAGGTCTTCCTAGCTCCTAATGCAGGACTCTGTTCACTATACCAAGCTGTTGCTGCCTAGCCCATAAAGGGCTCCTTGATTGATTACAAAGCTTTTTATTTCATAAGAAGAAAGAAATGGTGAGCCAGGTGAAATGTCAACGATAGTGTGGTTCTGGGAGTCTGCTGTTTTTACGTGACTTTCTCTGTGTCCCTCTGTGTTTTGTTTTGTCCCCCAGGAAATCATGTGTGCTGGGTTGTGAGCTACCCAAGGTCTTGGGCAGAGAACACTGAAAAATCTGGAGAGTGATGAATCTGGGTCATAGGTGCACCCTCGATAACAGCTTCTCAGCCTCTTTCTATTCTCTGGACTTGCCTGTCAGAGGTCGCAGGGCTCCCAACAATTAGTTTGTCAGCTCTATACAATATGAATTGCAACAGGGACCCTCTGGAATGGAGGAGATTAGCAAGAAGGCAGACATAAAAGAGAAAGCCTTGAGCATGGTGGAAAAGAGAAAGGAGAGGAAAATACACTTTAAAGGAAAACCTCGGCAAGAGGAAACTGAATTCAAAAACCAAGAATAAAAAGAGCTTGGTAACTACTAGATGTGGGAGAAGTAGGCAAGGATGTGACTCTGAATTCTCAAGCCTGAAGGAGAAAATGAATGATACAATAGAACGGTAACAGAAATAGGGAAGTCTGGAGAAGAAGCTGATTGGGGGAGGGGGCCAGATAACGAGTTCAATTTTAAACAAGTAGAGTTTGAAGTGACAGCTAACCTTTATCTCCAGTCTCTTGCACCAGAACTTAAATTATTCATTCTAGAAAGAAGGTCCCTTAGTGCAAAAATAAACCCTTCATATACTACGGGGTAGCAGTGAGTAACTAAATAACTACAATTATTCACATTTATATAATGCTTTCTATAATATAACATTTTCACATAATATTCTCATCTGATTCTTACAACCTTCTGGTAAGGTCATAAAAACATTATTATTTCTATTTTACGGGTAAGGAAATTGCCAGAAATTAAGCATTCTTTTCACCATACAACAATGTCTCTTCTAAAAAAATATTTAGTGATTCATTTGGTTTTTTATACCATAATCATTTCCCAAACCCATCCCAATTGAATCTTCTTCTTACAGCCAAAAAAGTCAAGCAAAATCCAACCCACAGAGCAATTAGCTCTGAAAGCCTACGATTTCACACTAGGGATCCCCCACTTTTCTACTGAGAGGGGGTGTTTTTGGTCATGGGTCATTGTAACTGATCTGAGCGTTTACATTTGTGTAGTCATTATGCATGTTTTTCCCTAGGTTCAGATTTCCTCATGCTGCATCAGTTCATACAACTTTTCCCATGTTTCTTTGTATAATAATATTCAATTACATTCATATACCACAATTTGTTTACTCATTGCCCAATCCAGAGGAACCAATTATTTCCAAGTTTTTGCTACCAAAAATCATACTTGCTGCCCTCTTTTTCAGATAAGGAAGCGCGGCTGTGATATTTTCATAGCTACAAAAATATATTATTCTCAACTATCAGGAAATTCACGTGAACCCGTCATCAAAACCTTGCTGTACAACTCTCTTACCAAGTCCCTCCTGTTCTGGAACCAGGACCAAAACAACTCTACCATAATTCCTGAATAAGGTGTGTCAATCTACTCCCCATAGGCCCAACTCACTATCCAGGTGATTTCCCCCTCTCCCTAAATGCCCCTCCCACGTCAGGACTCCACTAAGCATGTAGTCTCATCAATTAGAATATAAATACCAGGAGGACAGAGGCAGACGGTTTTGCATTTCTTTCCTGATGAATTAAAAATTAATGAGCTTTGCACAAAATAAATACTTAATAAATGTTTCTTTTTTCACTTCATTCATGCTTCCATGTGCTTAGATGTATTTATAGGAAATATTTTGACCCTTGCCCTTTAACAAATCCTTTCGAATCCTTTCATAACATTTATCTCTCTGTTACAAAGGGTAGTTGTTCTAAGTTCAAGCTCTCTCTGGTTTCCCTAGAAAGATGGGCATGAAGAGTGCTGGACTATTACACTGTTTTAATGAGAATAAATTGCTCACTTTTCCAGCATTGGAAGGAAAAAACAGGATAGGGGAGTCAGGGAGGAAAAGGGAAAAAGGCACCATGGGATTTTACATTACATTATATGGTATTTTCTCAATGAGTTCTGCGGTTCATTTGCCCAGGCAGCCAAAGATTGTGCTATGTTCTATTTTCTCCAAACTCTGTCGCTGAATATCCTCCCCACTCCGGAACATACAGGCTGGCCACTCATAAAGTGGCACATTTCTAGGTTAGATTCCATTCCCCACAACCGTCATCTTTGGGTTTCCAAGGATGTCTTGGTTTCATGTTAGTTTAATCACAACAGACTAGTTATTTACCCCATGATCTCCTTAAAACAATTTAGAGACATGGTTGAATTTTGAGGTTTCGTTTAGAAAACTTCAAAATCTTCACTAGAATTTTAAAATTATCCCAATATACCTTGTGACATGAAAAACTTTTTCCAGCAAGAGCCTTACAAAATAGACTAAAAAGTAGTCTGAGCATTCCAGCACAATGTTTCTCCTCTTGTTTTAGCCATTTATCGCTAAATACTGATGAAAGGACCTGAGTTTGAATCTTGCTGGGCTACTTAATACCTGTGTGATCTTGGGCAAATCATCTCACCTACCTGGGCCTCAGCTGCCACATCTAATAAATGAGGGGTCAGAGACGGACTAGGTGGCTTCTAAGATCCCTTTTGCATCCAAATTAACCATCCTTGGAAGGCTATTTATTCCCTTTTCCCCCTAGATGTAAAAGAGTTGAAACCAAAGGACTAATCCTTGCCTTTCAACCTTTTGAAAACCTTTACTCTCAGAGCACTAAATTGACATTTACAGCCAGGCAATATTAATAAAATCTAAAATTAGCTTCTCAATTATATTCAAGCTACCCTAATTCCACCCACTAAGAAAGGAAAACAATAACTTCCTCAAAACAGTATTTCCCTTTGACAAGAAATCATATTCCATTAACAGGAAAAGGGAGTGGAACAAAATGAAACCATACCTGAGTGAGACATAAATTTTGCAAGGCTAGAGAGCATAACTCCTGAGTCAGCTACCTTAACTAGGATATTTAGAAGGAATATGTTTCAAATGAGAGGTCCTTATTGGGAAATTATTTGGGACCAATGGAATAACTAGTCTATGTATGGTTGGGTTTTTTCCCCCTATTGAATTAACCTTTAAGGGGGTTAGAGAGAAAAGTTATCACTAAGATAAAAACCATTTCAAGCAACATGATTTCACTGCTGTTATAACATTCAAGTTGCAGCAAGTTTCCAAGACATTCGAGTCATGGACTTGTGGGTGGGAGAAAACTTCTTCCCATGTCTGAGATCAAGTCTGAGCCCTTGATGGTAAGGATCTTCTCAACCACAACAGGGGAGATTGCATTTTATCATAGGGCTCTTTGTGACACAGGGGATCCGGAGTCAGAGGACTTGGATCTGAATTTCTGACATTTAACTATCTATATATGTATGTGATGTACGGAGGCAGGGAGGTGGTGCAATAGATAGAGCACTGGACCTGCAGTCGGGAAGAACTAAATTCAACCCCAGCCTCAGTTTCCTCATCTATAAAATGGGACTAATAACAGCATTTACCTCCCAGGGTTATTGCGAGGATAAAATAAGATATTTGTAAAGTGTTTTGCAAACCTTAAAACACGATATAAATGCTAGCCACTAACTTCCCAGGCAGCTAAGGGGCTCAATGGTTGGGTGCCAAAGTCAAAAAGACACATCTTCCTTAGTTCAAATCCAGACCTCAGATACTTACTAGCTGTTTGACCCCGGTAAAGTTGCTTAACTCTGTCTGCCTCAGTTTCCTCATCTGTAAAATGAGCTGGAGAAGGAAATGGCAAACCACTCCAGTATGTTTGCCAAGAAAATCCCAAAATGGGGTCACAAAGAGTTGGACATGAACTGAAAACAACTGAACAATAAATTAGTTTCTTTGGCCTTCAAGTTTCTCTCTCTGAAAGAAATAAGTGAGTTGAACTTGATGACCTCTAAAGCCCTTTCCAGCTCTATGGTCCAAGATCCTATGATTAATGAACTCTCAGGTCCCTTCTAGCTCCAAATCCATAATCCCTTGACTATACTGAGATAAAAGACCATAAGCTATAGACTTGAAACCTGCTATCAAGTTCAGCAGATATTTCTGAGAATTTCTTTGAGCCACATCACCGCTATCTATGATTTTTCTCAGTAACACCAGTAATTTAACTAAACTGATGTAGAAGCTAATGAAGGTTATGATACTTTAACCTCAACGGACAAAAAACGGTATGAAATGAAAGTCCAACCAAAAGATCGTCAATAGCGTATTTGTAATGTAAGATCTTTTGTCAACTAAAAGAACCATCCAGGAACAAAGAGGTTTAAAAACATGGAGATGAAACCGGCTTCAAGGACACTTCCATGGAAGTGAGAATAAAGGAAGGTTCTATTTTAAGCGTTAGATAGCTATCTCCACACCCAGGGAAAAACAGAATGTTAGCGCTCTTGGAGATCATGTTGTCCAATAGCCTCACTTTACAGCTAACTGAAATCAAATTTCCTGACTCTCAATCCAGGTTGTCTTATAGCTAAGAGGTCCTTGAAATTGTTTTTCTCTTTTGCAATTACATGTTGATGAACATGGGATAGCTGTTCGCAAGGGTACTCGATTTTAATGTCAACTATCTTAGTCCTTGACGCTAGGGATGCTAGCCACGGAAAGTTCAATAAGCATTTGTAAATTGCAGGGATTCTCATTGGAAGATTTTAAAATAATTTTATATCTATTATGAAATGCTTTTACATCTAAATTCCTCAAATCTTGAAAAAATTACATTTTAACCTTCACTCCATGCACTCCAACCTTCACTCCTGCACTCCGTAATAGAAAATTCGAGGGCAGGATATGCAGTACTTATGCCAGGCTCTTAAACTACACTACTGTGTGAACTCAGGTAAGTCACATATTCTATGTTTCCATTTCCTAATCCTGTAGGACACGGCTGTCCAACCTTAGGTTATCTTAGGGCCGCATTAAAATAAAATAATTATTCAAGGGCTGTACCCAGAATAAAAAGTACAGTACACTAAGAGAAAGTGGGGGAACATGTATCATCAATATGACAGGTGAAGGCACAAAACGCAAAAGCAAACACAAAACAACAAAGCGACAACACAACACTATAAAGGTAGGTGCATACTGACTAGTCTGCATCGTACAGAAGGAACGCATCCCACAGATGGATTGAAAATTCCGTGCGATATGTTTCGTCCGTAATACTGCTTAAAAATACCAAAGAAAATTACATCAACGAGATTATTTATTAGTGATGGAATTAAAAAATCTAATATGCATTCCGTGCAAATTACTATTTTATTTTTTCATTTGCAAAAATTAAAACCCACAGGCAGGCCGCATCAAATCACTGCGGTCTGCATGCGGCCCATGGGCTGTATTTTGGACAGCCCGGCTGTAAGATGCCTTATGATGGAAATTCCTTCAAAGCAGGGATTGTTTCATTTTGTGTATTTGTATCTCCTATGCCTTGTATGAGTGGCACTTAATAAATCCTTACTGATCCTGAAAAATAACATAGGAGTAAGCTATGAGCAATGTTCTAACCACCTCCAGTAAGAGAGTTCTTAACTCGAAGTTCATGAACTTGTTTTTTGAATGTTTTGATAACTATATTTTAATATACTTGGTTTCCTTTGTTTGAAAATATATTTTATTTTATGCATTTAAAAGCCTTCTTCTGAGAAAGGGGTCCAAAAATACAAAAAAAGGTTAAGAACCCATGTTCTAGATGGTCTGGAAAGATTCAGTGTCATGACTACACATGTATGCCCTATATTGAATTGCTTTCCTTCTCAGTGTGGGAGAGGGGTGGGGAAAGTGGAAGGGAGAGAATTTGGAACTCAAAGTTTTAAAAACGAATGTTAAAAATTGTTTTTACACGTAACTAGGAAATGTACTAAATAAAAAATAAAAAAAGATCTGAACCCAGGTTAAAAAAAATTCAATGCCAGTGATTTTTTTATGACAATATTAACCTAGTGCCCACAATATTTACCTAGTGCCCACAAGGTGCTGGACCAATCTAAGAACTATATACAAAAGAATCCTCCAAACACATACTCCTGGGACCAAAGTTCTGGTGAGAAGAGGCCCTTGACCTTAAGAGTTCTAAAAATATCATTGAAATTGTGACCACTCTCATTAAACTTGTCCTCAGAAGGAAGTCCCCCTCCTTCCACCTACCCCTTCCTACTATTACACCATGCCCATGTTTTCATCGTTAACATCCTAAGAGGAATTAATTACCTTTAGCTGCATGAGAGATTTAATGGTAATTTTGCAGATGAAAGATAGGACGGAAAAAACAAGAGCCCAAAGTGATCAGTCCAAGACAATTGTTTGTCTCTGCTTAATAGATGCTCAGGATGAGGAAGTCAGAAGAGTGGTGGCTGACCTTTATTCATAATAATGTCAGGATGTTGATGCAATATTCAAGCTGCTCTCACTAAAGGAGATGTGGAGGCATGCGGGAATCTTTCCTCGTCTTTATAAAGTAATACATTTGTTAAATTTATTTCCAGGATTTAAACATGCATATTTTCAAGTTTTGGAAGAAATGAACTGTAACTAAAAGGGTCGCTTCTCTCCCTCGAGCCCAGAAAGTCATGGATATTACTATTAAAGCCAAGTAAGGACAATCCAAGCATTCTTAACTAAGGATGCAAACACCCCCTCCTTCCCGATATTCCCTCTCTGCCACTGGCTTCAGTGACACTGTGCTGTCATGAGTCTCCTCTAGCCTCTTCCAACAACCCCTTCTTATTTGTTGACTCACTCTCCTCTTGACTCCTAAATGTCACTAAGCTCTCCTCTTTCTACACTTTCCTACTGATGTTAATTGCAGATACAGGAGGATGGCTGATGTGAAGGTACCAAGGTGAGAATGAAGGACAAGATCAGGGAGCTATTCTGGCTGGAATGTGGGGTACAGGAAGGGGAGCTGCTACGAAAAAAAGCTGGAAAATGGGTTGGAACTAGATAGTGGGTGTGTTTTTATGCCAGCTTAAAGGTTTTTAGTTTTTTAAATTTTATACAAGAAGCAAAGAAGGAAGCATTGAATGTTCTTAAGCAAAAGTAACACTAGAAACCACTCCTCTTAAGTTCCAGTTTCCATATTCCCAGGACAATAGGTGGCACAGTGGATAGAGTCAGGGAGACCCAGGTTCAATTCCAATGTCAGACATTTTCTAGCTGTGTCACCCTGGGCAAGGTATTTAACCTTTTTTAGTCTCAGTGTTCTCCTCTGTTAAATGGGGATAATAATAGCACCTGAGTTATAGAAAAGTACTTTGCAAACCTCAAAATGCTATTTAAATGTTTTTGTTCAGTCATATTCAGTTGGGCCTGACTCTTCATGACCCCATTTGGAGTTTTCTTTGCAAAGATATGAAGTGGTTTGCCATTTCCTTCTCCCACTCATTTTGCAGATGAGGGACTGAGGCAAACAGGGTTAAGAAACTTGCCCAGGGTCACACAGCTAGTGAGTGTCTGAGGCCAGATCTGAACTCTAGAATGGAGTTCTAGCTGCCTCATATAAATACTAGCTATTGCTATTATCATTATTAATTCTTATTTTTCATTTGCCTACTGAATTTCCTTCTACCTCAGCTATTACTACACTAAATTGTTTCTTCAAGAACGCATGTCCCTCCGAAAGGCCCTCAAAGGCCATCGAGTCCAACCTTTACCTGAATAAGACTTCCTTCTGCAATATACCTAACATGGTCATGCAAGCTTTTGCTTCAAGATCTCATAAGGAAGTACTTATTAACCCGCTGAGAAACCCTATCCCCTTTCAGGGGGTTTCTCATTATTAGGAACATTTCCCTCACACGAAGCCTTAATTTCTCTGAAATTTCCACCCAGTGCTATTAGTTCCGCCTTCTGAAGTCAAAAAGAGCAAGTCTAATGCTTATTCCTTGTGACAGGCTTGTCCTCTGGCACATACCCCCACCCTGTTTCCTCTTCTTTAGAACATTCCCAGCTCCTTAACCAATCTTCACATAGCCTGAGCTTGAGGTCTTTCACCTTCCCAGTTGTCCTCCTCTGATGTTCTCTAGTTTTTAAATATGTTTCTTAACACGTGCTGCCCAGAACTGAATACTGCAGATATGGTTTGACCAAGGCAGAGGAAAGTAGGGTTCTCACTGGCCTCGACCAGGATGTTATGACCTCTCTTAATGTTGCCTAAGATTGTATTTGCTTTCCTGGCAGCTATCACATCATACTGCTGACTATATCAAGCTTTTGGTCCCCTAAGTTCCCCAGACAAACTACAGTCTAGACATACCTTCATTATGTAGAACTTGGAAAGTTCATTTTTTTTTAAACACCAGTGTAAGCCTTTACATTTATCCATTATCGAGTGAGATATTTGTAAAGTGTTTAGTGCAGTGCCAGGCACAGAGTAGGTGCTTAATAAATGCTTATCCCCTAATCTTCCCTTCTCCCAACCCTAACAAAAGTCATTTTTTTTAACTTGGCCCAATATTCTAGTCTGTCAAGATCTTTTGCAACACAATATCATATTTAATTTGTAAGCTATCCTTTACAGCTTTCTGCCATAAGCAAATCTGATAAGCATGCCATCTATGCTTCCCCCACCACCACCCCGCCCCCCAACACACTTTTGAACTTATAGCCTTTTAATTGATGGCTATTCACTCCCTCCTTTCTTAATTTGGTCTCTCTGGCCTCCATAACCAAGCTTAACTCCACAGTAAGCTACTTAGATTTTGTTTCACTAGCCCCTCCCCTCCGCTCCCCTCCCTTGTCTGCTCTACCACCTACCATCTACTGACCTACAAACTTTCCTTCCTAGGTAACTCCCACTATCTGATTTCCCCAGGGCAGATCAGTCACTGGAGAAAATCAAGGCATGATGCTTATTTTAGGCCACTAAAATTTACGGTTCAAAACATCAGGGAAGCCCCCACTACGATTTGAGAATACCTCACTGAGAATATTTAGGCTATCTGACTCGAACTCCCTCAATCCTCCTCTATTTCTCAAACGTCTCAGTGGTTTTCTCATACTTCCTTTAGTCACAGGAGGGATAGCCTTACTCAATACTGAGGTTAATCCCTCTATTACATCCCTGACCCCATTTCCTCCTCACTTCTGGAGTGGGCCTCTCCAACAATCATCTCTCCTCTCACTCATCTTTAATTTAATCCTTCTCTCTCCAATGGTCACCCCTTCCCATCTGTTTAACTAATGTGTTCTGGTCTTCCCATGCCGAAAAAGCCTTTCCTTGACCCTTCTATCTCCCATCCAGTTACTATCCTTTTTCTCCTCCTCTTCAATACTGAAAAAAGTGTCATGTTAAAAAAAATGCCTTTACTTCCTCATTATTAACTCTTATCAATCTTATTCAGTTGGAATTATACACCCAACCACTTAACTGGAATGGTTTTTATCAGAAGCTTACCAGTGAACTCCTAAGCTGTAAATCCAACAGCTTCTTTTTAGGACTCATTCTTCTTGATTTTTCTGACACTGTTAACCGTGCCCTCCTTCTATATCAAATAATTATGCAAATCAGCAGATATTTATTAAGCACTTATTATATGCAGATGTTAGAAATATAAAAGGCCCTGAAGAAGCTTACATTCTATTAGGGGAAGAAACATATATGTATATAAATGTGTGCATAAGTGCGTGCGTGCGTGTGTGTGTGTGTGTGTACAAAATATATAAAAGATAAATGCAAGCAATGCAGAGGTTGGGAGTGGGGTGGGAATTCAGGAAAACCTCCTGTAGGAGAAATGATATTCAAGCTATACTTTGAAGGAAACTAGAGATTTCTCCCTGGACTACACAGATACCAAATTTCTGGTTGTCTTCCTATCTTTCCAAATGTCCCTGTTCTTGCTCCTCAACCTCTTCTAAACCTCTAAATGTGGATGTGTTCCCCCCATCCAAGGGTCTGTCATTGACCCTGTACACTCTCTCTCTGGATTCACTCCTACAATTTCAACTGCTCCTTCTAAGTAGAGGGCTCCCAAATCTGCTATTTCTAGTCACGACCCCTCTCCTGAGCTATAGATTCCTGTATTTCCAACTCAATGTCTCTCTATCACTTCAAACTCAGTATGTCCAAAACTGGGCTCATTCTTTCCCTATAAACCTGTTCCTCCTCCTGACTTAATTAGAACTTTGGTTGATCACACCATTCATTTCTCTCATGTGTTTAATTTGGGTTTTACTTTTCATTCTTTCTTCTCTTTTACCTCTAAATCAATCATGAGATCTTGGCTCTACCTCTTCAACATCTCTCACATCTGTCCTGTCCTCTCTTTCCCCAATTTGATCACCCTCACAGAGACCCTCACTACCATTTACCTAGACCGGGGTGGGGAACCT
Source organism: Phalanger gymnotis (assembly GCA_028646595.1). Classification (NCBI taxonomy): domain Eukaryota; kingdom Metazoa; phylum Chordata; class Mammalia; order Diprotodontia; family Phalangeridae; genus Phalanger; species Phalanger gymnotis. Next base: position 127,887,787 of record CM053627.1, read on the forward strand.
GGGGCATTGAGGCTCCTGGTTCCCCACCCCTGACCTAGACTATTAAAAGTCTCTTAACAGTGCTTCCCAACTCCATGTTTCATCCAACTTCTACAATACTGCCTGAGTAAAATTTCTTTTTTTCTTTTAAATTATTTTTAGTTTACAACATTCAGTTCCACAAGCTTTTGAGTTCCAAATTTTCTTCCCCACTCTTCCTTCATCCCCTTCTCCCAAAGACGGCATGCAATCCAATACAGGCTCTACATGTACACTGAATAATATTTTTTCTGCATAGATCTGGTCCTCTTACTCTTTGGCTCAAAAGTCTTCAGTATCTTCCTATTATCTACCAGGTAAAGTTCAAACTGTGCACATAGATGCAAATCAAGATCCTCCTTTCACTTCATACTGCCTTCTCTATGCATTCCATAATCCAGATAAGCTGGTTTATTCTCTTGTATCTTCAATGATAATACAGAACTGTGCATATATCCACCTGAACGTTATGTATATTCAAAATTATGGGCATACACCAAGAATAAGTAATAAAATCACTTATTTATCTGAAATGCCTGTAACTTTATACGAAAACAAAAACTCAAAACAAAGATCGACAATTGTTTTGGACATGCTAAGTTTGTGGTCTATCAACTGGGGAATGTTTGAACAAATTAAGGTAAATCAATGTAATGAAAATGGAGAATGAGAAATTCAGAGAAACATGGTAACAAAATGATGCCTAAAACATGGCCACAAGAGATTTGCCTGGTGAGAAGTGAGGGGGTAGGATACAAGTCCTCTCCATGGGGGTGCCAGAAACCACCATTCCCAGTCTTCACTAAAATACCACACAACATGTCCAAAACAACTTACTGCCTTTCCCCCCAAAACTCACTCATTTTCTAAACTTCCCTATTATTGTTGAGGACACCACCAAACTCCAAGTCTCCCAGTTTAATAACCTTGACATCCTTTTTAACTCCTCACTCTCAGTCACCACATATATACATATATATGTATATATATACACACATATACATATATATATGTTCTCAGTTGCTAAATCTTGTTTCTACATCCATAACCTCTCTCTTTTATGTCCCCTTGTTTCCATTCACACATTTACCCCTCATTCAGACCTTCATCACCTCTCACTTGGACAATGGCAACAGTGAAGTCAATTCAACAACCTACATGCCAGGTACAATAACTGGATTCCAAAGCTGGTCTCTCCCTACTCCAATTCATCCTTCTCGTATCTACTAAAGTACTTTTCCTAAAAAGTAATGTCATCACCCTGCTAATTAACTATAGTGACTCACTATATTTCTTTGATCAAATATAAAGTCCCCTGCTTGACATTTAAAGCTTTTTACAAACTGGATCCTTCCTACCTTTCCTGCCTTCTCATAGGTACTCCCCATCCCCTCTGTGATCCAACTACCACTGGCCTATTTGCTGTTCCTCCCATATGATAGTCCATCTACAGTCTCCAATCTCTATGCCTTTTTACAGGTGATTCCCCCCCCCACACACACACATGCACACCCCCACCCTCTAGACACATCTAGAAATGCTCTATCTCTACCACATGCCTTCTCTAGGTTTTTTTCAAGGCTCATTTCAGATATCATCTTCTGCAGGAGGTCTTCCTGGCCTGCCCTCCTCAGTCACTTGAGATTTCCTGTTTAAGGTTCCCTTTCTTCTACTCATGTGTATCTTGTGTGTAACTACTAACATATTAGCTCCCACATTAGTATGTAAGCCCCTTGAGGACAGGGACTATTTTTGTTCTTGTCTTGCTTTGTATCCAGTAGTGTCTAGCACCGTGTAAGGGTTTAATGAATGTACATTAATTGACTGGTGCTTCATGGACCACCACCAGCTCATACCATGTAGTACAACCTTGCGAACCCAAATAGAGCCCCTATTGCCCATGCGCTCCTTTCCTGAAGACTGTCTTCTGCTCCCAAAACCTATGAAGGAACACAGGTAGGTCACCCTAGGAGATGACCTATTCCCTTTATCAAATAACTGTAAGTAGTAAGACTACCGTAGGTCTAGTCATTGCCCCTCCCCTCCATAGGACTATTTTCTAAACCACAGTGTCTGTCCCTCCCCCAGGTGACAGAATTTCTATTTAAGGATCTACGTAGGAGGGTGTATATGAGCTAATGCAGAGTAAGGAAGGCAGAACCAAGAGAAAAAGATACACATCTACAAATGTAAACGAAAATAGAACCAAAAAGCCAACTTGATTTATATTAAATGCATTAATCAATACTGATTCTAAAGGATAGGCAAAAGTCTTTTCCAAGTAGAGAACATATATACATGTCCAGTGCAGATAGAGGGAGTAGGAAAAGGAAGAAAAAACTATAGATTATGGAAATGAAATGTGGTTGTACTTAAAAAGATATTGTTGCTGTGTTGAACAATTTTGCACAATTTTTCCCTGTACTACAATGAATTGTTGGGGAAAGACAGAGAAGGAGAAATCAATCAACAAATATTTATTAAGTACTTACTATGTGCCAAGCACTAAAAAAAAAAAAAGGTAAAAACACAATCTCTGCCCTTTAGAAGCTCGTATTCTAATGGGGTGGGGGGAGAATATGCAAATAACCATATACCAACACAGTAATTGAAAGGTTACTCAAAGGGAAGGTGTTAGCAGTGGGGGAGACTGGAAAAGGAAGATTTGAGCTGACTCTTGAAGGAAGCCAGTATGCAGAAGTGAGGAGGGAGAGCAATCCGGGCACTGGGAAAAACCACTGAAAAGATCTGGAGCTGGGACATGGAGAAATGGAGTATGAGGAACAGCAAGAAGACGGGTGTTGTTTGATCATAAATGTATATATACAGGAGAGTAAAGTGTAAGAAGACCAGAAATACAGGCAAGGTAAGGTTGTGAAGGGCTTTAAATGCTCACAAGAGCATTTTATATTTTATCTTGGAGGTAATAGGTAGTCATTGGAATTTACTGAGTGGTATATGCAGGGATGACATAGATCAACCTGTGTTTTAGAAACATCACTTTGGAGGGGGGGGAGCCAAGATGGAGGAATAAAAGCAGGGATTCGCCTGAGCTCTCCTCCAAAACCCTCCAAAGACCTTTGAAAAATGACTAAACAAATTCTAGAACAGTGGAACCCATAAAAAAGCAGAGTGAAAGAAATTTCCAGCCCAAGATAACTTACAAGGTCAACAGGAAAGGTCTGTTGCACCAGGCTGAGAGAGGAGTGCAGTCTAGTGCAGGCTGTGCCACCTCAGACCCGGCCCCAGAGAGCTTGGAGCAGGCCTCGGGGTGACTGAATCGCTGGCGGCTATGGCGGGCTTCCAGACCTCTCCGCCCACAGACACCAGGGACAACTTAGAAGGTCAGCAGGAAGGGTCTGTTGCACCAGGGTAGGAGCGGAGAGCAGTCCAGTGCAGGGCCAGCTGGCCCCAGCAGGCCAAGAGCAATCCTTGGGAGTGACTGAATCAGCAGCGTGGCTGTGGCTGCTTCCGGGGCTCCCAATCCACAGATGGTAAGGGGGTTGAACAACTGGTCAGAAGATAACAGGAAAAATCTCTTTGGCAGCTAAGGGAAGAAGGGGATAGAATGGACAGAACCTTGAGGGAGGAAGGCCAACAAGAATGCCATTGATTGTAAGAGTTGATATATGACGTGATGATAACCTATAGCAGGGTGGTGACTTTGTGAGTGGAGAGAAAGGGATGCATAGGAGAGATGTTATAAAATTAGAGATGACTTGGCAACAAGGAGTTTCTTTGAGGATGACATCGAGGACAGTGATACCTAGCACATAAGTGCTTAATAAATGCCTGTTGACTTAACTATGGCCATTCTCCAGGTGAGAGGTGATGAAGGTCTGAATGAGGGGTGAATGTGTGAATGAAAAGAAGAGGACATAAAAGAGAGAGGTGACAGATGCAGAAACAAAATTTGGAAATTGAGAATATATATGAGGTGACAGAGAGTGAGGAGTTAAGAAGGATTCCAAGGTTATTGAGAGACTTGGAGAATGGTGGTGCTCTCCACAGCAAGATCGGGGTTCAGAAGAGGGAAGTGTCTGAAGGAAAAGATGAGTTCAGTTTGGGACATGGTAATTTGAGGCACCCCTGAGCCATGCAGTTTGAGATGACCAAAAGGCAACTTACAACAAGAGGCTGGCACTAGAGGATACACCACTAAGGCTACACAGAGCTGCAAATTGACCATGGGAGCCAATGAGATCACCAAATGAGATAGTATAGAGAGAAAAGAGAAAGTGGCCCAGGTCAGAGTTTTGGGAAACACTCATAATTAGTAGGCAAGATTTAGATGAACAGGAGAATGAGAAAGAGCTTCCGAATAAATAGGATAATCAGGAGAGAGCAGTCATAAAGACCTAGAGAAGAGGGATTAGGATTGAGGAAAACACATTGTATTTGGCAATAAAGAGATCACTGGTGACTTTGGAGACAGCATTTTCAGGAGTGAAGTAGATTAGTGGGAAGCCATCTGAGTAGTATGAAAGGAGGAAGAGGGAAGAGGAAGTACCTCAGGAAAGGCCTCAACTTTTTCAGAGAATTAGAATTAATTAATATATATTTAATACATATTTATTATTTATCTATACAAGTTTACATATTTAATATATAATTAATTCAGAGAATTATGAAATGGGAAGAACAGATGCCCTGGGAGACTTGAGAAGGAATGAGAAGGTTTGAATTGGAGGGCAAATAAAAAACTGCCTTGCTGCAGTTAGGGCCCAGTTAAGACTACATAATAATATAAATCTGTAGTGGACACAGTATGATTTTATGGCAGTTAAGCTACACAGTGGATAAGACACTGGACCTGAAGTCAAGAAGACTTGATTTCCAATCCAGCCTTGGTCACTCACTAGCTGTATGACCTTGAGCAAGTCATATAACTTTGGCCTACCTACATTTTTTCATCTATAAAATGGAGATAATAATAGCTACTACTTCCTAGGGTTATGGGAAGATAAAATGAGATACATAATATTTGTAAAATGTTTTGCAAACCTCAAAGCACTATCTAAACCCTACTAATTATTATGAACATTTCTAGTATTATTCTCCAGCTCCATTGAGTGGCATGTGATGAGAAACAACTGTGGCATGACTGACGGTGGCAGGACAAGGGGGAAAGAAATGCAAGAGCAGAGGGCAGCTTCAAGCTGAATTGATTTGCAAAGGTATTAAGATAGGGAGAAAAGGAGAGTGTAGCCAGTTCATGGGAAAAACTGAGGGGTCTAGGGACTGGAGGTCATTGCGACAAAGGACAAGGTTAGAGGTTATAAGGCAGAGGGAAAGATACAGTGATTAGATAAAAGAATGTCAAAGTTTATGAACATAAATTGGAATATTTGTGAGTGATGGCAAGGTAATGTGTGTAGTCGAGGTGGAGAGAAATAGGTCAAGGGAACTGAGAAGAATGAGGAACTGTGAAATTCAGATATCCGAAGTGGTAACAATATGTATGTTGGAGTCTTCTGACATGAGGGCAGAAGATGGAGAAGTGAGAAAGACTGTGAGCCAAACACTGAACTCATAGAGGAAGGAAGGAGAATGTCCCAAGGAGTCTACAGAGAGATTACAACCCCCGGAATCTGGATTGGGTGACAAATATGAATAATATGAAAATTAAAGGAGAAGGGGTTGCTGAGGTGATGGTGGTAAAGAGAGAATCTAGAAGTAGCAATGGGGAACAAGGAGGTACAACAGCCAGCATATTTATATAGAGAGCTTTAAGGTTTGCAAAGCACTTTACATTTCTGATCCTCACAACAACCCTGCAAGGTAGGTGCAATTATTTTACAAATGAGGAAACTGAGGCATGGAGAGGAATATTCTGATTCCCTCAGCACCACCAACAGCCGAGTCATGGTGTTATGAGCAAAAGTGTCACCAGTACTGGAATGGTAACCAGGGATTTGGTGTCATTAGGCAGGACCCAGGTTTCAGTAGTACAAGTAAGAATGGAAAAAGTTTAAGACGAAAGCAAGTTTGTTAATTATGGAACGGGCATTTCAGAGAGCACAGTAGAAGGGATGAGTAGATCTAGAAGGAAGAAGCATATCAGAACATGATTGTGATATTTTTTAAAAGGACAGCAATAAAACTTTTTGTAGGAAAGGAAATTCTGGCTTTTTTATAACTAGTAACAATACTTGGAAAACAACCATGTTCATATCTGTTTCTGGTAACAGCAACTCTCATTTACACAGCACTCAACATTTTTCAAAGCACTTTCATCACAAACACCACAGTATTATCATTGCCATTTTATTGAAACTGAGCCTTTGAGAGGATCACTTGTAAATGGTGATGCCAGAATTCAAGCCCAGATCTTCTGACTCCAAATTCACTACACCATGCTCCTAGGACAGCAACAGGCCTCAAAAGCTATAAAATGAAAATGCCATGTTCCCTGCACTTTACTCCAATTTCCTTTCTATAGATAAAAACAACTGTGGATATGTAACTACTGAGATTACTGTCCCTCAAAATTCAGAGGTAGCAAATTGAAACTTATCAGACTGATAAGTACAAGTGCTGTTTTCTATTTTAGATGTAATTACCTCAAGGTACAATATAAATAATTTTTCTAAAACAATATCAAAAGTAGACTAAAAAGAACCCTGTTTTATAGGTATGGACTTCTATATCAGGGTTCTTTTGCTGTTGTTTTTCAACAAAGAAACACCTGTATTTGCAATGTGCAGGCATATTGTTTTTATCAAATTGAATGAAATATCTGAGAAGAGTATAACAGGTATTAGAGGTTGTAAAAAAGTAAGATAAGAGTGGCATTTGTGATAGCTAGACAAGTTGGTCAATTCCAAAACCATGTTGGGTTAAACTTGACTCTAAGAGAACATAAATAAAAGATGGATGAGCAGGGAATATGTGATCATGCACTCATAAGAGAAAAAGAAAAAAGCAATCAATGTTTACTGAGCAGAAAATAGGAAGCCTTGGTGGGGAAAAAATGACATCTTGTCATGCATCTAATGAGGCAAAAATGCTAGAGAGTTAGGAAACCAAAAATTAAAGGCAATCACACTAAATACTTGTGTTCAGGGAGAAAGGGAAGTAAGAATATACCCCTCCCAAAGGATGTATACTGCTTTCATGTACTACACACCACCTGCCACAACATAGTAGAAAGCAAGTCATTAGTTATCAACTATCATTTCAAGGGAAAATATTAAAATTTCCTTGTTGCAAATAAGTTGTATTAATGACAACAAAAAAGAACCATTCATTACAAGTTATGAAGAACTACAGCAATTTATTAAACCTCTATGCAGGTTTCCATAATGACAGAGTGGATTTGAAGCCAGAGCATCTGCGTATGACTCAGATGAGTCATTTTACCTATTGTGCCTCAGTTTCCTCATTTGGAAGATGAAAGGGTAAGATGATCTAAAGTCCCCTTTATCTTTAAATTCTGTGAAATAAGTAAGCACTCTGTTTTTCTCCAACTTGTTTTTCATTAAACACTAGCATGCATTTAGAAGGGTAGAAGGACTAGTAGTACCAGACAGATGTTCCATGGCAATCCAAAATTCTGAGAGTCAACAATAGGGAACTGACCACAGCTGTATCCTCTCCCTTCCTTATATACACATCTAACAAACTCAGATTACCTCCTCCCACCCCACCTAAAAGTCAAGAAAGTTTCCAAGGATTTCCAGGCTATTCTGAGTTATTGGTGACTGAAGAAGCAGGGATATTTTTTCATGTTCTTTGTGATATGAAGACATATGGGCTCCTCTTTTCCACAGAAGAGTTTTTTGGGGGACTAAACAAAGTAGGTGTTCTCTAGAGAAAAAGAACCAAATGTAGTCATTCTGATTCTAGAAATAAGACAACTGCCCCCCATTCAAAAAAACAAAGAATGTGGTGCTAGGAAAAAAGTCTAATGTTCCAAGGGCATCAGGGTCTATTTATTCTTTCTTTAGGGCTGAAACCTACTACAGAAATCTAATGTCAATTCTTTTTTTGTGGGGAAGAAAGGAGAGCTCTGAGTTAACACAAGTTAACAACTTTAAAATAATGTGACTAGAACACAAGATAGTCCCTGCTCTGATTTTCCTTGTATGCACTGGTAGCTTAAAGTTAACTAGCCTTTATAAAATATCCATTTGGCGTGTTATTTGTAAAAAAAAATCTTAATTTAGTTACAAAAAAAGATTGTGCTACAAAAAAATAGAGGCAACTTGATGCAGTGGTTAAACAAGCTAATGAGGAGTCAGGGAGTCCTGGGTTTAAGTTGCACCTGACACATACTCCCAGTGTAATCCAGAATAAGTCACTTAACTTCTATGGCCTGAGGCAACTCTCTAAGACAGGGATTCTTAACTCTTTTTTATGTCATGGACCCCTGTGGCAGACTGGCGACCCCTGTGGCAGACTGGCGACCCCTATGGAGACCTCCGCAAAAAAAAAAAAAAGTTTTCTTAAAAGCATAAAACAAAATACAGTACACAGGATGACAAAGGAAGCCAATTATCCTGAGATACAGCTATCTATCTATCTATCTATCTATCTATCTATCTATCTATCTATCTATCTATCTATCTATCTATCTATCTATCTTTTTTTAAAGTTCAAGGACCCCGGATTAAGAACTTCTGCTCTAAGACTATAAAATTGCAGACCTTTGTTGGTTAAAGTAGCAGTTCTTAAATCGTGGACCCCAGGATATCCCACAGCCCTTTCAGAAGATTAGTTAAAAGGCTCTTTCAGTAAGTCAGGTTAAAAATGATGAGGGTCTAGGCCAGCTGTGACAGCAGAAAAAATGCTGGCTATGGAGCCAGAAGATCTATTTTATATCACACACTCAGAGCTTATAAAATCTTGGGCATATCCCAACATCCATATGCCTCAGGCCACTCCATAGGATTTGGTATGCACTAGGTACAGTAGAGGGAGTTCCCATACTAATCAAATAAATCTTAGATCCTTTGTGCACCATCCTTCTAAGTCACAAAAGTTTATAACCCCGGATCCTGCCTTCAGTTGCCTTCTTTCTGTTCACAAACCCTCCGCCCCAATCCAAGTTCTATCATGGCTTACATGGACTTCTATAATAGCCTCGTCTCGTCTTTCCGCTGTCTAATTCATCCTTGGCAAAAGCTGACAAATTGATGTTTCTAAAATACAGCTCTGACCATGTTACCCTCACCCATTAAAAAGTCTCTAATAACTCTAGAATAAAATACAAAATCCCCTCAGCCTATGTGAGTGGAGATTTGAGAGGTGTTGTAGAGGCTGTGGAGAGTTTTGAGGACGCTGAATTGCCAAGATTTGGCAACTGATTGGATATAGGGATTGAAAGAACAAGTAGAGTCAAGACTGGGTCCAGCAACTTTGTATTTTGTATCTACCTCCACTCCCACCCCTTCTACTACATCAATGAACACCCATACATTTATGAAGTCCCTACTATACACAAAACACCATACTAGGTCCTGGGGATAACAAAGCTAGAAACCAAAACTGTCCATGTTCTCGAGAAGTTTACAATTTAATAGAGGTAAATACCATTTACACAAATAAATATGATATAAGATAGAATGCGATAAGGACAAAGGAGAGATTCATAAAAAGAAACATTGAAGAACTTAAGGATAGAGGGATCACTTTGGGTGAACCGCTTTGAGTGGTGGTGAAGGGGTAGGGTTGAATTACGGAAATCTTCATGAAAGAGGTGATACCTGAGGAAGACACTAAAGGAAAAGAGAAAGAGGATTAAAAATTGCTTTGGAAGGGAAGGTGGGTTTATAAGCAATCTGCGGTCTGTCTGTGGAAGACTGTCTGGGGAGAAAAGCCCAACTCATTTGAAAAATAAGTGAGAGTTCAGAAGCAAAATCTGGAGATAAAATCCTTCCCTATTATTGAGTTTCCAAGTGATTCCTGGCAGCCTTTCTTATAAATCATTAAATTATCTTGAAATATGCATTTACCACAGGATTCTGTAAACAACAAAAACCTGGAATTTCTGCTAATGTTTATTACAAACTTCATAACAGCACACAAACTAATGGATGAAGGAGAAAGAAAAAAAAACCCATAAATGTTAATAAAGCACTGGTCTAGAAGACTTTCAAGACATGACAAAATAATATGCTATGCACAGTGAATGAATGAATGAGGAGGAGGAGGAGGATAGCTGACATTGGCGTATAGCTGGAGAAGTGTTTTCTATTTATATTACCTCATCTGATCCTCACAACACCCAGGTGAGGTGGGTACTATTATTATCCCCATTTTACAGATAAGAGAATTGGAGGCTCTGAGTAGTTAAGTGCCCTGCCCAGGTTCACATGACTAGTAAGTGTCAGAGGTGAGATTCAAACCCAGGTTTTCCTAAGGATTCTGGAAATCCGCCAATAGCATTATTTCATCAACTTAGATAGCACTTGCCCAAGCCCACGTCCTTTGTCTTCTCAACTAAAACTATCATGGACAACTGATTCAAAAGAGCCTTCTTGGTATTGCGAGCAAAAATTTCTCAGAGCTTCCCACAATCTTTTGTTCAAATAAGATTAACAGATGGCAATAATCACATTTTCAATATGTGGTTTTCAAATCTAAATCATATATCATTTTTCTCTACCCTATTCACTCAAGCTACAAGACAATGTTCTTCCAAAATATTCAGGTTCATCCTCCTCCTTCTTTTTCTCCTCCAATTTTCTCCTCCTCCTCCTCCTCCTCCTCCTCATTTTCTTATACCAAAACGAGCCCTTTTGCAGGACTGACTCTGGACTCACTAGAGTAGAGCCACAAAAGTTGGCTATCATTTCTACATAAGGAACTGTAGCCACAAATAACCATATGACTTCTTCATTTAACAGCAATAACAACCCCCCCTCCCGCCCCCCGGCAACAAACAACTATTTTTAACCACAACTAAGGCCTGAACATCTGGAAGATTACATCAACATGACTTTTCAACTTCAAAACGACAAACTGCTCCCACAGACTAAAATTCTTTAAAGGGAGAGGGGGAAGAAGAGAATGGAAATCCATGTTCTTCCTTCCTCTTCACTTAAATTCCCTAAATCAGCCTGGCCAGAAATAAATTTTGTCTTTAAAAAAAACATTTTTCAGCCTTTCCTAAAAACCAAAAAGCTTTTTAGCAGTTGTCTTACGTATACCATTTCTTTACTTTGCCTTGGAATCATTTCATATATATGTCCTGATGCCTCAAATAAAGAACAATGTCTTCAAGGCTGTATGTGCAGAGGCGAATTTGTAATCATTCAACCAGAGTTCAAATCCCAGCTTGCCCTTTATTCCCTGTGTGCCTTTGGGCAAGTCACTTAACTGGTCTGAGCCTCACTGGGGGAAGAGGGAGGTTTAGGTTGGCCTTAAAGACCTAAGCTTTAGATCTATGATCCTAAGGGATAGGGGGCTATATTCTCTACTCCTTTTGTATTCCACTCCCCAGTGTTTGTTGAGTGAGTGAAAGATCTAATAAATAGCAAAAGGAATGAAGCTTTTTAATACACACAGCTCCCACATTATATGGCAATTCTTTATAAACTCAGAAATGTTTGCATAAACAAATTATTTTGTCTCCAAACAAATTAAACCCTCTAAACATGTCATAAATAGTTTAATTTCTCTCCAAAAAGCTTAAAAATAAATGACAACTCATTTATTTAAGGTTGTGTCTTTTCCTTTTCATCCCCCATCAGGGTGTTTCTAGCACCCTGAGGTTAGCAGGTTATCAAGTGTCTAAACAGAGATCAAAAGTCCTGTTTTGATATGATCAAAGTTAAAATCTTGGTTTCTACAAATATCCTTTGAACCGTTTTTAGTTGTTTTAGTGTAACCTATTTCCTTCCAGAAATATTTAGTGTAAATATTAAGTGTTTATGAATGGAACAAATTATCTACACCAGTGGCCCAGGTGACATCATGCCTGCTGTTCCACTGGCATGCATTTTTCTGTCTACGAGGCTTCTGTTTAAAAGACATATAGAAAGCAAATATCTTTCTTGACCCAGGGATACTCATCATAATGCTCTATAAAGTTTGCTATTAAGGTGATAAGGTTGGGTCTAAATCATAGCCACTGTATCTATACCAGGAGAGTCAAAAGAAAGGAATAGTCTGCATTATGAAACTAAATTTTATTCTCTAAGTGATAAAAATTATGTTGGAACAGCTTGTGCCAATAGTTGCTTTCACTTAAGCAGATATGAGGGACCAACACTGCAATGTGGTGTTGCCAAACTGCAATCCATGCATGACTTAAAATAATCCCACTTATCAGCCTTATGAGTATGTACACTAAATCCTATTATAACATTGCTCATTGTTACACGGCTTTGGATACACGACAGATCAAATTATGTCCCCGAAATATGTCAACTATGTACAATAAGAGCCTATTTCTGTATCCCTAAACCAGCTTTAAAAAGAAGTTTTGCAGTTCCAAAAATGGTCCTTACACTCTCATATATTTGAATATACACTTACTCCTAGAAGAATAGAGCAAAGATAATGAAATAAACATTCTTGTTTTTTCTCATGCAGAACAAACTGTTATTCATCCAAGACAGCTAGATGAGTGCTTCTTTTCAAGGTTGCTGCTGCTGATCTCCTAAAAATGGAACACCAAGACGTAACAAAAACAACTTGAATCTACCACGTAACTTCCTAAACAAGTAACACATTTCTAGGACTCAAAAGGGGATCATTTAACCTAGGTCTTTGAGAAGAAAACACTAAAATGTTTCACTCTGTCCATTGAGGAAGCTGTAAATGTAGATACTCTTCATCATCAAATTTTCTATCCAGCCCCCATGCCTTATTTTTTCAATTTTGCAATAAAAGTCAACTCAGATGAACTCGTATTATTGAGAAGCAGTCTGGAAGAACAGGGAGAAAAACCCAAAACTCTGGACTTAGGTATCAAAAGACCTGCATTCAGTTCCTGGCTCCTATTTCTGCTAGCTGTCAGATAACCAACAAATAGAAATTTCTCTGAGCCTCAGTTTTTCTCATCTGTAAAACTGGTATATTACTAACAACCTTGTAGGGTTGTGGGAAACAGCTTTAAGATTCTTAAAACACCAGCTTTGCCACTTACTATGCGTATGACCTTGGGTAAGTCACAATCTCTCTGGGCCTCTGTTTCCTCATCTGGAAAATAAGGGAGTTGGACTAAAAGACCTCTAAGTTCTCTTCCAACTCTAAATCTATGACTCATTATAAATGTGAGCTGTTACTTAAGTTATTATTATTATTGTAATTGTAATCTCATTCAAGCTCTCGAATCTAAGATTTGATTTTAAATCGCCTTCATCCTTTATTAGGGCCCTTGATACTCTCAACTTGCATAATACTTGATAGCAACAGAAATAGTAGGCATAAGAAATGTATCACATTCCATCAGTCATCTGCAGTGACTTGTTCAATTTAAAGCCAAATTATAAGTGTTTACATAGTCACACTGCTAACTTCCTCCCAGAAAGCTGTTGTTCAAAAAAATGTCTAGTTAATGGACTGGATGGAGATTTATCTAGAGGTTTATTTAGAAGCACGGGTAAGAGCCTTAAACACGCCAGCATAGTAAGTATTGTAAGCTTTGGTTCACTCATCTCTTGTACTTAAAAATTAGCCCTCAATTTGTGTTTCATGACTTGAAAAGAAAAGGAAAAAATGGTTTAAATCAACTGTTACTTGAATACCAACTATATATATATGTGTGTGTGTGTGTGTATATATATATACACATATATATATATGCATATACTATGGTACAGTTCCAACATTTCAAAAGTTAATTTGGTATTGGGGGAGAGGGAGTGGGAACTGTGATTTCACTGATGTAGGGAATTCCTGAAGAGGAAAACTCTCAGGTCAAAACACATCAATCCGTCCACAAACACTTACCAAGCACTTCCTTTGTGCCAGGCATTGTGATAAGCTATGTGTTTACAAAGAAAGATAAAAGAAACACCCCAAGCCCCAATCCCCATCCTCAGGGAGCTTCCATTCTAATGGGAGGCCCAACATGTAACATGAAAGTTATATAAAAAGTAAATGAAGGTGGTCATCTGAATGGGGAATAAATACATTAACAGGTGATGAGGCATGGGATTAAAAAAGTCTTCAGCAGAAGGTAGTATCTGGACTAAGAAGCCTTAAAGGAAGTCAGGGAAACTAAGGGGGGGAGGTAAGAAAGCAGAGCATTCCAGACATGGGGGATGGCCGGTACAAAGGCACGGAGTATTATGCTTGAGGATCGGCAAGTAGGTCAGTGTGGCTAAATTGTAAAGCATGTAGACAACAGTAATTTGAAAGAAGACTGGAAAGGAAGGAGGTGGCCAAGTTATTAACAGCTTTAAATGCCAAAGAACGTTTTATTTGATCCCTGAGATGAGAGTGAGCCACTGAAACATCCTAGGAAGGTAAAGGGGCTGAGAGGAAAAGAGAGGAGTGCCATGGTCAAATCTACACTTTAGAAAAATCACCTTACTGAAAAATCACAAGAGATCATCTAATGTCCTGTGATCTATGACCCTAGAGAATTGCTGGAGTACTGAAAAGTAGGTGACTTGGCATTCAGCCTAAATGTTGCCAAAGGTGAGATTTGAACCTAAGTCTTCCTGACTGAATCTAGTTCTCAGTCCACTGAGCATGATGCCTCTCAAGTTAACATATTCATTTTCACAATGAATTGCTAATAATTCTTAATTAGTACCACGAATTAATGCTTATAATCTTGCCAACAACTGTCACACGGCACTGTGAAAACTGCCATATTTCAGTTTATTTTTAGTTTTCTTTCTGTTTTGTATAAGATGGTCCAGAAGGGCTCACTGATCAGGTTCTTTTAGTCACTACTCTAAGATAATAGCGACATTATTTGTCTGGTGGAGGATGAGGAAGAATCAAAGGAAACTGAGGCAAAAAATGACAGCTTGTGCATAAAAAGCATCTCCTGGGGTCAGATTGCCACAGTGTGGTCTTTCCCTTCTTTCCTTCATTCAGATTAGTCAGCTAATTAAGAAAGATTAACAAATCATAGTTACACATGTCTTATAGGATTGCTTACTACTTTAATCTGGTGGATTCTCAGCCTCAAGGATAAACTAGGCATGGATTAACTAGGTCAAGACATGCATGGCACCCAGATCAGTCAAAAAGAACAGGCTAATAGAGGGGAGTGGATTGCCAACAGTTATTGAATCAATCACAAATGCTGGAGCTAAAGCAAATCAAAGGGATTCATAAAACTAAAGGGGTAGGGAAGAACAATGGTATTCATTACTCTAACTCCGAGATTCTTAACCTGATTGTATCATGCGGCTCTTTGGCAGTTTGGTGAAAAAAAATAACCATTCAGTCAATAAACATTTAAGCACCTACTATGTGTCAGACATTTTGCGAAGCACAGTGAAGCCTATGGACACCTCTGAATGTTTCTAAAGAATTGAAGGAAATGATGAATTTCAGTTAGAGTTTAGTGAAAATAACGATATAATTTTTCCCCAACCCTCTGAAATCTATTTTATGAACCCTGTAGAGTTAGGAGTGGGAATGGGGTCCATGGACCTAAGGTTAAGAACCCCTGCTCTAATTTATAAAAAAGAAGCACAGACCGCACACCACCACCTTTACGTTTCTTTCCCCAAGGAATGTCAGCACTTTAAATGCTGTTTAACCAACGTATGACTATGAGTGCCAGACATTTAAAATCATTTGATACCTGCTCCATGGGGGCTTTTTCACTAAATCATTTGATACCTGTTCCCTGGGGGCTTTTTACTATTCAGACCTCCTCGCCCTTCTAACACACACACACACACACACACACACACACACACACAGAGTCCCTGCACCCAAGTGCTTGGGGTTGTGACATTTCTCAGGGGGCCGGCAGCCAGGGAATCAGAATTAAACTATGAGCTAGTTAGTAGGCAGACTGACCACGAACAAATAGTCAGCCTCGTTTTGGTTTTATTCTTTGGGATTGTTCATTTGTGGGGCTAACGGAGGGCGATGATTAACACTCATCCCACGGGAGCTCGTTTCGTAAAGCCGCGCCGGTGTCTGGGACCCCAGGATTAAGGTCTGAGGTTTGCACGCGGGCTGCCTGCCTGGCACAGGATTTGGAAAGGTGGCGGCGGCTAATCCAACTTCCTTCCTCTCTCCATCCCTTCAATCGCCCTCGGGCCCTCAGCCTCAGGAGGATCTCCAGCTCTGGCAGGCAGCAGGGGCCAGCACTGGCCTAAACTCGCCGAGAAAAGTTGGGGTTTGCCCCGGGCCGGCGGCCGCTCCACTCACCTAGTTTCTCCGCGCGCCCTGCCAGCGGCGCCGGCACCCCGAACAGCAGCAGCAGCAGCAGCAGAAGCAGAGACCTCAGCGTCGGCAGCAGCAGAGGGGCTAGCAGTGGGGGCCACGTTAGGCTCAGAGGCGCGAGGTCAAGGCTGCCCCCCCAGATCATGGCTCCGCCGGCGGAGGACGCCAACTTTCTAGGCACTCCCCCTTCGCCAGGCAGTCCGCACTTTCCTCCTGGCCAGTAGCTTCAGTTGGCAGCTCTGGCCTCCAGCTGAGCCTCCCTTGCCCTCCCCCCTTCTTTTTGGGCGGGAGTTCGGGGATGGTCTGCCAGCTCGGCAGGACGGGCTGAGTCCGAGTCCGCGCCACCGCAGCCGTTTATCTCCTCCAGAGCAAACTCCCTCAAGAGGGCCGGCAGCCTAGTCTCTCTCCTCTAGCTTCTCATTGCCCCAAAGGAGGTGGGGGGCGGGCAAACCCCGACGTTCCCATTGGAGCCTCCCTTCGCCCAGCCCGCGCCAGGGGGGCCTCCCTTCCCTGGCCACGCCTTCTTCGGGGCAGGACCATAAAAAGGAGGAAGTCGCTCTCCTAGGTCTGGCTAGGATGGAGTCTGTCTCTTCCCACCTTTCTCTTCCTTTCTCCTTTCTACCCTTATTTCTTTCTCTCCATTCCTCGTTCTTTTTTTGTCCCCGTTTCCGACCTCCTTCCTTTTGCTCTGTTCTTTCTCCTCTTTCCTGTTTTCTCCATGTTTCCGTCTCCCCTTCCCCATTTTTTCGTGCCCTTTTCCAGAAATCTATAACAGTTGACAGATCAGTGAACCTGGAAGTAAAGTGCCTGTGTTCAAAGATGGGCACTAATGTATTTAACTGCTTGTGTGACCTTGGTTAAGTTCCATAATCTCTCTGGGCCTCAGTTTCCTCATCCATACAATGAGAGGGTTAGACAAAATGATTTTAAGGTCTCTTTCATCTCAAAATATATGATCTTCACCACTCTTTTCCTCGTCTCCCTCTCTTTCCTCCATCACTCCCCCTTTCTTACCACTTTCTCCCTTCATCTTCTATTTTCCCACTGCTGTCTCTCAGATGTGCAGTACTCTGAGATAGGCAACAATAAGACTATCTGGCCATAAGACCCCATGTGTGGAAACAGCTCTTTTTGTTTCTAGGGCAAAAGTGTTCAAGACCCAGTATTTCAGGGGCTGTGCACAGCACCCTCCCAAAGACGCAGTTCTGCAGCCTTATATTCCCAGTCCAGTCCTCTGAGTCCCTCAATTGGAGCCATGTGTACCAGAATATTTAATAATTTGAAAGGATGATAATTAGAACCAACTAAAGTTCTACTTTTTCTATGAAGCTTTACTTGGCTACCCTGGCCCCCAAATGATGCCTTTTTTTTTTCTTCTGAACAACTAATGCACTTATAGTTTGCACCACACTTAATTATGTGTTGCCTTGTTTGAGTCTTTTAATTATTGCATGTTTTTTAGTGTTGCCTCTACAATAAGCTCATGTATGGGGACAATAGAATCACAATAGACATTTTAAAATGTTTGCTTCATGCAATATTTTTGTGGAATCTTAGAACTAGACCTTAGACCATAAACCTCTCAGTTTTGATAGTATAAGTCATACCCCACTCAGATTTTCCTTCCTCCGATATTGTCTATCCTAGATGAGCCTCTAGGCTCTCGATTTCTCTCTAACTATTGTTCAGCCACTTCCAACTCTTCATGACCCCATTTGGGGTTTTCTTGGCAAAGATACTGGAATGGTTTTTTCCATTTCCTTCTCTAGCTCATTTTACAGATGAGGAACTGAAGCAAACAGGGTTAAGTGACTTGCCCAGGGTCACGCAGCTACTAAGTGTTTGAGGCCAGATTTTAACTTTAGGAAGATGAGTCATCCTGACTCCAGGCCTAGCACTCTCTCCACTTTACCACTCTAAGCATATAATCACCTTAAAGTTTACAAAGGGCTTGACATATATTGTCTAATTTGAACAATAACCTGATGACTGTGTTCTTCATTTTCATGTAAAATGATCCCCGTTTTACCGAGGCTCAGAGAGTCATGGTCCTGTAGTCGGTAAGCACGATTTGTCTTTGTATACCTTTAGTCTAACACTGTATTGCCCGTATTAAATGAGCTTAATGAATGTTCATTAAATCAAAATGAATCGATTCCAGGTCTATCCTAAGTCCAAGTCCTCTTTCTCCATCATCTCAATGATAATAATGGATGTCTCTCTTCTGAGTTCAGAGCCTTGAAATGCTAGTTCTTTAGTAAGGCATTACTCAACTTAATAAAATCAGCTCTTCCTGAACCACACAGGAATACGACCAATCGCTAACTCCCAACCTCTGCTCTTACTGCTCCCGATCTTTAGGCTTTTATCTAAATATAGATCAAGGCATTGGTAGGTTCATTTCTTTTGAGTAATCATGGATCTCATTGAGGAGGCCATGTAATTGTCTGGCGCTGGATGCAATCAGCACTATCTCCTCTGCCAATAGGAGCATCTGGAGTACTTGAGCATCCACAGGGTATCCTTCCATTTGGAAGAACACCTTCAGTGTGTTCTTAAACAGGGTCTCCCTGTTTTATACCTTATTTGAGGTTAATAACCCAATGGTCATTGAACATAATTGTCTCTGATTGCATTTGTCAGACAATCATACAATCTAATAACAGGTTTAGAATGGGAAGGAACCTCATAGGTCATTTAGTCTGACCCTTCATTTTACATATAAGAAAGCTGAGCCCCAGGAAAGTCAAGTGACTTACCCAAGGTCACACAGAGAATTAGTGATAGAGCCAAGATTTAAATCCAGGCCTTCTGACTTCAAAATCAGTCCTTTTCCCAACACACCATGCTGTCTGTCTCTCATCTTATTAACCTGTGAGATTTTTTTGTTGAAGGAACTCCTTTAAGATTACGTTTTGCTCTACCGAGGCAAATACTTTATTTTGTAATGAATGAATAATAAATACTCAGAAATCTCATATTTTATATACTTTCCAGTCAAATGTGTGACTATAAAGTTATCTACCACAGAAAATAGTTTGCAGAAGTCTTTTTGTTCCTTCTCATGTCTTCAGCAAAGATATCCTTGATATATGTGTATATCATTCTCATAGAGATTTTATAAAAATGGGAGAGCAGGCATGTAGGTTGGGAGATATAGAAGTTTCCTTGATCATCTTTTTGGGGTAATAATATCATCCATGATTATTTCCATTCTTTTGGCATGTCCACCCAGAGGCATTTTGTAAAGTGATCCCTCAAGACTTTTTGAGGTGATCCAAAGAGAAATAGAAAGATGTACAAGTGGTCAAGAACATTTTTTCAATGATGACCTATGCACAAGAGGTGGTGGAAGGGATGTAAAGGAAATATAGATGACTGTGTGATGTAAGACCAGGCATGGAAGGGGTTGCAACCATACTGATAGAAGGAATACCCATATAATGAAATTCTCCATCAATTAAAGTCAGTCAACAAATATATTTCTTAAGTACGTACAACCTGCCAGGCACTGTTCTAAGCACTGTGGATACAAAAAGAAGCAAAAGATAGTCCCTGCCCTCAAAAAGCTCACAATTTAATGGGGGAAGAAAACAAGCAAACAAATATATGCAAACAAACTATATACAGGATAAAAAGGAAATAATTAAAAGAGAGAGGGCACTAGAATTAAGAAGAGTTGAGGAAGACTTGCTGTAGAAGAGGCAATTTTAGTTGGGACTTAAGGGAAGCCATAGAATTCAGTATGTGGAGATGAGGAGGGAGAGCATTCCAAGCATGGAGGATAGCCAGAGAAAATTCCCAAAGCCAAGAGGTGAAGTATCTTGTTTGTGGAACAGCAAAGAGGCCATTGTCACTGGATCTAAGAGTACATGGCAGAGAGTAAGGTGTGGAAAGGTAGGGGAGAAGGGGTGTTAGGTTATGAAGGGCTTTGAACACCAAACAGGATTTTATATTTGCTCTTGGAAGTAATTAGGAGCCACTGGAGTTTATTGCCAGAGGAGACTTCCGAATTACATGGTAGGACCCATATTTTAAGAAAATCACTTTGGTGGCTGAATGGAGGAAGGATTGGAGAGACTTGTAGGAGGCTGACCCACAGCAGGCTACTACAATAGCCCGGGCATGAGGTGATGAGGGCCTGTACCAGAGGAGAGAGGTGCAAAGGTGAAATCA
Organism: Phalanger gymnotis; assembly: GCA_028646595.1. NCBI lineage: Eukaryota > Metazoa > Chordata > Mammalia > Diprotodontia > Phalangeridae > Phalanger > Phalanger gymnotis. The sequence continues at coordinate 127,908,295 of CM053627.1, forward strand.
ACAGGCCTTAGCAACAGTCCGAATATGAGGGGTGGAAGATAGTATGGAGTCGAGGGTGACATTTAGGTTTCAAACCTGAGGGACTGGAAGGAAATGTTGCTTTCCATAGAATGAATGCTCTAAGTATGAATGTTAAGCTATGTGATATGTATGTGTGTGCATTTACTAAATGCTATCTCTATGAGCTTATGTATACAGCATTCCTAGGTAAATCTGCATAGATTGTCTGCATTATAGATTAGGATAATGGGGACCTCAGAGATCATTTAGTTCAACCCTATCACTTCATAGATGAGAAAACTAATAATTAATGTAAAAAGCGGTTTTTTTGAACTACTCACTCTGTACAAAGCACTGTGCCAAGCTCCTGGGATGCAGATAGAAAAGTAAGACAGTCTTTGTTCTCAAGGAACTCAGATTCTACTAGGGGAGTCTACACATGTGGAAGCCTTCAGCTGCCAGTCTGATAGAGAGATCCTGCATTTTTTAGAGCAGTGGCAAAGCAGATGGTAGTGTCTCTTCTTTAACGCCATGTCCACTGACAAAATGAGGAGAAGTTTCTTATGCTGCATCATTTGACAGTACCAGAGACACATTGCAAGAACTTTCTTTTCTGGGTCTTCAATAGATGTGACTTTCACACCTGCAGGAGCAGTTGCAAGGCTACATCTACACAAGGGTTGCTTCCCGGGTAATGGCCACAGGCAGTGGGCTTGGAAGCATTGTTATTCTTGAGGCTCTTGGGTTCAGGGTCCTGGACTGTGTCCATAGAGGTTTGAGGAGAGATGGTAGTCAAGATGACAGTGATGGTTTGACAGACTGGATACATGCTGCCTCTATGTCTCTCCTTCAGGATGCCTTTATGCTTTCCCTAGGCTGGTTTGCTTGCCCTATGGTTGCCCTATTGTTTGGAAGTTGGTGAGGATGGCCCACTCCTTCTCCACA
>CM053627.1:127909739-127943068 GCA_028646595.1 Phalanger gymnotis
CCTGACCTCACCTTCTTTCCAGTGCACAGTGTGTCCTCCCCATGTATTGTACCTCTTTGTCCTGGACAGTGTCTAGAACAGTAGGCACTAATTAAATACTTGCTAATTGTCTGATTGTTAGGGTAGATGAAAGTACTGGGCTCTCTGAAATCACTTGGCTCTAGTCCAACTCTCCAGGATCCTTCATTTTAACATATTTGGTTATATGCTTGGTATACAGAGGCTTGTACAACACCCTCTATGTCCTAATTGATTGCTTACTATGTACCTTGTATGTGGCAGACAATTAATAAATAAATGAATGAATGTTATTAGCTTGTAAACTCCAAGAGGACAATGACTGAGTCTTTCCCCTCTTTTAGTACAGTTTATTGGGCCAGTATTTCTTACTCCTTATTCTGGGACACAACAGCGTAGTAAGCAGGGATTTACCTACTATTTGTCCAATTCTCTAATATTATTCACTCATCAGTGGTCTATACTGGTTTATCAATTGATGCCCTCCAATTGCACCCAAGGCTACTACTGCCCCCTTAGATTGCTCCAATGCCCTCCTGGGGTTGATATTGCCCACTTTGGGAACCTCTGCTTGTAGGCCATGTGCTCCCCGGATACATTAATTCACATCTTTATCACATTTGATCCCATTTACCTAAAAGTCCTTTTTTTGTTGATGAGACAAAAGTCAAAACACCATTTTCATTGAAATTCATATGAAACTGTGTTTTGTTTGGATAAATTCTTTGAAATTAGGTTTTTATAAACACAAAAAATTGCTCCTGAAAAGCAGGATGCATACAGGCTGAAGTGCTGAACCTGGAATCAGGAAGACTTGGGTATAAATCCTGTTTTCTAGTTGTTTGGACCCTGAGAAAGTTACTTAAATTCTTTGAGCATCTGTTTCTTCATCTTTAAAATGGGGACCCCAACAGCACTTACTTGACAGATTTGTTGTGAAAATCAGATGAGGTACCATATGTAAATTTCCTTCCTACACCTCGTGTGTCATATAAATGCCAGCTAGGATCATACCTTTTAAATAGTCCCACAGATACATAACTCAAGAAGACACATAGATGATCACATAAGGACACATTGAATTTCATCCTAATTCTCATCTCTTCTTTTCCTAATTTCTCTCTATCCTCTCTAAATGAATGGTTCGCCTTCCTCCTCAGTCTTTGACAGAAGCTTACTCATTCAACTCCACGTGGTTATGAATGAAGCAAAGACAATGAGAGCGTTGTCTACTAGGTAGGAATTCGTGTGGTTTGAGATAGGCAGAGTCTCCAGGGTAACTGTGTGCATATCAGGTAATACCTTAGTGGGGAGGAGGTAAACTAACATAATAGAACCCTGTGCTAAGTGTGTGAAAGAGTTGGGTAAAGATGGGGGTTTGGGAAGGGAAAAGGGGAGGCCAGCTTGAACCAGGGTTTTTAGCCTTTTTTTTTCCTTTCAAAACATTCCCGTTTTAGAAGGGAGCCATACTGAAATATCTGGAATTTCTGGAAAACAGCATTTTTTTTCAATTATATTTTTGTTGAAACAAAACAAAAAGGAACTCTCATCTAATTTGCATAATTTAATTTAATCATGCAGAGTTTTTAAATGGTAGATTTGTATGTAGATTTTACCCTTGAATCAGAGGCTTTTGTTAAATTTGAGAATGACAAGAATTCAGAAGGAATCTTAGAAACCATGTACCCCAACCTCCTCATTTTACAGAAGAGGAAACTGAGGCCCAGAAAAGTTTAAATGACTTACCAAAAGTTCCATAATAAGTAGCAAGGCCAAGACTTGATTCCAATCCCCTGATTCCAAATCTTATAATTTTTCTACTGCAACCTACTCCTAATTTAATTAATCATATAACTCCAGAGCTCAGAGTTCAGAGTCATCTTGTCCACTTTGGTAGAACTACTCTAGAGCACTTAAAATAAATCATTATTTTTTCTCTAAAATCTCAGGGATGGAGCTGCTATAACTCTTTCATAGTGGTCTATACTGGGTTTAACTCCCCATTCTACTCCTTTATCCTTAGAAAATTACATCTTATTTTTAACTTAAATTTCTTGCTGTAGTATTAGCTCATTTTTTCTAGTTCTTTCTTCAGTGAAGATAAAGAACAGCTGGTCACTGTCTGTCTTGCTGGAAAAAAAAAACAAAAAGTATGTCATGCTTAGGTAATTTTGAATTGGGAAAGAACTGCCATTCCAATGAGAGTCCAAAGCAGTTAGAAAGATTCATACGCTTTCATGGTTCAACAGAGAAAAAGAGCATGTCAGTTCAAATTAAAGATCAGATTAATTTTGCCCTGCATTTTGTAACTAATTCCACTACGAATATGACAATAAATGAAGTCCTTAGATATAAGATTAGTGGCCATTGCAAGCTTCTCCCCCATTGTTCCCATCTCTAATGCCCATTACCAGTGTGACCTCATCACTTAACCTGGAGGCCTCAGTTTCCTCATCTATAAAGTGACAAGGTTGAGCTAGATGATCTTTGTGGTCATTTCTGATTCTAGATCTATGATCCTTTGAAATCCCTGCCTCTGTTCACCCTTTCTCTACTATAATTCTAAAATTATTGACTGCTCCCCCAAAATAATTTTAATCAACCACTTTCGGCTGGCATTATCCTCTTACCCAGGGATTTCTGATAGTGATCTTGGCTTCCAACTACCCCTTACATAGACAAAATTGCTCTTTGGGTCTTCTCCAGTTGACCCTATCCTATTTCATTGATTTACCTCAGGATATTTTGGCTCTCCTGTCTCTGACAGACTGTCATTCTCTGTCTACCTCCTCTGACACTATACTATCACCAACACTATGCCAGGCTTCTAGGGCAGCTTCCTACATTAACCTTCCCTTTCTCTGTCTCTTCTGGTCTTCAGAACCCTCACAACCTAATATTTTGGGGAGGCATTATCCAGCTGGCTGAAACTTCCTCTCTCCCCTGCCTGTCCCCAATGTATCTAATTTCTAAACTCTGACCTGTTCTCTTGCTGGTGATCCCAAATTTACATATTCCATTGCACATGAATCTTGTGTTATTTTCATAGGCATGAATAAATTTGCAAAATAAGCTCATTCTTTTATGTTGTAAGCTGAATGTGGAAGGAGGCTGATGTTTGTATTATGGATTTCCTTGTCTTACTGGTTTTTGTTTTCTGCCTTGCACCTAATGGGATCTCGACACACACACACACACACACACACACACACACACACACACACACACACACATTTAAATTGAACAAATTCACAGCTGCATTATTTTTAATAGTGATTAATTGAAAACAACTCAACACTGGGTGCCAACTGGCATATCAACATGATGGAATATTACATAGCTACTTAAAACGAAAAATACATGTTGTTGTTCAGCCTTTTCAGTCATGTCCAACTCTTTGAACTCATTTAGAGTTTTCTTGACAAAGATACTGAGGCAGTGTGCCATTTCTTTCTCCAGCTCATTTTACAGATAAGGAAACCAAGGCAAACATGGTGAAGTGACTTGCCCAGGGTCACACAGCAATGTCTGAGGTATAGAGTAAAAAGGCTATATCAATACATAGAAATGTGCACATGAAATAGAGCTAAGCAAAAAGGTAGCACATGGAATTGGATGTTGACACTGATTGCAGTTAGGTCAGAATACGTTCTCAGAAGAGGATTTGAAGCAATGAAAATAGAATTTAACATTCATTTCTCTCCTGAAAAGTCACTTAAGTTCATGACAATTTTTTTAAAGCACTGGTGGTAATTGAAGATGAATAACTGTTCCTCATCCAAGAACCACTTCATCCACTTTTCCTTTCTAAAGCATATTATTTCTAACTTCATTCTTGTTTCAAAGAAAGGCCTGAATTTAGCCAGATACACCAATGAGCATTTCAGCTTGTTTGGGAACAAACTGACTCTACTTTGACATAAAGTGTCTTTCCTAGTCCTTTTCAGGTGTTAACAATTGCATTTTATGATTGAAAAAAATCATGACCCATAGACTGATGGAGAAGAGTTTGGGTCGCAAAACACAAAGAATGAACAAATCTCGAAACCGAGAGGATCTGGAATCCTTTCTTGGTGGAGAAGCTGTTTTCAAGTGAAGAGCCCTCAAAGGGGCTTAATTATGGCATTTTTATTCAAGCACCAGTCCTCCCAGTCAATGGAACTTCTCCCTGAACAAGGCTAGTCGAATCAGGCCCTTGAAATACACACTTTTCAAACACTCTTATTTTAGTTCTATGTTGTTTTGGTTTTTTGTCTAGAATTGTTATTTAATCAACATAGGAAAGCACCTATACCATTGTAGATTAGCAACCCTGTCTGCTATTTATTTTCTTAGTGAATTGCCTGGCTCCCTGAGAAGTTGTTGTCTTGCCCAGAATGACACAACTAATTGCTGTTGTTTGTCCTTCATTCTCAAAGAGGACCAATGACATCAGGAAGGTGATGTCTTGACTCGAAAGTGAATTGGATTTAAGGCTGTGTTCTCTCCTCCAGAGGCAAGTAGGTCTAGTGGCAAGACATAGATCAGGACAACTGGAGATGGCCCCAGATGCAGAGGGAGACTTTGGCCTTTTTAAGTTAAGATCTTTCCTGGGGCTCAATTTGTCTGAGGAAACACCCATTCAGTGATTAAGGCTAGAAAAGAAAGGAAGCAAAAGAAGGTCTAGTAAAAAAAAATCAATCTAGAAGGGGAAGACCCTCAGGGTTTCTAGCCAGAACAGAAGCACTCACTCTGAGCCAACAAAACCCAAACAATGAAGGCTTGGGTTGGTCCCCATTATTGGCCAATTAGTGAGAGCCAGAGTAATTTGGGTTTAAAGTATAGTCAAGTAGCTGCATTAAAATTCCGGTGGCTTGTCAGTGGTAGGATTTGAGTCCAAGTCTTCCTGATGGGGGCCTTGTTGATTATCCTACAGTGGTATCCCTCATTCACTCTTTTTAGTTGTTACGCTTATTTAATTCATGGGAAGTCCTTCGACAGTAGATGACAGGGTGTAAACTCTATCAAGGCAGAAATCATATTTTATCTGAATTTTATGTTTTTCTCAACTTAGCAAAGTGAGTATTAAATAAATATTTGTTGATGTCATCCACTCATGCTCAAGTCATTGTGTCATTGCTATTGTTCTAAGATAGTTGTCTCAGTGTCCTCTTGATTCTCCCTGAATCAACTCCCTTGAATTCCCTACATGGAGGGATACCATTTGCCCCACAGTATCCTCCCAGTGAAGAGAGCCTGTCAAAGGAGTCTGGTGCCCCACAGTATCCTCCCAGTGAAGAGAGCCTGTCTAAAGAGTATATGCTCTAGGCCCTCATTATCCTTACACAGGAGTGTACTGGTAAATGTTTAATAATTAGATCTCCAGAAAAAGAAAAAATGTAACAGGACATACTTCTAAGTTTACTCTTCATTGTTAACATTTTCTCTTCACTTTCTTAATTCTAGAGTTAGACCATCAACAAAATTAAGCCCCAATTTATAGCATTTGCTTGTGTCTGAGGTGTCAGTGTTCACACTGAAAATTTAACAGTTGGCTCTTAGATTCACTGGCTCCAGAATAGCCCTTCATACACATAGATAAATGTTAAATAAATGTTTCTTTAATTCATATGATCATAGATTCAGAGCTGACAGGGACCTTATGGGCTACCTATCCCTCTCATTTTACAGATAATGAACTGAGGCCAAGAGAAGTTAAGTGACTTGCCAAAGTCACACTGGTACTTAAGTAGCAGGCATTGGATTTGGCCTGAGGACCTCAGATGCCAACTCCATTATACGTGATACTGTGCCATGCTGCTTCACCAAACATAGAATAGCTTTAAAACTAGCCTGATAGGGCAGGCCCTAAGCCAAATTGTGCAGTGGACTAAGGTTATTATCAGCACTTTCTCCCCTTTCCTAATCAGCCCTTCCCCCTACACAACATTCCATTCTTGCAAGTCTTTGTTCCCAGCTGGTTGACCTTGTTAAGGTATTATCTAATAACTAAGATGCTGCCTAAGGTAATTCTCTCCTCTTCTCCCATGGTTTTTCATTGCTGTCTTGGTTCCCCTACGATTCTCTTTTTGCTAACTCCTCAACCTCATATTTCTCTTACATCTTAAATGTGGATGTTCCTCAAGGTCTTCTCATAGACCCACCTCCTTATCTTTTCTCCTCAATCCGTCTCTTAATGATCTAATTCATTCTCATGACTTAAGCTATTACTTCATAACTCCTGAATCTTTGTCTCTAGCCCTAGTCTCTAGCCTAGAGTTCTCTACTCCTACATTTTCAGTTGAAAACACTGAATGGCCCCCTAACATTTTGAACTCAGTATATCTAAATCATTTCCCCCTCTAAAGCTCTCATCTCCTCACTCCACATTTAACATCTCTTTTTTATGTTAAGATCACCAACATCTGTGCAGGATCCTGCATTCATCACCTTGGACTCTGATTTTCCCTCTCTCTCAACCCTTACTTCCAAAAAATTGCAAAACCTGCTATTTTGCCTCTACAATACTTCCCATCTCTGCATTCTGAAATCCAGTTTGGGTCTTCATTTTTTTTTCCTCTTAAACTATTCTAATAGCCTATTAACTAGTCATCTTGCCTGAAATCTATCCTCCAAACCATCTTCCATAAGAGTGCCCAAGAAATCTTCCAATGTACTCTAGCTAAAAATCACTAGAAGTGCCACTCAGTCTGGTAAGCAAAATTTAGGTAAGTATCAAAATATTACACAGTGGAATGAAGCATTTCCTCTTCATAAGAGATTAGATGACCTGTGAGTTCCAGTTGCTCATTGCAACTTTTTTTTTAATGATGACGGTTTCTGTTTATGCCAAGAGTTTTTATTTTAATTTTTTTGCCTTTGTAAGGAAATTAGTGCCTTGGATTCCAGTCACTGGTGCATTAGCATTCCTCTCTGACCTCTTCTATCTTTCTAGAAAAGATGGCACAGCCAAATGATAAAAGAAGCTTGGTCAAAAATTATTTCATACAAGGACTAGTTAAAATAAGTGGAATTGTTTAACTTGGAAAAGAAAAGATTTGATGGGAGAGGGGAAAAGATGACATAATAGATGTCTTTGCAGGCCTGAAGTTCGAGTTAGTAAACGACTCCCCACAGGTGCATGTCCTGGAAGGTAGATGTGGGCCTCCTGGTGAGCAATTATTCAATGGTGAAGGGGTTCCCAAGGAGTAGAGATGGTTTAACAGACCCTGTAGGTGCTAGGCTAGGAATTCTCAGACCTAATGAAATCACTAGCTTCTTGTGGCCCTGTGGTAATAGGGAGGTGAGTCCTACCCTCCTAAAGCTACAGGAATACTGTAGAAAGCTGAGCCCTCTGTGGTTTCCCAATGCTGCTACTTGAGAACGGTATCTTATCACAGTTGCACTAGTATTCCAGTTCTCCTGGAAGGTTCATGACAAGTAAGACTTCTTCACAGAGTTTAGACCGGAGTTTGAGAGCCACCAGAGACAAGAGTCTCTCACGTAGAAAATGTGGGAATTATTTAACTGCTTCTAAGCAAACACTCCAAGTGCTCCGTTGCCTTGATCAGAAGAACTCTGCCTCATGTAGTTGCCTTCCAATATTTGAAGCTGCTCACATGGAAGAGGGATTAGTGGAAACTGAATGACTACTTATTGAGAATGTCATAGACAGTTCTCATAATTTGACTGGGTGTGATGCTAGATCTCTTAAGTCTCATAAAACTCCAAGTCTATGATTCAAATCTATGCCTGGCCTGTCTTTAAGAACCTGTGCATTTCTGTTGGAGCTGTGACTCAGTACAAACATTTTGAAATTATGCAAATAAAATTACTAAAATATCTGTACCCTTTAATCCAGAGATCCTTTACTGTCCATACACTCTAAGGAAGTCTTTGTTAAAAGGAAATTTTCTATATGCACCAAAATATTTATCGCACTATTTTTTTGTGGTAGCAAAGAATTGGAAACAAAATAGATGTCCTTTTATTGGGGAACGGCTAAATAAATTGAGGTATATGAATATAATGGAATATTAATATGCTATAAGTAATGACAAATTTGCTAATTTTAGATAAGCATGGCAAGGCACATGAACTGATGATGCAGAGTGAACCAAGCAGAGCCAAGAAAACAATGGATGCAGTTAAAGTGTCTTTACCTTGGTGCATTGTGAGGGAAAAGTCTAGTAAGTCTCATGGGTTCTGTGAGCGTTTTCTGTTTGTTCTCTTTGTTCACAAAGACCATCATCTGAGCTTAAATGGAGAAAAAAGCAGCGGAGCTTTGGACAGAATTCCTTCTTTTAATCTACTTAGCCCTAGAAATGAGGAACCAACTATTAGTATTGGGAATTACCAAGAAATGTTAGCCTTTGATTTAATCTGGTACTTTATTTTTCTCCATTGTTCTGGAAATTAAATGGTAGGTTCAGCATGAAAAATTAATGAAAACTCACAGGCTATCTGCTTCAGTCTTAGCTTCTGCAGATGGCACTGTCAGCAACCATCACCTAAGGAGATGGTCAATGCCACTACTGGGAAGAAAGCCAAGCCAACTTTGCTGAAAATATCTTAACAATTGCAGATGGATATCTTTCTACTTCACCGGTCATGCAATTGCATCAGAAAACTGGTTCAGTCCTCTCAGATTTTAGCAGTTTACTTGTATTCACTTTCTGGACCTATGGCCACAGTGCTACAATAATTTATTCCTGGAACCTGAGTTTATTAAACCTTCTATCTCCCTTAAAGGGACCTATACTATTTGTTTAAAAAGGAGAGGGTAGAAAACTTGACTCCTTTTGAAGAACAAGTCTCAGAGTTAGAATGATCACACAGGTCATCTAGTTAAACATATTCCTGAACATGAAACTCTGTAATATATCTGATGAGTTGTCATTCAGTGGTGCCCTCTGGAATGCCTGCTACATCTGCAACAGACTTATTTTCATCTTAGATCTTTTCCATTTACACTCCTTCCATGTTTTGGCTCCCACTGAATCCTGGCTTCCCCCTGATGACACGGCTCCCCTGGATGCCCTTTCTAGCAATGGCTGCACTTTCACTCATTTTCCCCAACTCACTGGTCAGGGTGAGGGAGCTGGAATACTATCTCCTCATTGACACTTCTAGGTTTTCCCTCCATCATCATCTCTTAGTATCCTCTCCTCCTTTGAGGTTCATGCAATCCATATCTACCACCTATTCAAAATCCTGGTAGTTGTTGTCTACCAACCTACAGGACTCCTCCCCCTCTTTTCAAATGAATTTAGCTCGTGGATCACAGTCTTTCTCTACTGTCCAACTCCTGCTCTCATACTAAGGGACTACAAATTTATACTCCCCAAAACACCCTAATCTCCCGGTTCCTTAACTTACTCATATCTAATGACCTACTCCTTCATGCCACCTCAACCACCTATAAAAGTAGTCATGACCAGAATCTTGCCATCATCCACAAACACCCCACTTCCATGTTTATGAGCTCTGAAATTCTTTTATTTGAGCATAATCTATTGGCATTCCACCTCTCCCACTGACTTCCAATATCAAACCCTCCTCTTTGTCCACATCGTGAACTCAAATCCCTCTACTAGTCAGTTCTCTCCTAGGCCATTGCCCCTACATTAGCTACACTTTCCCCTTTTCTCTGTCTTGACCCCTTGGTGAAACAGTCTTCTACACTAGCCTCTTCCCTTGAGTCCTTTGTCCTTTTTTGAATATCATTTGTGGCCTGCCAAGTCTCAGCCTGAGATCGTGCCTACTATCCGCTCTTTCACTCCTATACATGTGCTGAAGGTAGAGAGAGTCACACAATCATCCTAACTAAATCTGACAGAAATTTATGTTAAATAACCTCAACTGTGCCCCAGCTGATGTCAAGGCAATCCTTTCATATCTATAATTAACTTATTACCTGCTCACTAATGTGGCTTTTCCAAACCTTTTTATCCTTCCTCAAAGTACCCTCCCCCATCCTCTCAGATGAGAATTTTGCTTCTTATTTTACTGAAAAAATTGAAGCCGTTCACCTTGAGTACTCTCTTTTTCCCTCTTACCCATCTGTTATCGCTGAGACCACTTTTACTACTATCTCCTCCTACACTCCTATCTCCTGTGAAGCGACCCAACTCCTTACTAAAACCAATCCCTCTACACACAAGTGATCACATTCTATCCTCTCTTCTACAACAGCCTGCCCTTTTTATCTTGTCTTCATTCTCTGCCCTTCTATTGGTTGTTTCTCTGCTGCCTAAAGATATGCTCATGTCTCTCCCGCCTCAAAAAGCCCTCACTTGATCCTTTCATCCCCACTATTGCCCCATATCTCTCTTCCCTTTTGTGGCTAAGCTGCTTGAGGTCATCTGTAATAGATACCTCCATTTCCTCTTTTCACATTCTTCTTAACTCTCCTGATCTATATTTTGCCATTGGACCCAGAAGGCTAGAGTGAGGCTGGTGACTTTGCACAGCCCTGCTTCACTTCAATTCAATTCACTTTCAAGTCAAGACATCACTTTCCCCATGTCATTGGTCCTCTTTGAGAATGAAGAACAGATAACTCTCTACAGTCTGACTTCTGATTTCATTACTCAACTGAAGCTTCTCTCTCCAAAGTTATCAATGATCTCTTATTTGCCAAATCCAATGGTCTTTTCACAGTCTTCATCCTTCTCGACCTGTCTACAGCCTTTGACACCATAGATAACCCTCCTTTTCCTTGATGGTCTCTTTTCTCTTGTTTTTTGGGACACTACTTTCTCCTGGTTCTTTTACATATCCAATCATTCCTTTACTGGATCTTCATCCAGGACATTCCTGCTAATTGTAAGTATTTCCCCATCCTTCTCCCTTCCCCATCTGTCTTGGACCCTCCTCTCTTTTAGACTATTCCATTTGGTGGTTTCACCAGCTCCCACTAATTCAATTATCATCTCTATGCTTATGGTTCTCTAATCTGTCTATCTAGTCCTAATGTCTCTCCTGACCTCCGGTTGCCTATTAGATATAATGGATTTCTTAAACTGGATCTTCTGTAGACATTTTAAACTCAATCAGTCTAAAATCAAACTCAGCATATTTCCCCCAACTCTCGCCCTTCCAAACTTCCCTGTTTCTGTTAAAAGCACCACCATCCTCTCAGTCTTTTAAGCTCGAAACCTAGGTGTCATCTTCAATTCCTTACTCTCTCACCTACCATGTTCAATCTGTTTCCAAGATTTTACCTTTTTAGTATCTCTTGAATATACCCCGTTCTCTCTTCTGATACTACTACCATCCTGCTTTAGGCCCTCATCTCCTTATGCCTAGACTATTTTGATAGCTTGCTGGTTGGTCTCTCTATCATAAGCCTCTCCTTATTCCAGTCCATCCTCCATTAAACCACCAAAATGATTTTTCTAAAGCACAGGTCTGACCATGTGAATGAACTCAGTAAACTCTAGTGGCTCCCTATCTTCTGCAAGATCAAATATAAAACCCTGTGTTTTGTGTTCAAATACCTTCATAATCTAACCTCCCCACCTACCTACCACGTTTCCAGTCTTCTTCATGTTATACCTTCTTCCTCCCTTTACCATGTACTATTTGTTTCAGTGACCCTGGCCTTCTTGTTACTTGAACAAGACATGCTATCTCTCAACTCTGGGCATTTTCCCTGACTGTCTGTCCTGTATGGTATGCTTGCCTTCCTCATCTCCATATCTTGGCTTCCCTGGCTTCCTTCATGTTTCAGGCAAAATCGAAGCCTTTCTCAGTCCCTCTTAATTCTAGTGCCTTCTCTCTGCTGATTTCTTATTTATCTTGTGTATAGCTTGTTCATGCAGAGTTATTTGTGTGTTGTCTCTCCCATTAGACTCTGAGCTCCTCGGGAGCAGACCTTCTATGTTTTGCCTTTCTTTGTATCCCCAGTGGTTAACATAGTATCTGGTACATGGTAGGCTCTTAATAAATGTTTTTTGACTGAAAAGTATATGTAAAAATAGATGCAGCATAAATATAAAATAAATATATACAAACATATATACATACATATATTTGTGTTAATTAAATAAAAGGTACTTTGCTAAGGAGAGCACTACCAGTTAGGGGCATCAGGCAAAGCTTCATGCACAAGATGGTGTCTGAACTGCATCTGAAAAGAAGGGACTCCATGAATCAGAGACACAGAGGGAAGGCATTCAAAGCATGATAGATGGCCAGTTGAGCTGTATTACAGAATTGTTAGAGGGGAGTAACATACAATAAGGCTGGAAGAAATAGGCTGGGGCGCATCGAGAGGGGCTTTAAATACTAAACTGAGAGGTTTATATTCTATACTAAAGGCAAAAAGGAATCACTGGAGCTTACTGAAATGCAGGGTGTGAAATGGTCAGATCTACATTTGAGAAAAATTGCTTTGGCAGCCGTCTGCAGAATGCTAAGAGACTCAAGTCAGGGACGCTAATCAGAAGGCTGTTGAAATAATCCAGGTGAGAAGTGATGAATATCTGAACTAAGGTGGTAACTGCATGAGTGCAAAGAAAGGGTCAGATGCAAGAGATATTGTAGAAGTAGAAATGACAAGATGTGATAAATGATTAGAGATAAATAACAAATAAGATGAGGCATTAGGGATAATACCAAGTAAGTATGATGGTGCATTCAATATAAATAAAGACATTTAGAGGAGGGTAGAGTTTAGGAAAAAAATAGTGGGTTCAGTTTTAAACATGTTGAGTTTAAGACATTTCCAGGACATCCATTATGAAATGTTCAATAGTCAATAAGTGATTTGGGATTAAAATCTAAAGGAGAGGTGGACCAGATATATAGATCTGTGAATTATCTGCATGGAGATAGATGATCATTATGGGAGCTGATGAGGTTACTTAGAGGGAACATATAAAGGGAGAGGTAAAGAAGGTCCAGGATTGAATCTCAAGGGACACCCTTAGTTAAGGGATGTGAGATGAGCCAGCAAAGGAGACTGAGAAGGAGCAGTCAGGTAGGAGTCTAACCCACTGAGGATCTCTTGGAGGCTACTCAAGTGCAGCATATGGGTAAATAAGGTTGAGGACTGAGAAAAGACCATCAGATCTGGCAATTAAAAGATCATTGGTTAACTTTGAAGAGAGTAGTTTCAGTTGAATGGTTAGGTCAGAAGCAAGATTGTAAATGGTAGAAAAGTGAAAGAAGAGAAAGTGGAGCCAGTAGATCATAGACTGAGATCAGCAATGTATGTATCTTAGAGGTCATGGAATCTAACCTTGCTATTTTAGAGATGGGGAAATTAAGATGCAGCGAGGTGAATGATTTGACAAAGGTCACAGGCAGAGTGAGGATTTGAACTCCAGTCCTCTAATCCCAAATCCTGTGCCTTTTCCATGGTACCATACTGCAGCAAGTTTTAACAAAGCAAAACTGGCTATATAACAAGACAGAAAAATGTGCCCTTCACCTACCTTAAGTAGATTTCTGGATTGTATATGCTTCCCACTTTGCCTGCAAATGTATACCCAGAAAGTCAGTGTCATTCTGGGGGAACCTGCTCTAAAAATCAACAGGTCTCCTAATTAAACCATTGTTTTGTTTGCTTAATGCCTTATGACCTAAACTAGGAGCACTTAGCCTGGGGTTTGTGAACTTGTTTTAAAAAATATTTTGATAACTCTATTTCAATGCAATTGATTTCCTTTATTCTGTGTATTTTATGTTATGTGTTTAAAAACATTATTCTGAAAAAGGGTCCATAGGCTTTGCCAGACTGCCAAAAGGGCCCATGAAACATAGACTAAGAACCCCTCACCTATACCAAACAACTTTGAGACTGTATAATTCTCACCTAGAACCATGGGATTACAGGCCTAGAGGCAATAATTGTCTGCCCCAAACCCAGCGTTTTTGTTTACATTTGTCACATGTTTAATAGTTCCCCTCAAATACTCTATTGGGCATAACTGATTGCTAATTCTATTGGGTATATCCATATTTGAAAAAGGTTTCAAACACAGACACAACTTATTGTTTGGGTAGCAACACAGACTATCACTGGCATTTAAGTTTCTTTTGTTTGTTTGCTTTTTTTTTTTTGTAGGCAATCAGAGTTAAGTAACTTGCCTAGGGTCATACAGCTAGTAAGTATCTGAAGCTGGATTGAAACTCAGGTCCTCCTGACTCTAGGGCCAGTGCTCTACAACACCATGTAACTGCCCCTTGGCACTTAATGTTTCTAAGGAAAACTTAATGGCACAAAGCCACTAAGATTCAAATTACGGCTATGCCATTTAGTACTTATGTGACCATGGAGATGTCACTTTGGTCCTCCGCTTCCCCATGAGCAAGTAAAATGAGGGAATTGGATGAAATGGGACCTGTGAGTTCCCTTCAAGCTATATATCCTATGATTCTATGATCCAGCTCTGTGTACATGAAGTAGGTCTGGAGCAGAATGAATGACTCTTTTGCTAATAAGCATGCAAATCATCTTATAGCAAGCCCGAGCTTCGTCCCATATGAATAGATGGAAAATAACAAACTTTGCCCACTGTGCCATAAGGAACTTTCCCAAAACTGTTATTTGAGAGATGCTGGTAGAATGCTCATTAGATGTTTTTGAGTGAGTGAAGGGTGATGGGTATGGAAGTCTCATTTTACATGGATATCAAAGTTGAAGAGGAACCTCTGTGTTTGGTATGGGCTTCAGTGGGCTGCATGTATTTATAGCACCATATGCCCAAAGATCTAGAGTCAGAGTGGATCTCAGAGACTAGCAAGTCCAATTCCTTGATTTACAGATGAGGAAAATTAGGCCTATGGAAATAAAGTGATGTACCCAAGCTCATATAGATAGTAATTATCAAAGGTGAAATTTGAACCCAATTCTCTGACTCTAGAGCCAGTGCTTTGTCTATTGCATCACTGCTATTTCCTTTCTCATGTGACTGAGTAAAAAGAATCACTCAACAAGCATTTAATAATTACCTAAAGTGGTCCAGGCACTATGCAATGCACTAGAAATACAAATACAAAGAATGAAACAATCTCTACTCTCAAGAGATTGCTCCTGGGCAAGTCTGGACAGCATACTAAAAAGCAGAGCCATCACTTTGCTGACAAAGGTCCACCTAGTTAAAGCTAGGGATTTTCCAGTACAATATATGGTTGTGAGAGTTGGGCGATAAGGAAAGCTGAGCACGACAGAATTGAGGACTTCAAATTGTGGTGCCGGAGAAGACTTTTGAAAATCCCTTGGACAGCAAGGAGATCAAATCAGCAAATACTTAGAGAAATTAATTCAGGCTATTCACTGGAAGGACAAACATTGAAGCTGAAACTTAAATACTTTGGCCACATAGTGAGAAGACAGGACTCATTGGAAAAGACCCTGATGTTGGGGAAGGCTGAAGGCAAAAGGAAAAGAGGATGGCAGAGAATTAGATGGATGGATAATGTCATAGAAGCAATGTACATAAGCTTGGAGAGACTTCAGAAGATAGTGGAGTGTAGAAGGGCCTGGCATCCTATGGTCCATGGGGTTAGGAAGAGTAGAACATGGCTGAATGAATGAACAAGTCGCAAGGAGTTATACTTGCTTTCCCGAAATTCAGTCAGCTTTTGTTTTTTGATGCACTGAATTTAATAAAAGCTTGGAACACGACCTGAGTAATTTAAAAATAAATCTTCTTAAACCATAAATGATTAGATATAAGAAGAAAGTTTAGGCCTGATGATTTACATCATTTTCTCAAAACCTACACGGTAATTTTGGAAAATTGCTAGTCAAATTATTTAATGACACCTTACATAGATAACTTCATCTGTTGCAGGGCATTTATGCTGTTTTCTTCTGTCTACTTTTAGTAATTATCTTACACCATTTACCAAAGAGTGAGAATAATAGTTATAAAATGACATCATTATATACTTGGTAAATACGTAATCCCAAATCACCCCTCTCAGAAACATAATTTATCATGTCATTACACCTTAGACCTTCGATTGTCAATATAAAGGAGAAAATGGAGACAATTTTATGGGTATATATAAAAAAGCACATTTTGTAATTACCTGACTAAATGCCTTTTTTTCGTATTTGGTTTTTCCAATGGAGACCTAGCCCAAGGGTTCAGTTACATAAGAAGTATGTGTGAAAATGCAATTACTTGAGTCTTAGGAGCTAAGTCATAATCAGTAAACTTTCTAAGGTAGCCTAGGGTGAGGCTTGAATATCAAATTAGACCATTTAACAATAAAAAATGCATTGTAGAAACATAGAGTTGAAAGGTCACTAATTAGAGACCATTAATTAAATCTCATTTTATACACTGGGAAACTGAGGCCCAAAGAAGTTAAGGGACTTGTCTAATGTCTCAGAAGTAATAAGTAGCAGAGTCAGGACTCAAATCCAGGTCTTCTGTCTCCAATTCTAGCACTCTTTCTGTGGTACCATGTCACCTGCAATTTCATTTAATCTTCTAGACATGTCCCAGGAAGGTCAGACATCTCCAGTAGTCCGAGTAGTGTTTATTTGTTATTATTAATGAGTCAAGAAAGTCTGACATACATGTGATTCCTAGTTCTGTAAGTTCACACATGTGAAGGCATATACGATCTGGCTTCACTTTTTTTCCCCATTCAAATGGGATATTTATGAAAAAATGCTTTGAAAGTAGCATACAAATATAAGGCATTATAATAACATCTCATTTATCTGGTTATTAGACTTCAGACAGTTTCAACCATCTGGAAAATAGTAAGGCCTGAAGAAAGTGAAAAAGGCCTCCAGGACAGAGCCACATGTACAGTGAGAATTCATTAAGTGTTTGTTGAATGGAATTGAATCCAAGTGAAGAAAATAGCTGTTATAGTGTTAATGAACTTGATTCCACAGAGTAGAGTGGAGCAGCTACTCCCAAGCCCTGAGGCTTGAGTCCATTGAGTTATAATTATGTGCAAAATTAAGCTCACTGCCACCTTATTTTCCTACCCTACCCTCCACTCCCAAGGCAGCTTTCATTTCTTCTTCAATTCAGTCATAATGGACAGTGAGTTAGACGTAGTAGGTCTTGGGAGTTTTCTCAGAGCCGATAGGCACAGTGGCTTTGAGTTCAATTCAATTAATTTAAGAAAAATTAATTAAGCATATATCTAAAGCACTAGGCTGGAGATATAAAGACAGCCCCCCCCAAAAAAAAAACCAAAACAAAACAAAATAAAAAACCAAAAAACCAAAACCAAAACTTTTTCTGTCCTCAGAGAACTTAAATTCTCCTGGGGTGATGTAACATGTGCACAGATTTGTATAATATATGATGATTAGAGGTGGCAAAGAACATTCACAACTGGTGGGATCAAGGGAATCCCAGAGGAGGTGGCAACAAAGCTGTCTTGATGGAAAATAAGGATTCTAAGGAGTGGCAAAGGCAAGACAAGGGTGTATTCTAGCCATGGGGGACAGCTTGTGCAAATGAATGGAGGTAAAAGATGGGAGTGTTGGGGGATAGCTAATAGTCCAGTTTTCCTGAAACACAGAATACACGAAGGGGAAATAATATGAAATAAGGCTAGGTTAGGTTGGAGTCTGACTATAGAGGACATTAAATGTCAATATGCACAATTTGTATTTTATTCTAAATGTAATACAGAGCCACTAAAATTTATTTTGTTTTTTATTTAGTTGGGGAATGTTATGTTTAGACTTGTGAATTAGGAAAATTACTTTGCCAGCTGTGTGTTGGATGAATTGGAAAGGAGAGAGATTGGAAGCATGAGGATAAAATGGAGTCTATTAGTATAGTCCAGACAACAGGTGATAAAGGCCTGAATAACATTCTTCCCTATTCCAAAGGCCCCTAAAAGTAAGATTTCAAATCCTTGAACTTCAGGCAATGTGGTAGCTCCCCTAACACTAGTACAATTTTCTGAGAATAACCAACTTTTCAACAGTACCCTCAGACCAAGGAAACCGTATTAGGAATAATTGTCTTCTCCTGATTAGTACCATGTCTCCAGAATACCTATATCATCCACTTCCTGACAGAGATTCAAGGTGCAGAAAGAGGCATATGTTTTTGGACTTGGACTCATTTTGATGGACTACAGTTATTTATTATGAAGGTTTTTTTTCTTTCTCTTGGTTTCTAGTTGGGAGGGATTAGCAATATCGATGAAAAAAGAGGGTTGTTTAAACATTTAAAAATACATATAGACAAAAATGGAATAAAATCCAGAGGCAAGCATAGAAAAAGCAAGACAATAATATTGGATAAATGAGGCCTGATTGTACTATTGTTATAATTAAAAACATTTTTATACTGATAAAAATCCAATTATTATACTCTTTTAAACATGCAAATCTTAATCTCTAAATTAAGGCAATGTACCCAACTCAGATTCACCTTAAATTAAACGAACAATTTTCAGCACTTGGGTTTATCCACAATTTCACTGGGATGTGTTAAGCATGCCCTCCACTAATGCGGGTCACAAATCTCTTCAAAGCTTTCTCATGCTGTGCTATTTTTGTCCATATTTTCCTAATCTTTCGAGGAAGAACTATCCAACACTATGGGAAGATTCCAGAGGTGGGGTTCTTTGATTTCTTTGAAAGCTAAAGCCAGTTAAATCTGTTTTTAAAAAAGCATATGTTTCTATTTAGATAGATATATCTAATGCTGTAGTATTTTGCAGAATTTCATAAATGTAAATGTGTTTTGTGTTTTACATTTGTAGACTTTGAGGAAACACACACACACACACACGTATATGTATATGTATATGCCAAAGGTATATTTGTATGATGTTTAACAGATATGGTTAAAAAAATTTACTCCCCAGAATAGCAATCTCCACTTCCCCTCTGTTAATTCCCCTATTCTGTATAGTTTGGAAAGCAGCTCCAAGTAATTTTAATGATGCATTTGTCCCATGGTTATGCTTAGATTTGAAGTTAGGGAATTCAAGGATTTTTGCTTAACCTCTAGCTCTGATGCAGGCAGTAGGTGTACCCCTAGATGTCCCATAGACAGCTCAAATCCGTATGTCCAAAACAAAATATATGACCTTTCCTCCCAAATCTACCCCTCTGCAGACTTCCATATTTCTATTACTGGGGCCACCATTCTTCCAGTTTTCAACCTTGGCATTATCCTTGACTTCTTACTCTCCCTTGTACAGTATATCAGTCAGTTGTTAAATTTCATCGTTTCTATCTCTATAACATCCCTTGCATCTGACCACTTCTCACTACTATTAGAGCTTCAGGCCCTCATTACCTATTGGCTGAACTATTGCCTTTGACTCTTAATTGGCCTCCCTGACTCAAGTTTTTCCCCACTCCAAATCATCTTTCACAAAGCTGCCAAAGTGATTTTTCTTAAGTGACCACATCACTTCCCTACCCAATCACCTCAAGTGGTTTTCTATTGCCCTAGAACAAAATATAAACTCTTCTTGACTTTTAAAGCCCTTCACAAGCTGGCCCCAATTTGTTTCCTCCTTTATCATACTCCTCTTCCTACAGGAAGGCCAGTTTCTCTCTGTTCTTCAGATTCTGTTTCCTGTCTTTTTAATTTTCCATTGGTGATCCCCATGCCCGAAGTTCACTCCCTCTTCAACTCTGCCTCATAGAATCCTTTACTTCTTTTGAGACTTAGCTCAGGAACCACCTTCAATGCACTAAACCTTTTCTGATCTCTCCAACTTCTTGTGCCTTCCTTTCTTATCTTATCTAACTACCTTATATTTACTCTGTATATACATATGAGCATATATATGTACACATACATGTATATGTTTGTATGGAAATACATTATATATTTATGTATGTATACCTTGTATACTCCATAGATTGTACATTCCTTGAAGCAGGAACTTTTATTTTTTTGCCTTTGTGTCCCCAGCACTGATCACAGTGCCTTACACATAGTAGGAGCTTAACAAATGCTTGTGGTTTGTTCGATTACTTACTAGGGAAAGAGTGTATCAGATTGAAATTCATCTACTGCGTGCCAGGTGCAAAGAAATGACATGCAAACAACTACGTATAAACAAGATGCATCCAGGATAAATCGGAGATAATCAATAGAGGAAAGGCATTAGCATTAGGGAGGATTTGAAAAGTCTTTTTGTAGAAGATAGAATTTTAGATGGGACATAAAGAAAGTCAGGTAAACCAAGAGTTGGATGTAGAGGGAGAGAATTCCAGGCATGGGAGACAGCAGATGAAAAGGCACAGAGTCAGAAGATGGAGTGTCATGCAAAGAACTACAAGGAGGCCAATATCACTGAATCTCAGTGTATAAAGGGGGTGACTAAGGGATAAGAAGACTGGTAAGATAGGAGGGGGCTAGGTAATGAAGGTCTTTGAAAGCCAAACAGTGGATTTTATATTTCATCTTGGAGGAAAAAGGGAGCTGCTGGAGTTTATTGAATAGGAGGTATGATAGGCTCCCTTCTTTGCCTATTATTCCAAATAATTTGTGGTGGCGAAGAACTGGAAATTGCCGGGATGCCTGTCAATTGTGGAATGGCTAAACAAGTTGTAGTATATGATCCTGATGGAATACTATTATGCTATAAGAAATGAGGAGCTATTGATTTTTAGAAAAACATGGATAAACTTCTACAAAATAATGAAGAGTGAAATGAGCAGAACCAAGAGAATGTTGTATACAGTATCAGCAATATTGTTTTAAGAACAACTTTGAGGGACTAAGTCATTTTGACTATCATAAATATCCAAATTCACTCCAAAGGACATATGAAGGAAGATGCTATTTGCATCCAGAGAAAGAACTGTTAAGCAGAAATATGTATGGGATGATTTTATATACAATACATATACATATATGTGTGTGCGTGTACATATATACATATTTGTGTCTAATGGCAGCTATCTCTAGGGTGGGGGGAGGGAAGAAAAAAGAAATTTACATAATAACTTTATCATATATTGAGAAGAATAGTAAGTTGTACATAATAGAATTGCAGTTTCATGTATAATCATCTTTTTTTTTATTCCACTATGTTATGGAAATGCTTATTTTATTTCATAAATTAAAAATAAAATAAATAAAATTCAACAAAAGAATGGAGAGTGGCTTGGTCAAACATGAGCTTTAGGAAAATTAATTTGACAGCTGATTTGAGGATGGACTGGAGTGGGAAGAGAGAGGTGACCAAGAAATCATCAGCAGGCTATTGCAACAATCCATGGGTTTAGGTGATGAAGATGCCAGGATGGCAGCAGTATCAGAGGACAAAAGGGGGTATATTTGATAGAGGTTGAAAAGGTGAGATCAATATGCCATGGTAACAGATTGGATATGGGAGGGTGAGAAAGAGTGAGGATTTGAAGGTGATACCTAGGCTGAGAGAGCCTGGGTGACTGGGAGGATGGTGGTACCCTGAACAGTAATAGGGAATTTCAGAATGGGGGAGTGTTGGAGGAGAAAGATGATGAGTTAAGTTCTGGACATGTTGAGTTTACAATGGCTATAGGACATCCAGTTCAAGATGTGTGATAGACAGTTGGAAATGTGAGCTTGGAGGTTAGGAGATGGGTTAGAACTGGACATGTAGATCTGAGAATCATCAGCATAGAGCTCACAATTGATTTCATGGGAGCTGATGAGATCACCAAGGAAAATAGCATGGAGAGAGAAGAGAAGGCCCCAGATAGAGACCTTTGAGACATCCACAATTAGCAGTAATGACCTGGATGAAGAGTGAGCAAAGGAGACTGAAAAGGGGCAGTAAGATTGGTAGGAGAACCAGTAGGCAATAGTGTACTGCAAACTTAGAGAGAAGAGGATACCAAGGAGAGGAGGGTAATCAGTGTCCAAGGCTGCAGAGAGGTTAAGACTGATGAAGACTGAGGAAAAAGCCATTGGATTTGGCAATTAAGAGATCATTGGCAACTTTGGAGAGAGCAGTTTTAGTTGACTAATGAGGTCAGAAGTCAGATTGCAGAAAGTTAAGAAGAGAGCAAAAGGAAAGGAAGAAGAGACACCTATTGTAGACAGACTTCTAAAGGAGGTTAGCCACGAAATGGAGGAGAGTTATGGGCAATTAATGGGGGCAAAACAAATAGGAGTTTTTTGAGATTAGAGGAGACATGGGCATGTTTGCAGTTAGAGGGGAAGTAGTGAGTAGATGGAGGAGACTGAAGGTAAGCAACAGAGTAGGAATAATAAAGGCAAAGGGAAGGAGATCACTTATGCATTTAGAGGGGAGAGCCTCCTCAAGGAGAAGAGTCACCTCTTCAAATGAGACAGAATGAAGTAGGAGATAGTGGCAGGAGGTACCTGGGTGATGTGAGATGAGGTGGGGAGAAGAGAGAGCTCTAAGCAAATGTTTGCAATTTTTTTCAGTGAAATATCAAGTAAAATTCTCAGCTTGGAGGGGCTGAGGAAGGGCCAAGAAGTTAGAAAATCTACTGTGGTGAGTGAGTTAATTAGGTAGGTATAAAAAGGGTTGCCTTGCTGAAGGAAGGACCTAGTTAGGATTATGTAACACTGTTTCAGGATGTTTTTTTGGTTTTTTTTTGTTTTTTTTTTTACAGCTTCACTCAACATCACATGTGTAGGAGTGAAAAAAGCAGATGGAAGGAGTAATCCAAGGCTGAGGCTCAGCAGAACAAGACTGGCACCAGAATAGGGGTTAGGGATGCAATAGAATATTGTGGAATGAAACTGTTTTAACTAGGAATCAAGATGGGGAAATTATAGATAGTGCAGGGATGATGACCTGGAAAAGAATTGAGGGATTGGATATTATGGTGAGGGCAGAGAAGAGGGTTTGTGGTTGCAAGGCAAAGGAAGAAGTGGAATGACAAGAGAGTGAAATCAGATAAAGGAATTTCAAAATTCATGAACATATAAATGGTACATTTGTGGTGATCCAGCCATCCCTCTGGCTATTATGCCATTTCTCTCTTTTTTGTGGCTAAACTCCTTGAAAAGTCTGTTTACAAGAGGTGACTCCTCTTCCTTTCCTCTTCTTAACACTCCATAGTTGTGCTTCTGACTTCATTATTCAACCCACACAGTTCTCTTCAAAGTTACTAATAATCTTTAAAATTACTAATTACCTAAATCTGGTAACATTTACCAAAACCTTCTGCCCTTCCAAACTTTCCCATCATTGTTGAGGACTCCACTACCCTACTAGTTATCTAGGCTCTCAATCTAGATGTCGTTGTCAACTCCTCACTCTCTTTCACCCTTACATCCAAAGTGTTGCCAATGCCTGTTGATTTTTGCCATTGTGAGATCTCTTACATATCGCTGCCTTCTCTTCTGTGACACTGCCACCACCCTGGTGCAGGCATTTATCACCTCACACCTGGACTATTACAATAGCCTACTGGTTGGTTTCTTGGCCACATCTCCCTCTTCCAGTCCATCCTCCACTCAGCTGTCAAATTGATCTCTCTAAAACACAGGTCTGACCATATCACTTCCTTATTCAGTGTACTGCCATGGCTCCCTTTTGCCTCCAGAATCAAATATAAAATCTTCTGTTTGCATTCAAAACCCTCCCACCTTTCTGGTCTTACAATTGGCTCCCTGCCCTCCACTCCCACCTCCCACATACTTTGTTTTCCAGTGAAACTGGCCTCTTTGCTATTCTTGCACAAGACACTACATCGACCTGACTCTGGGCATTTTACTGGCTATCCTCATACCTAGAATGTTTTTCTCCCCATCTCTGTCTCTTAGCTTTTATTATTTCTTTTAAGCCCAAGCTAAAAGCCCACCTTTTATAGGAATACTTTTCCCATCTGTCTTAATTCTAATGATTCCCTCAGTTGATTGTGTATAGCTTGTTTGTACATAATTTTTTTCATGTTGTCCCCCCTATTAGACTATGAGCTTCCCGAGAGCAAGGATTGTCTTTTGCCTTTCATTGCATCTCCTGTGCTTATTTAACTTATCTTAATAGTTTAGCACAGTGACCGACACATAGTAGTGCTTAATAATTGGTTACTGACTTACCGATGGCAAGATGAAGAATATGATTATTTCTGTGTAGCTGTGTGTAGCTACAGGTGAGGCAGAGGATTAAGTTATGAGAAACAAGTAGACTGAGGACCAGGGAAGTTAGTCTGAGAGAGTATCACTATGTATGTTAGTGTTCCCTAGTATGAGGGCACGAATTAGGGTATAGAGAAAGACTGTGAGGCAAGTGCTAGACTCACTGAGGAAAGAAGGGGAGTATCCTGGAGGTTGATAGATAACTGCTACCAAAATTTTGATTGTGTGGTCCATATGGATTGAGTAAACCTCAAAGAAGGAAAGATTATTGAGTGATGGTGGGAGAGGGAAAATTGGGAAGTGGTAACGGGAAGGGAAGGGGTATTCCAACTTCCTATCTTCAACCAGTGAATCCATGGAATGAGTGAAAATACAACTGGCGCTAGAAACGGTGGCCAGGGAGGTTGTGGCATCAGGATGGAGATAGCTCTCAGGGAAAGCCAGAAGACGGAAAGAGTGGGAAAGGGTGCAATCATCATCTCTATAATCCAACCATAATCTCTCTTCTGAGCTCTAGTCTCAGACCACCAACACATCTTGAACTGGACATCACTTAGACATCTCGAATTCAACATGTTCAAAACAGAACTCATTGTTTTCTCTGCTCTTTCTCTCCTCACCTCCACCTCCCCATCTCAAACCCTCTCCACTTCCCAACTTTCTTGTTACTATTGAGGGCACTACTATCTTCTTAGTCATTAGCTAGTGCCTTCCCCTTTGAAATGATCTACTCTCTAGTCTGTATATGTCTTGTATATACTTGGTTAATTACATATTATCTCCATTAGAATGTGAGCTCTTTGAGCCCAGGGACAATATTTGCACCTTCCTTTCAATCCCTAGTGATTTTTGACTGACAACTTCTCCAGTATTCTGGGTATACAAGGTAGCTAGGTGGTGTAGTGGGTGGAGTGCTGGGCCTGAAGTCAGGAATACCTGAGTTCAAATCTAGCATGATACACTTAGTAGCTGTGTGACCTTGGGCACATAATTTCTGTTTGCTTCAGTTTCCTCCTCTACAAAATGGAGATAACAGCTTCTACCTCCCAGGGTGGTTGTGAGGATTCAATGAGATAAGAATTGTAAAGCCCTTAGAACAATACCTAGCATGTAGTAAGCACTACATCAATATTGTTGTTTGGTTTTTCAGTTGTGTTTGACTCTTTGTGACCCCTATGGACTTGTCCGTGGGGTTTTTGGGCAAAGATACTGGAGTGGTTGCTATTTCCTTCTCCAGTGCATCCCCATTTTACAGATGAGGAAATGAGACAAATAGGAGTTAAGTGGCTTCCCCAGGGACACATGACTTATAAGTAAATATAAAATTAATTATTATTAACCAACACTATAGCATACAGAGGAGCTGATATGCTATATTATTGAAGTGAGTTTATATATAGATATAAGTGAGTTTATATATATCTATATATATATAGATATATATAATATGTCCCCATATTATTAGAATCAGAAGTCTGGATGCCTTTTCCTCCCACCAAAAAAAATTCAAAAAGTATATTATTATTATTATTATTATTGAAATCTAATGGATTAAATGTCATCTCAGCCAAGTATAAATCTTCAAAGACAGTGTGATCAAAGCATGTAAAATTTATAGTTATAGGACCTCGGACCTCCTAGAGATGATTTTATTATGATAGAGATGTCATTTTGCAAATTCCATGCCTTTATACAAGAAAAACTGGTTAGGCCTGTTTTTCTTGGCTCTTCCAATCCTCCCCCTCTGACTTACCCAAGCCTCACCCAAAGTCATAATAGCCAGTAGAAAACCTACCATTATACTTTCTTTTTATATTTTATACCTTTATTTTGTAAGAAGCAACTTTAAGAGAAATGCATTTATTTAATATGTCATTTGTATGAAAAAAACAAATTTTAATGGGTAATTCATGTCTTAAGTAAGCTTTATTTGAAAGCTTCAATAACACTGAGAAA
Source organism: Phalanger gymnotis (assembly GCA_028646595.1). NCBI lineage: Eukaryota > Metazoa > Chordata > Mammalia > Diprotodontia > Phalangeridae > Phalanger > Phalanger gymnotis. The sequence goes on from CM053627.1 coordinate 127,935,710, forward strand.
AACAATCCATGTCTTCAGAAAGGTGTAGTCAACTATCACTTTGAAATTTTTCATTGAACAACAACAACTGGTAAAATATCCTGGAAACCTGAAACCAAAAATTTGGCATACCAAGTGAAGTGATCTGGTAGAATGGTGAATGAGGTGGAATGGGAAAAAATGGAGAGAGAGAGAGAGACAGACAGAGAGAGAGAGAGAGAGAGAGAGAGAATTGCCTTCCAATCTTGCATCTCAGATCTTTGTTTAAAATGAGAGAAAAATATAACCTTTCCTTTTCTAATGTGAGCACAACACTTTTACACTGCCTAAAGACCAGGTATATTACATTTCACCACTCCTCCAGGATTTTCCCTGCTACCCTCAAGGGATTTGGGGGTATCTAGGCTCTCTGCAAATGGCTCCTGACTCCCACCCATGCTGTTCCTCCAATTATAAGGTTGGTCTCCTGCACCCCAGTTCCATTTAGCCACTTAAAAGTCAGATTAGCTTTTACAAAGAAATATTTACTTCAAAGATATAATCACAAATAATAATCACCCAGTGAGTGGGAGGCATAATCCCATCACCCCTCAGTCTCTGGGAAGGGGGTGAGGATTTAAGTTTATAGTTTAATGTGGTTCTTATAGCACAGTTCTAAGTTTCCAGTCCAAAACCCTAATCAGGTCCCAGGGTTCTCAGGCTTTCCCTCTTGATCTGGCTGACTGTACCATCTCACCTGTAATTCAAGGTCACAATGGCCGGAACTCTCAGGTTTGGAGGTGGGGCTCACTGGGACACCAGTGAGACTCATTCATATTAGCCAGGTAAAAGAGAGAGAAAGCAGGAGAAGGAAACCCTTCCTCTCACTGTGAGTGAACTGTGATTTTTATCTTCTGGATACAAAAGGAAAAAGCAGACAGGAAAGAGATACTGTTTCCATTTGGCCAGTTTAAAGATGCAGCCTGTTGTGATGATGTAGCCAATCAAAGTAAGGGACACAGAGTTTCTCCATGTTAAGCAATATTATACACTGAAATCATGGCAGTAACCATTCACCTTTGTCGATAATGACTGCTGCTAGAGGTCAGGACTATTTTGTGCTTTTATATTTTTTGTTTTTATCTTTTTTGTTTATTTACTTTTAGCATTCATTTTTAAATTTTGAATTATATATATATATATATATATATATATATATATATATATATACACACATATACACATGTATTTTGGTCTTAGTATCCTTAGGGCTTGGCAAGAGCACTGCATACACTAGATGCTTGAACAATGTTTGATGAATTCGAATTTATTAATATCTCCCTCTCTGTCATTCTACTTATCACTTTCCAACAGCATCAGGTGCTTTCAATCCCCTTTTCACAATGTCTCTTCAATGTTTTCCATCCTTTCCATCAGGCTTAAACCGTTTTTGCTTCTCGCCCAGGCCAATGCTATTTACTTCTAATGTCTCCCTATCTGATATCTTCGCAGAAGATCTATACTACATACTGATGTCAGAGTAGTCTCCAAAAACATAGGATTATAGAATTATAGGATTTTGAACTTGGGACCCTAGAGATCATCTAGTTCAAAGGTTCTTGAGCTGGGGTCCATGGACCTCCAAATGAACGTGGATAGAGTTCAGGGAGCCTGTCTGTGAACTTGAATGGGAAAAAATACGTCTTTATTTTCACAAAGCTCTAACCGAAATTTAGCATTTTCCTGAATTATGTAAATATATTATTCTGAGAAAGGGTCCATGGGCTTCACCAGACTGCTAAAGGGGTCCATGATACAAAGAAAAGAGTTAGGAACCATGGACCTAATCCAATTTCCTCATTTTACAGGTGAAGAAATTGAGGCCCAAATTAGAGAAGTGATTTTTGTTCAATTCTACACAAGCTAGTAGGTCAAAGTGGAAATGGGACAAGATATGCAGACAAAGTTTGGAGAGTGATACTTGCCATCCTAGAAGGAAGGGGTGTCAATAGGGGACAGCAAGACAGCAGAAACCCTCCAACCTTCTCAGAGTCTGTGATAGACTGGGAATTCAGGGGGCCAAGCTGGGCACTTGACAGAGTGATGTCTACTCAGCATTTTTCAAATTTATTTTTATTCTCAACTTGACTAACATCAAATAAAGTAGGTATTTCCATGTACATAGTAGAACAGAAAAAGAGGATTATATTGTCTGCTTAGTATTCACTTTTGTTTTCCCCACTGGGAAGCTGCCAAAAGGACAGGAAATGACTGTAGCTTGTGAAGCCACAGGGGATTTACAGAAAGATAATTGGCAAAAAGATGTGTAATGTCTTCCCTTTATTCTCTTCATTGTATTCACATGGCCACCACTCTAGTTACAAGCCTTAGCCCTTCTCACTTATGCTACTTCAATAGCCTTCTAATAGGTCTTCCTGGGTCAACTCTTCCCTTTGTGATTCAGCCTACTCATTACCTACCAATATGATCTGTCTAAAGCATACATCTATGTTACTTCCTTACTCAAAGAAACTCCTGTTGATTCCCCATTGCCTCTAAGTTAAAAGATGAAGTACTTTGGCTTTTAAAGCCCTTTATAATCTAAGCTCAACCATATATATTACTCCTCCACCACACTCTACAATCCAGCTAAGCTGGTCTCATTGTTACTCACACACGGCACTCTATTTCCTGTTTTGTCCCTGGTCCACCCAAGGCAATACTATCAGTGACTGAAAATATAGCCTCTCCTTTGGGGTTGTTCACTTGTAAACTCTGGTTTAAATTCTGTTTCCAAGTCCCTAATGTCTGGAGTCCTCTTATTATGCCTTCAAAGCTGCACAAGAAATTTTTCATGAAATCCTTCTACTATCCTCCCCCCTCTAAAAATTTATCTTGTATTATTTTGTATGTATTTATTCTTGTACAGGTTGTCCCCCCAAATAGAATGAAGGTTCCTTGAAGGTAGAGAAGATTTTCTGTTTCTTTATATCTCCAGTACTTATGTGCAGTGCTGGGCACAACATAGGCATTTAGTAACTGCTTTTTTATTAATTGACTAGTTGAACAGTATTCTAATGTGGGAAATCATAACCATTTTTATGTCATGGACTCCTTTGGTAGTCTACAGATGTTTTCTTAGAATAATGTTTTTAAAATGCATGCAATAAAACATGAGATTTCAGAGGAAACCAATTACAATTAAATGCGGTTTATCTATCTATCTACATATTTTAAAAGTTCGAGGATCCCAGGTTAAGAACCCCTGTTAGAATGAGGCATTTAAACTGAGATAATGGACTACTTTAGGGCATCTATTCCTGTAGAAGGGGACTAAATGGAGAGGGCAGGAAGAAAGGAAACAAGCATTTACTAAGAGCAGACCATGTGCCAGGTATTGTGCTAAGGAACACGAGAAACTGATTTGAGATGCAGCATGGGCAGTAATATTCAAGTATTAGTTTGTGGGGCTCTGGATGTCAGGGGTACACTGCATGATGCTATTGTAGAAATACCCCTAGTTATCAATGAATTCTAATGGTTTTTAAATTTTGTTATTTATTTATTTTTAATTTATGGAATAAAATGAGCATTTCCATAAGGGATTGTCCAGGAAGTAGCTGCTGTCTCTCTAGGAAGGGACTCTCTAGAAGGGACTAGTACTTGGTTTGAGGTAAAGGATTCCCATAACTTTTATATAGGAAACCACTGGAGTTTATTGAGCAGGGGTGTGATGTCATCAGACCCATAGTTTAGAAAGATTACTTTAATAGCTAAATGGATGATAGACTGGAGTGGAGAGAGACTTATGCCCTGGAGACCAACCAGCAGGCTTTTGCAATAGTCCAGACATAAAGTAAAGAAAGAAAGCCTGCACCAATATAGTAACAATGTCAGAGGAAGGAAGAGGGTATAAACAAGAGATGTTATAAAGGTAGAATCAATAGCCTTGGCAACAGATTGGATATAGTGAGTGAGAGTGTGTAGTAGAGGATAACACCTGGGTTGGAAGCCTGGGTGAATGGAATTTATCCAGTTTTTTCTGCACTAAGACTTTTGGAATACCCTGCAGAGTGTTTTAAGGTTAGCAAAACAGTTTATCTTCCCAACATCTGAGGAAGGTAGTTGCTATTATTATCCTCATTTTATAAATTAGGAAATGTAGACAGACAGAAGTAAAGTGACTTGCCCAGGGTCATTTACGAGACGTTATATGATGATCTATTTTAAACAGGACATTAAATGAGGTGACATGGAATTGGAGTAGGCACTAAAAGGAAGACTGAGGGGGAAAGGAGGGGGCATCTAGGTCTGTTTGTTTCTGCTGCTTGTAAAGAGGTCCAGGCAAGTTGTGCATGTACAATGAGGAGAATAGGAGCACCTTAAGTTTAAAGCACCACCTGTAGGAAATTATAAACTGATTATCTATTCCTGTCCACACACCTGCCTTACATCTCCAAAGCTCATGTGAGCCAGGTGCCTCTGTAAAGAAGTAGTGCCTGTACCTTTAAAACAAGATCACATAGCAACAGAGCTGAGAGAGACCTTATAGGTCACCTAGTCTACTCATTCATTTTATAGGTAAGGAAATTGAATGATGTGCCCAAAGCTACACACATAGCAAGTGGGAAAACTAATACATAAGCAGTAGTTTTTCCATTATACTGTCATCTTTTTATCCTTCTCCTCTTCCTTTTCTCCCTCTCTTCCTTCCTCTTCCTCCCTTTTCTTCTTTTTCTATTCCTTATTCTCCTCTTCTTCTTCCTCTCCTCCCCTTCCCCTCCTCCTTTTGAGACTCAGTCTCTCTTTCTTACTCAGGCTGGAAGTGCAGCAGTCACTCAAAGGACTCTTTCCAATATTGATCATCATGGAATTTTTAACTTGCTCATTTTTTTCTTACCTGGGCAGTCTTATAGCCTCCCAGAGGCTTATCATCTGATAAGCTGGGATGCCTGATCAGCTTTATCTCCACTGTAGCTCAGAAACCCCAAACTTAAGTGATCCACCAGCCTCAACCTCCCCAGTAGCAGGGACTACGGTCTTTGACTCTTACTAATTACATTGCTTCAACGTAAAATATTAGTAAAGCTTTAAGTCATGTCTGACTCTTCATGACCCCATTTGGGGTCTTCTTGGCAGAGATACTGGAGTGGTTTGGCATTTCCTTCTCCAGCTCATTTTACAGAGAAACAAACTGAGGCAAATAGGGTTAAGTGATTTGCCCAGGGTCACAAAGTAAGTGACTGAGGCCAGATTTGAAGTTGGCTCTTCCTGACTCTAGGAACAGCACTATACTACCTACCTGCCCTAACTCAAAATATCTTGTATTATACTTATAGCAAGACTTTAAAGCTTTTTCTCCCAGGCACATGATAATGCTAAGAAGTACATGGTTTCCTTTCCCTTCTATGGATGTCCTGAAAATTATGTCTACCCCCAGGGATTTGAATAGCCCCACTCAGTTGCTCCTGGAGGAATTCCAGTGAACTGAAGACCACAAAACTGTGGTGTTCTTCCAAGTCTCTACATCACTGAAAGTTCCTGATGTCAGTGGAAGTTGGAAATATGCTTTCAGATTGTGAAAAATCACCCTGAGCTAATATGAGAATGAAAAAAAAATAGGAGAAGCAGAATTTCAAAAAGGACCATCATAACAGAATGCCCTGTAGATAGCCAGTAAATCATCATAGGAATTCACCAAATGGAGCAACCAACCTGGATGCCTCCTCTTGGAGCCCTGCCCAGCTTAGTATTGTAAATAACCGAAACTGTAGTTTCTGGGGTAGGGTTGCTCACTGATGAATATTTTCATTTTATAGGAACTCTGTTTTAAATTCCATTTGTTTCTCTGGACCTGTAAATTAAACTGTTCATGATTTGAGCCTTGTGAACTTATAAGGAGATCTGATAGTTGTACCCTGGAGGGTGGTGGTAAGTTGTGTCGGATATTGAAATTTGTATACTATATCATCTGAATTGGAGTGACATGTCAGTTAGCAAGCATTTACTAAACCTTTTCTGTGTGCCAGATCCCATGCTAAATGCTGGGGCCAGAAAGATAAAAAATATGGTCCCACTCCTCAAGTAGCTCTCATTCTAGTGGGAGAGACACTATAACTAAGTACATACAAGATAAATACAGAGTAGATGGCAGGTAATCTTATAGGGGAAGGCTTTAACAGCTGGGAGGACTCAGAAAGGTCTGTTAAAGATAGGATTTGAGCTGAGTCTTAAAGGAAATCAAGGGAACTAAGATGGAGCTGAAGAGGGAGCTCATTCCAGGCATGAGAGAAAGTCAGTGAAAACTCATGGAGGAGGAAGGTGGAGTGTTGTGTGAGAGGAATCGTGCATAGGTCAGTGTATGTTGCTGGATTGTGATGGAGTGTGTGGAAAGGAATAAAGTGTAAGAAAACCGGAAATGTAGGAAAGGGACAGATTTTCGAAGTCTTAAATGTCAAACAGAAAAGACTTCATATTTAATCCTCTGAATAATTGCAAGACATTGGGGTGTGTATGTGTGTGTGTGAGATAATCAGATCTTAACTTTAAAAAAAATCACTTTGGCAGCTGAGGTAAGGATAGACTATGAAACGTAATCAGTGCCTTGAGTTCTTTGCTTTGCTTTATAATCATTTGTCAGCTGTAATTATCTTGATATAATAAGAAGTAACTGTGTGATTTATAGGAAGAACATAGACCTGGGGAAAGAAAACCTAAGTAACCAAAACTATGATGTAGTCCCAGGGAAATTCCTGTGTTAGTTGCCCTAAGCCTAAGGAGTGTAACTATAATCATTATAAAGTGTGTGACCATATCAATCATCTTTATATTAAAGTGTAATGAGCTGCCCTGAGCTTATGATGGAAAAGGGCCCTGCTTGAGTCAAGAGCCAGATTCAGTAAAAGGGCACTGACTTGCACCATAATAAGCCAATTTACACCACACATGAATAAAGAGACCAATAAATAAATGTGAATTTAGTGTCTCAGGGTCTCAGACTGTACTGGACAGACTCTAGACCCCACTTTTGTTTCTCTTAATAAAGATGGGTTTCTTTGCCCAGGAAGAATTCCCAGTTTCTTTTTTACAACTAGAGTGGGGAGAGGTGGCTTGGGGTGGCTATAGAGATTATTTGAAGGCTATTGCAATAGTCCAGGTAAGAGGCAATGAGGGACTGAACTAAGATGGTGCCTGTGTTAGTGGAAAGAATTTAAAAGATATGTTGCAAAAGTAGAAACAAGATTGTCAATGGTTTGGATATGTGGGGAGACTGAGAGTGAGGAGCAAAAAACAAAACAAAAAAAAAACCTCCGAGGTTGCCAGCCTGGACAGAGAAGTGATAGGTCTTCAAAAGGGTAGCCAGGAAATGTACTCATGCCTTTTGTGTTAGGAGGTGGCCTC
>CM053627.1:127943568-127971584 GCA_028646595.1 Phalanger gymnotis
AGATGGTTAGATTAGATGATTTCTAAGAAGGCTTCCAACTCTAAATTTTATGCTTCTTATTGTGGTATAGTCAGCATTTTTAACTTACACATGAATTACTCTGTCACTTTTTGTGCCCTGATTAGTGGGAGCACAGGGCAGGAATATGACCTATTTGGAAGAGTTTAATGTGTTCAGTTCATTCACAGATGAATGAAGATTCCTCAGGGAAATAGAAAACTGGACATGGGATCACAGGAGCTGAAAAAACTTGTCAGACTTGTTCTGAAAGTAAGGCCACCTTTATCTGAATTTGTTATATGCATCCATTTTGAGAAATTTTATTTGGAAACTTACTACAATATTTCAATGAGCTATGCTTTCAAAGGTGAGAGTAACCCCTCCCTTAATGCAGATCCCAACGACTCAAAGTTTTTGTAGGTGGTTTAATGAGTTGTTGTAGCCAAAAAAAAAAAACTATTATCTTGTGGCAAATCTTCAGTTGGTGAACTTATCTGAATTTAAGAAGGCTGGGTCTCAGATGAAGGACCTGCAGTCTGTCTCTAGGTACATGCTGGGAGCTTTTCGAGCTTAGTCTATTCTACCAGAGTTTGCATTCTATGGGCATAGAAGTGAAGGACCCTGAGTCACTTCCATGCTAATAGAAGTGACTCACGAGGCATTGGAGTTGGATTTTAGTAAAAATGGCTCCCAATACAATCATAACAACATTATTTAATAATATTATAGCACTTAAATGAGCAGACCAGGAGAACATTGTACACAGTAATAGCAACATTGTGTGATGATCAGCTTTGATAGACTTAGCTCTTCTCAGCAATATAATGATCAAAGACAATTCCAAAAAACTCATGATGAAAAATGCTATCAACATCCAGAGAAAGAAAGAACTATGGAGTCTAAATGCAGATCAAAGCATACTATTCTCTCTCTCTTTTTCTTTTTCATGGTTTTCCCCTTTTGTCATGATTCTTCTTTCACATCATGACTAATGTGGAAATATGTTTAATATGATTGTACATGTATAGCTTATATATCAGATTACTTGCCTTTCTGGGGAAGGGACGGGGGAGGGAAGGGAAGGGAGAGAGGGAGAAAAAAATTGGAATTCAAAATCTTATAGAAGTGAATGTTGAAAACTATCTTCACATGTAATTGTATACAACTATACATATGTATACATGTAATTGAATAAAAATAAAATACAAATATTATTACACTTGATTGTTATAAAGCACTTTTCATAGTTATCTATTTGATCCTCAAAAGAACCCCCTTCACAATTATTGTTATCTGCATTTTATAGATGTACCAGTAAGGCAACAAACACAACATCAACGAATCGTGAATATGCCTATATAGTTCTGTATCACAAGGTATGAGAGACTCTCCATAAAGAAGGTAAAAGAAGTATAACATTTATTCAGACACCAGAAAACTATATCCCATAACCAAATGTTCAGCTCCCACTGCCAGTCAGCCCACTTTATCACAATAGCAAGGAACTTAAAACACCATATAACAGACTGGAGACTCGCCATCCCAAAACCTCTCTAGGCCCCTGCTGGGGTCTCCCCAAAGACTCACAGCACAGCTAAGTCAGCCTGTTCAGTTCTAACAATCATGAAGGTGGCCATTAGCAGATGTTAGTAGGCATAACCTACCTCTCTCTCTCTCTCTCTCTCTCTCTCTCTCTCTCTCTCTCTCTCTCTCTCTCTCTCCTTCTGACATAACTTCCTTTTCCTGTCAGGAAGCTCCTCCCACCGCACATGTCTTAGGCTTCCTATGATGTAAGCAGGTCATATGGCCTATTAATGGGTGGGAAAGATCTTCGAATCCAAATTGCTACTACAATAGATGAGAGAGAGACTTACAGACATTAAGATCAAAGAGGAGAACTGAAAGGCAACATACTCCAACCACTTCATTTTATTAATGAGTAAACTGAGACAGAAAGGATAAGTGACTTACCCAAGGTCAAATAGCTAGAAAGTGGAAGAATATAAGATTCGAAGTCAGGTCTTGTGACTCCGGATTCAGCAGTGTTTATCTTCCGCACTACATGGCATCCTATTTAAGTGACTTGTTCAAGATCATGCAGTTGTTAGAGCCAAGTCTTAAACCTCTAGTCGTTTCAGGTCCAAGTCTGGTGTTCTTTCAAAATATTCTCATAGCAACTGAATAAGATTTTGGAAATTGTTGATTTGGACTTTACTACTTCTGTTCTCTTCTAATAGCACTAATTTGAGACTGGTCTAAAAGCAAAAGAGTTGACACATATGTTGTCATGACTTGTGCTTCAGTCATGACATTCATAATTCTAGAGCTTATGAGATAGATGTTTGTTGGTATCTCCTTTGATTGTTGCACCAAGTACATGATCAAGGGCAAATCTCACTAAGCACATAACTATTTATGCACTTATACCACTATTTGGACTCTTCTTTTGCTATTCAATATTTGCCATTTGATATCACTTCATTAAGAGTTGAATTAGAAAATATAAAATCCTTATATCCATGTAGATCTCATTGATAATGAGTGATAGCCTTAATACCACCAACTACAATGAGCACCTACGATGTGCAAGGACCTATGTGCTACATCTTTGGAGATGAGGCTTTACTCTCTTTTTGTTGGCATTTAAAAAAAGATATTTTATTTTCTTCCTACAGGGCTCTCTAAGATCACCAAAAGCACTGGGAAATTTCCTAAATGCAACTCAGTCTTCCTCTTAGGAGGCCTAATTCATTATCCTACTATAGTGCTGTGATGATGGTTCTGATGGACCAATTCTATGGGAATCCCATCAAATTGCATCTAGTAGTCTGAACAAGAGAAAGTCTTCATCCATTATAGTTTTTCCTGTGTAGGCACTTATGCTACTTCTTTGAGTGATTTTGTACCTAATTTAAGAATTTCTCCAATGTTTTAGGGTTTTATGCAATTAATATAATGTCCTGTGAAAATAGAAATAGAGAATAGAAGAATCTCCCAGAGAATCTCCCAGAGAATCTATAGAATCCCTTTTCCATTTGGACCCTGTGATGGACTGTGGCAAACACCTTATGTAAGCATATGTCTCCCTGATTTATTTTCACTTAATATATTTTTTAAAAAATATGTATCCATCTATCCATTTATTTAATATTCATTTTTAGTTTTCAGTTCCAAATTCTCTCCTTCCCCAAATTCTCTCCTTCCCACAGCCCCTCCCTATCCATTGAGAAGACAAAGCAATATGCTACCCCATTATACATGCGAAGTCATGCAAAACATATTTCCCCATTTGCCATGCTGCAAAAAAGTGAGAAAAATAAGGTGGAAAAATATGCTTCAATCAGGTAGATAGCATTTTTAAAATCGTAAGTCCTTTGGAATTGTCTTGGATCATTGTACTGATCAGAACAGCCAAGTCTTTCATAGCTGATTATCATTCCAATCCTGCCATTACTGTATACAATATTCTTCTGGTTCTCCTCACTTCACTTTGCATCTCCACTTAATATTAATAATCAGAGTATAGTCAAGTAAATTCTCCATTATTACATCTTTTAAGGAATCTTGTATAATCTTAATATATGCATCAAAGACGTCTTATTTTTGATGCCTTTAGGGCTGAGTTTTATTTTATATAATAAAATGCTTTTAAAAGTAAGTCAACAAGCAATAAGCACAGTGGGATCTTGCACTTTCCAGACTTCTCAGTAAATTATATGACTACTAATACGTTGCCTGCTGCAGGAAGAATAGGAAGTAGAGAGCCATCTCTTTAGTACAAAGTAAGAAAGATAGCCTCTACAATTCTCACATAAATATAACTGTTGCCACAGAGGTATTCTTCCTTGCATCTTTAGCTTAGAAACACCTTTCAAATAGGGGCTATATATTTTATGAAGCACATTCCTACCAAATGTTTGTTGGTACCCTAACTTAACAACAGCAACAATAACAACAGAATCTCAGAGGGGCACACACTGAAAAAAATCAGCAGATAATTAATTGGAAGACACAAAATGGGACATTTTATAACTCACAATAGTCAACTATGAAAAGCTCAAATGGTCTAGGTAAAACTGGAAACTAAACTAAGTTTAAAATGTCATGTCATTGAATTCTAACTGCTGATTTGTGTATGTCACTACCAAAAGGAATAAAAGCAACTAGTGGGTGCTGAAGGGTAGAGAGGCAGCTTATTACATGTTGTAACAAAGTCAAAGAAAAAGCAATACTTATCTGGATTTCTTAAGACATTTTTTTTTCTTACTTTGTGCTTGGTTTTAGCTTCTGGGTTGGAATTTGCAGTACTTCGTAAAAAAGAGAAATAGTTTCAAGGAAACACAATTTATGCACAGCACACTGTTGATACTGTTTCAATACTTCAAGGATTTGTTATTTCGTTTGTGTGGGTGTCCTCTCCACCGCCGCAGATTGCAGCCCTTCTGTAACTTAATAGGTGGTCTTTGAGAGGTACTGTAGCCAAATATTTCATCGGCCTGTGGCTAGCCTGAATTCAGCTGGACTGGTCCTCCAACAAGAGCACTACAATCCATTATTGAACCCATACTTGAAATCTTTCCAACTTGGCAGAGTTTGTGTTCTGAGAGCACATCCTTCGAGAACTCAAGGTCAATTCTATCAGTCAGATTTTGTTTAGCATAGGAAAGGGATGAAGAAAAAGAAATTCTCCAATGTATTTTTTTAAAATAGGAAAGTTAAGTAGTAGGTATAGATGGACACAAATCCAAGTATTGTATCTTCAAAAATGCAGTTAAACCTCCTTTCTCTTAAATGATTTATCTTTTCTAATGAGATCCAAGATTTAATTTAATTCCCCCCAAACCAATTTATTTTACTCTCATATTGCCTTTGACTCTGCATGCATGCCTGCTTTCTTGATGTTATCTGCTGTCTTGAACAGAGCTTTGTTTGGCCTGACGGGGATCTCTCATACTGGTGCTGGGATGCCTGTGGTTAGAAGTGACCTGCTTTTCAGTCTTTGCAGCAGCAGGGTAAATTCTCTCTTGGTCCATTTTGGAGTGATTTTTGATAATTAAAATTTTCTTTTTTTTTATTGGAGACAAATGGGACTTTTCTGCCTTCCCTTGCCCTCACATGTGATATCTTTAATGACTTCTAAATGCATCTTTCCTAGGTTTCTATCTTTCATAGGAAAAGAATTCAGAAGAAATATAGAATATCTTGCAATATTTACAGATGATAATCAAGGGATTTGACTAGTTAGGGCCTTTCTTCATTTATACCTCACATGATTTTCTGTCAATATTCTTTGTGATTTGTGCAAGGAAAATAGAATTGTTGCTGTTTACTATTTGTTGAACAACTTAGTACTTTGTATTGATGTGGAGGAGGGAAAGGAAAAAGCATTTAAGTGCCTATGGCTATGTGCCAGGCATTGTGCTAAGGGCTTTACAAATATTATCTCATTTGATCCTCACAGAAACCCTGGGAGATAGATGCTCTTATTATCCCCATTGATTAAATTTCTATGATGTCTCTCCTTCTAAACAGCGGCTCTTAACCTTTTTTGTGTTGTGGATTCCTTTGGCAGTGTGGTAAAGCCTATGGAATCCTTCTCAGGATAACATTTTTAAATACACAAAATAAATATATAGGATTATAAAGGAAATACATTATAATGAAATAGTTACCAGCATATTAAAAATGTTCATGGATCCCAGGTTAAGAACTACTGGTCAAAATGCTCCACAGTGAGGTAGCTCATCCTCACCCCAAACATGTAGGCGGAGTGGCATGTTTTGCTCAGATACTGTCAATGTATAACAATTCCCTAATTTCATCAACATGGATAGTCCTACTATTGCAAATCATAATCCTTTTAATTTAATGGATGGAGTATGAGGAATATTGAAAAAATTATCACTCTGTGGTGGTGATGACTGTCTCTGAATTTTGTTAAATCTGGTCCTTGGACAGCAGAAATACCAGCATTAGAAGCCTTTCTGGCTTGGTAGAACCTTCCAGAGACAGGAATCTGCTGGCAAAATCTTTGAGAACTCAGAGCCACATCCATGTGTCATGATTATGAGGCATCCAGAGCAGGACTTCATTCTACAAAGATGTATTGAACACCTACTGTGTTAAAGACACTATGATACAAGATTGAATTAAAAAGCCAAAAAAAGAGACATAATTCCTAGCTTAAGGCTCTCATCAGACATACAACATGTTGAAACCTCATGTACACAGGCAAATGAGTACAAAATATATGCAAAGTAATTTCCATGGATTAGTTAGTCTCCTTGACATATTATATACAAAAGGGATAGAGGAGAGGATCAGGAGGCTTCATGCAACATCCCGACTGAATCCTGAAGAAAGCCAGAGAGAGTTCATTCCAGGCAGTGGGGACAGTCTTCTTGACTCCAGGCCCTGCATTCTAATGACTGGGCCACCTAACTATTTGAGGGTCCCTTTTTCCCAACCCCGTTCTCAAGGGTTGTGATATAGTGTGTTGGTAAGCAAAATGGGTTCCTTAGCACTTAGTTCAACAAGTGCCCTTGAAGAGTTTGGCTTTTGTTTGCTTTGAGTAATTTGGCTGTTTCATTGAATCTTCCTAAGTGCTAAGCCCCAGGCCCAAACCCCTATTAGGTGTAAAACCTATGTGGGTGTGGATTGGCAACTAAGGTGGGGCTAACTCCAGGAGGGCCTAGTTTACATGTCTGGGACAGCAGAGGCTCTTAGACCACATGGGTTTAAGTTGCCTCTTTGTGACCATTTTAGGTCATGTGGGTGAATCGCATGTGTGATTCACCCCTGACACTGATGAAGATATAAAAACTAGGGGTTGGCCTCCTCTTCCTTGGAGCTTGTTCCCACAGCAGTGGTGGTGGCATGACTCTGGGCCAGCCCTTGTTCTGAGCTCCCGGGCTGAACCTAGATGTTGGTAACTATGAATCTATATCGGGTCTGTCTGTTGATGTTTGTAATTTGTTTGTAATTTGCTCTGAAGTTCAGTGTGCTGGTCCCTTCCCCTGAACTAAGTGAATGATATTTGTATGCTGAATTAAAGTAAGCTTGTCAACCCCTTTCATGTAGCTTTCCTTAGTTAAGCAGATCAAAAGAACCTGTGCTTTCTGGGTGCTGGCAGCTTTCTGGGTGCTGGTTGTTGGTGGATCTTGTACCCCCACAGAAGCTACTAACCAGATTGTTGAAACAAAGTGAGAAGAGGGCTGAACCTAGAAGCAGGAGACATCTAGAATCTTGCCTTTGACACTTCATATATTTGTAACCTAGTTCAATGTAATTAAACTCTCAGGGCCTCAGTTTTCTCTCAGGCAACAACAGCATATGAAGTACTTTGCCAATAAAGCACTAAACTTATATCAGGTATTATTCTGTCCATGTCTCAGGACTAAGGTTCTCTGTGTTCTGCCTCACTCAACCTCTTTCCTTCCCCACTTAAAGTCCTATTCTCTTGGTCCTTTACCAAGCTTAGCTTCTCCACTTGAGGGAGTTCTTAACTAGTTTCTCCCTGCCCCACTCCAAGTGCCTTGAGTGGAGAAGGAAGCATCAGCCTGGTCTAGGAAGCTGTGGATTAGGGCTATATGATGGCATGAATTCTATTTTGGGGTGCTGGTGGAAAGGGACAACCACGCAGGGTTGGTGGCATACCAGAACAGTGAAGGCACAGGGAGAATGTTCTTTGGACTCCATTATCAAATGACAGAATACTTGTGAAGCACTTAGCACAGTGCCCAACACATTGTAAGCACTGTATAAACACTAGCTACTATTACCTATTGTTGTAGGAGAATCTTATGGAGGCTGGCTGGGGAGGAGAAAGTCAAGGACACTAACCTAGGTACCTTCTTATCTCTTCTAACTAAGCTCTACCTAAACTCTCCTAAAACAACAAAATTAAACATTATCACAGCCAGTTTCTGACACTGTGTAATTTCAGTCAAAAGTTTCTTCCGTTCCCCTCAAACAAAAATTAAAAAAAAACCCAAATCTTTGTTGCCTATTGACTGACATCCTTTTTTTAGAAGATGAAGCTTTTTATGTTGGCAGTTTGAGAGAAAAGAGTTGAAAATTCCAATATCTAGGATAGGTTTTTGTGAATAAGTTTCAACAAAATGTAAAGCATAGCCAAGTCTTTTCTTTTTATATTAACTTTGCTGAGTTTCTTAATATATTTTGTGTCATGGACTGGCTCCCTTGACAATCTGGTAAAGCCCTTCTCAGAAAATGTTTCCAAATACATAGGATTATAAAGGAAATTAATTATATTGAAATAAAGTTGTAATTTTTCCCCATCCAAGGTCATACACTTCTTGAAATTGATCCATAGACTCTAGGCTAAGAACCCCTGTGATAGAAGAAATTATAAATCATACCCAAAGAGGAGAGAGAACAGGGGGAGAACATTGAGGAATAAGTAAGAGCAAGAATGAGAATTTAGAGGTGCCAAAGACATTTTCTTAAATCAGCCTTCTGGAATCTTCGTGCCTCCAGACTAAGAAGTAGCATGGGAAAAAAATCTCTTTCGCAATAAAGAAGAAAATTTCAAGCACTTATAAACAAACAACAAAATCTCATCTGTGAAGAGTCAAAAACCCTAGAACTAACCTGTTTCCTCACATTAGTGAATACACCATAGGAGGGAAACAGCAGGGATTAGCCATGATGGTGGCAGCAATTAGGACAGTGACATGGGCAGCAAATACACTGATGGATAAAAAGATGAAGGCTAGCGTCCAAGAAATAGAACATCTCTGTAGCAGGGAAGGGAGAAGGGGGCCTGCCTTATAGCATAGGAAAGTACTGTGTACAGCTTATAAAATAAAGAATATATAAGCTATACCATAGAGGTTCACAGGATACATATTTTTTTCATCACTTTAGACAAGCAACGGCAAAAATAAAATAAAATAAATCCCTGATTTGTAGTATTTGCCTTTTTCCAAGGTGTAAATGCTAACACTGAAAATTCAATAATTAGTTTTGAGGTGGTAAGAGCTGACTCCAGCATATCCTTGATAGCAGCTATCTAGCAACATAATGTAGGTATGCTTATCCATATTTGTGAGAAGTTGATTGCATTATTCTAAGGCCATATGATCAGGATTAGTGACACATAGCAAATTCGAGCAAAAGGCAGAGTGTTGCCAATAGGTGGGGTCTCAGAGCTATTCTACTTGGGGAAATCCAGAGTAACTACAGTGCTTAGAATGCTGAGAATTCTCAGAGGAACATAAAGAACCGAGAACTTCTCTAGCGCGCTTCCTCAGTAAGGCGGAGATCACGTAACTACCATGGTGAATGGGCCTAGAATAGGGAAAGGATTGTGGGTAGCAAAACACCACATGCTGATGAAACATGCATTAAACAAAACTTTCAATTTTGTTAAAATGTTAGAGATACAACTTTAATGCCAACTTTGTCAGTGGTTCTGTCTTTTTTTAAAAAAAAATAATTCAGTTCAAAGACTCATTAAGGAGAGCACGCAGAAAACAGAACTTTTTATTATGTGTTAAAAGTGTCAAAAACTCACAAGCTCCAGAGCAAACCTTTCACAGAAAACCCAAATACAAATTCTTGAAATAAGGGATTCTTCATTTTCTCATGAACAAACGTATTGCAAATGAAATTGAAAGGTAGGTACAAGTTTCTGGGAGTCCACTGCATTTGTGATTAGGAAATCATAGATACCCTTTCGAATGTTTTTTTAGCTTTAATTTCGTATTTTATTTTTCCCCAGTTGCATGTAAAAACAATTTTTAACATTCATTTTTTTAAAACTTTGAATTCCAAATTCTCTCTCTTCCTCCTCCTCCTTCCCACCTAATCAAGAAAACAAGCAATTCGATATAAGTTATACATGTGGCAAAACATATCCATAATAGCCATATTGTGAAGGAAAACAGACAACAAATGTTTCCTCAAGAAAAATAAAGTAAAAAAAAAAGTATACTTCAATCTGTATTCAGATACCTCAGTTCTCTCTCTGAAGATGGATGGCATTTTTCATCGTAAGTCCTTCAGAATTGTCTTGGATAGTTGTTGCAGAGAATAGCTAAATCATTCACAGCTAGTCATTGAATGGCTTTGACAAATTAAAAGGGCATTGAGAGTAAGTGATGATGGTTTTCTAAAGGGTGGAGAAACCACTTGGGAGGCTTTTTTAGCCTTTAACTCAGTGTTGCATAGGTGGAAAGATACCTAGAGTAGGAGTCTAAAAATCTAGGTTATCTAAATCTCAACTCCATCATTAATTTAGTGTGACCTTGACTAAATTAACTTCTTTGGGCCTCAGTTTTGCAAAAGCAAAATGAAGGGATTGTACCAAACACTATTAAAGGTAATTTCCTACTCTAAAATCATCTGGAATAAAATCTAGTCATCTAAAAGGTTAAACCTCAGTTGTTTAACAAGTACTTATCCAGAATAAAGGATTCATTACAGGTCTCTAATAGCCGAGGTCCTACTTTGCTTTCCAGACTTCACAATTTTGCCCTGAGGCTTAGCTTATCTTCATCTTTGTGGTGGACCATTGGAATCAGAATCACTTGACATCATGTCCCTTCATGCCCTGTGGTGGCAAGCTTTAAAGTTCTCTAGCTCAATAGACAGTGAAGAGAGTTAAGTATTTGAAGTCTCTATTTTAGGACATGGATAAAGAAATTCTGCTTGGTCCCTAGAGAAACTTCACCTTTTCTCACCACTCTCATCTGTCTCAACCATTCCACTGTGTTTACTTTTCCTCCTGCATGCCCATCTCTAACAATATTTGCCTACGTATTTCAATTTGATTTGTCTTGACATTTTAAAATATGAACTAAGTCTTCTGTTTCTCCTGGTAGCTGTAATCCTTGAAGTCTGGGACTTGATTTTATTAAATGCTTTCATTCTTTCAAGAATTAGTTTTTTAAAATTACTTGCCAAGAATTGAATCATTACTGTCTCTACCGACCTCAAAGCATAATGACTCAGAAAGATCCATTGAAAAGATCTACCATTTGAGAGTGAAAGTGAGCATATTTCGTATTTTCCTTTTTCTCAACTAGTTGTTCATTCTATTGTATTTATTTTTCACATCTAGTGCCTTTACAAGGTGTAAAATAACCTGTGGTGGCAGAGTACCATTATTTGATTGACTTGGCTTGAAAAGAAACTAAACTATAAAATGGCTGTTTTGTTGTTACAGATTCACATGATTGCCCTCCTTTGGAGGGCAATAAGAGATCCAGGAAACTCAAGTCATAAGATGAATGATTATTACCACCCCCCCAAAAAATACAAGGATATTCTAATATATCAAACAATGAAATAGCGGAGCTGTTTTGGTTGAAGTAGTGGAACCAAAAATCTTGATATGGTGGAACCACAAAAATGAATGGAATTTCTAGCTGGAAATTGCTTCTTGGTGAAAGTATGAAGAATATTTGCTAGCTAATTCTCATCCTGGTCTACTTTGCAATGCTTGTATGCCTATGGATTTTGAGAGTACATTGTTCCATTTTAAACAGGTGTCTAAAATCATGGATAAGCAACCTGGTAAGTTATTATTGTCTTTGTTATTATTGTTGCTAGGAAATATTTGTCTTATAGCTTCGAAAACCTATACTACATATGCTATGTATGTATGTATGTATATATATGTATATGTGTGTATATGTGTGAGATATGTGTATTTTATATATGAGTAACACAGTGTTACTTATGACTAAGAGATTTGTCTTTTGTATAACATTTTATCTTAAGAACTTGGCTGAGGACAAAACTGAGGAGAGAAAGGATGGTTACTTTTTCCAGGTAAATCAAATAGTGTTCACAATTGTCAGTTGATCCTGCAACTTATCTTTTCATAGGTTTTCTTTGGGTAATGGAATAGAACTGATTTTGCTTAATTTTTTTTTTCTGATCAACTTAAATAAAGTAAATTCAATAAGTGATTGGCACACAAAGATCAGTTACCTTGCAAACTTGCTAACTGCAAATTCATTTACAGTTAGCTAGAAAATGAAATTGAGATTGTGCCTTCATGTGTTCCATATAAAGAGTATCATTTATGTTGTGAAGGAGAGATTAATAAATGTGCTTAACAAATGTTTATTGATTGATTGTTATGACTTAGTTGTACTAAGACAGTCACTGAGACTTGAAGATCAAATCGTTTGCTCCCATTAGATCTAAACATACACTCTGTAGTGCATTTAAAACAATCTCTGAAATAGTTTCTTAGCTTAAAATACTATTTGGCCATACCATGGACTTAATGTCAATATCAGACCTATTAAACTATGCTATTTTGCTACTACCTACATGAAAGTATGGGACAGCTAGGTGGTACAGTGGATAGAGCACCAGGCCTAGAATCAAAAAAAAAAAAAACCTGACTTCAAATCCAGCCTTGGGCACTTACTAGCTGTGTGACTCTGAGTAAGTCACTTAGCCCCATTTGCCTCAGTTTCCTCATCTGTAAAATGAGCTAGAAAAGGAAACAACAACTTGGCAGTATCTTTGCCAAGTAAACCACAAATGGGGACACAAAGAGTTGGATACAACATAAGCAAATGAACAACATGAAAGTATAGCTGCTTTGGCACTGATTGTAGGAGACAGAGTCTATAAATGTGACAAAAGATAGTGTAGTGGAGAGGGTCCTGGATCTGAAATCAGGGGGACCTGAGTTCAAATCCCACCTCAACCACCAGGTAACCCTGTACATTATTTAATTGCTCTGTGCCTCAGGTTTCTCATTTGTAAAATCAATGATGGCTTCTAAACTTCCAGCTATAAGACTAAGCTCACATGATTATAATAAATAACAGGTGAATCTTCCACACAAGAGCAGGGAGAAAGACCAGCAAAGGAACTGTAATAAACGAAATGGTGCTTGAACCTCTGGCACTGAACTGGGTGAAGGGTGTGTGTGTGAAGGAGAACTAAATTGCTCAAGTTCAATATACCTCCAGGATTTTTTTTCTGACATCCTTTGTACTCATTAGCATTTGTTATGAGGAACATTAAGCTTTTCCAAGGAGGTTCTCAGGTACATTGATATGTTGGGAGACCTATGAAAGGTGACAGTTGGCTTTTCTACCAGGTGCTCAAGAATCATTTACCTTGACAAAGAACACTAAGTTCTTCATAATGTCAGAGGACAGATTTTATAGAACTAGCTAAGAAACACAGTACACCTGAGCTGGAAGGATTCTTAGAGGCTACATAGTATAACCCTTTCATTATATAGAAGAGGAAATTGAGGGCCAAAAAATTTCCTAAAGATGGCTAATGAGAATCAGGGTCAGCACCAGAATCCATATGTCCTGATTCCTGTGATCTTTCCACTGTATCTTATAAGGATGATCAGAAAATTTTGTTCTTAACCTGGCTTTTCCGCTTTCAGCTCTGTGACTTTGAGTCGGTTTCCTCAACTGTAAAAATAGGTATAATAAAAGCAAATCTGTAGATTTAGAGCTGGCAAGGACCTTCACAGTCAGTGACTTGCCCAAGGTCAAACAGGTAGTAAGTCAAAAAACTAATATTCAAGCCCAGGCCATCTAAGTTGGCCATGATTCAGGATTCTTTCTACTGTAAGGATTTTGTTTTTCTTTTCTTTTCTTCCAATTGAAGGATGGTGGGAGAAAAAAACTAAAGGCTTGTTAATCAAAAAAATTAAAGAATCAAATAAGCTATGTTATATAGAAATTCTTGGCGAGTCGTAAGGCAATATGTAAATATAAGGACTACTTTGATTTATTACCTTTAAATATCCATTACTATAGTAAACAAACTGAAAAGAGTCCTTTTGTCCAGAAACTTTAATTCAGTTAAATACTATGTGTTTCAAATTGTGTTAGGAACTATGAGGGATACAAGAGTATTTGCCTGGGTCTCTACCCTCCTGCAGTTTGCCATTTTGTTGAGAGAAAAAAGATTTAAACCCATAAAGTTATCTGAGGACTTTATAAAGATACAGATTACAGTCCTAAGAGATAGATGGCATAAATTTCTCTTTTTCTTTAAAGTTTTCTGAGAGATGTGTGCTTGTTGGCTACAGCAGTGTCATTCATGTTCATGGAAAGGGAAGAATATTGTTCTACTTCAATAATTATCATAGGCTTTCTAAAAGAAGTCAAGCTTGAATTGAATGAAAAGAGGGGAAACAGGTGATTGAGGGAAAGGGAAGAGAAAATACCTGCCCCATTAGAATGCAAGTTACTTGAGGGCAGGGACAGTTTTTTGCTTTGTTTTCTGTTTTTTTGCTTTTCTACACATCTGAAGCACAACATAGCACAGTTTCTAGCACATAGGAAACATTTAATAAATGCTTGTTGACTGAGTGAACCATTTACCTTTGATTAGTTAAAAGGGACATGTGAGTTAGGAGGACCTGAGAGGAGAATGGCTTGATTGCAACAGAGAGAACTGGAGAAATTAGTTGGTGAAAAACTAGTCTAGGTTCTCAAAGCCTAACATGACTAACAACTTGAATGGAGTTGATTGAAAATTAATGAAGGTTCTGAGGAGATAGAAAAGTCTTGGGAAGATTTGTCTGTGGCATATGAAATCCACAAAACTGACTTACATGAGATACTACTTTGCTCACTCCATTCAGGCTGCCAAGAATGTCCATTAGAGTAACTTCATAGGTTTATAATACTAATTTGCGGCTACCAAGAAATGTCCAGATTATATCATTCTTTGAAATGAATGCAGTTCAGGTTGGTATCATGCAAAGAAGGCAGACTTGGAAGTCAGGAGATATTTGAGTTCAAATTCTGATGGATACTTAATAGCTGTGTGATGGGGAAAATCACCTTCTAAGCCTCAATTTCCTCAAATGTAAACTGTGGTTAATAATATTATGTGTGTCATCTACCTTGCAGGGTTATTGTGAATAAATAACCCTATGTGTTAGCCTTAAAGTGCTATATAAAGTGAGTTATTATTATTACAAATTAATTTTCTGGATTTGCTTTTTGTTGTTTAGAAGAAGCAAAGGACTTCTGGGAGCCAAGATGGCAGAGTAAGCAGTAAATCACCATAACTTTCCCATATATTCCTGAAAAAAAAACATAAAATAGCACCAAGTAAATACTGGAAGAGCAGAACCAGCAAAAAGATGGGCTGAAACAATTTTTTAGCCCAAGAAACTTGGAAGATTGGCAGGAAAGGCGTGTCTCACTCAGGTAAAAGGAGAGCACTTCAGATTAGGAAGCATCCCAGCAATGCAGCAGCAATTCCCATCTCAGTAAACTAGTGGGAGATCCTGTCCCAGTGCAGTGGAGCAGGCAAACTCCAACACCAGGCCCCCTCACCTGACTCAGCATAGCCAGGAGAATGGGCAGACTACAGCTCTGAGAACCATCATGTGCTTCAGCATAGCTCTGGGTAAAGAGGCGACCTCCAGCAGCCAGACCTTCATGTGCTTCAGTGTAGCCTGGGGGGCGGGGGGAGACAAGTAAATGCCAACCCTAGGATGCCTAAGCAGATAGGCAGCTGCCAGGCTGGGGCCTCTGCCATGTGCTTCCACATAGCCCTGGGCAAACAGGCAGCTGCTAGCAGCCAGACTGCCACGTGTTTCAGTGTAGCCCTGGAGAAATGCAGAAACACCCCACTGGCCTCAGCATATGCCAGACACTATCACTAGGACCCTGCCTTAGCACCAGGTAAGCTGCAAGACCCCTATAACCTCCAGCAGTGCCAGCCATCCCCCACTCTACTCCCTCAGCATAGCACCAGAGCCGAGGGTTTTAAGTGGGCCTCAGAGAAACATTAGTGCAGCACCAAGTAAATAGCCGGTGCCTGCAACCCCTGGCATAAGAAGCATGAGACAGTGCCCCTTCTACCCTGGGAGCAGAGCTCAAATTTAAAAGAAAGGAAAAAGGCCAAAAAAGATGAGTAAAAAAATAACAACAACAAAAAGAATCTGACCATCAAAGTTATTATGGTAACAGGGAAAATCAAGACACGAACTCAGAAGAGAACAAGAATGTTAAAACACCTATGGGCAAAACCCCAAAGAAAAATGGGAAGTGGTCTTAAGCACAGAAAGAACTCATGGAATAACTCAAAAGGAGCTTTAAAGTCATATAAGAGAGGTAGAAGGAAAAGAAATAAGTGATGCAAGAGAATTATAAAAAAAAGAGTCAAGAACTTAGAAAAAGAAAACAACTGCTTAGAAAGTAGAACTGGCCAAATGGAAAAGAAAGCACGAAAGCCAATTGAGGAAAACAACTCCTTGAAAGTTAGCATTGAGCAAATGGAAGCTAATGACTCTGAGACGTCAAGAATCAATCAAACAAATTCAAAAGAATGGAAAAATGGGAGAAGAAGTAAAATACCTAATGGGAAAAACAACTGACCTGGAAAAGAGATCCAGGAGAGACAATATCCAAATCATTGGACTACCTGAAAGCCATAATCAAAAAGAGGACCTGGACAGCATCTTTCAAGAAACTATCAAGGAAAATTGCTTAGATGTCTGGGAACCAGATGGTAAAATGAGAATTGAAAGGATCCACCAACAATCTCAGGAAAGAGATTCCAAAAGAAAAACTCCAAGGGACATCATAGCCAGATTTCAAGACTATCAGGTCAAAGGAAAAATACTACAAGTGGTCAAATGGAAACAATTCAAATATCAGGGAGCCACAATTAGGATTACATAGGATTTGGCAGCTGCAACATTAAAAGATTGGAGTCCATGGAGCATGATATTCTGCATGACGAAGGAGCCAGGACCACAACCAAGAATCACTTACCTGGCAAAATTAAGCGTAATACATCAAGGGAAAAAATGGTCATTCAGTGAAATAGAAGAATTTCAAGCGTTCGTAAGGAGAAGACCAGAATTAAACCAAAAATTTGATCTTTGATAACAAGACCCAAGAGAAACATAAACAGGTAAAAAGGGAAAAGAAAACACGAAGGATTCAATACAAGAAGCAAAGGTTAGTTTGTAGAAGCACTTTTAAAAAATCCCACAATTGCTTAATCACTAGTTATCTTTGCCTGAACTTGACAGGGTAGGAAATTATAATGCAATGATGGAAACATATGAAATGCCTGGCATTCTTTACTAAGTTGAAATAATAGAACACTATTAATGATTGGATGTAAAGTCATCTATTAAGAGCTTACTATGCAATTAATCATTTGCCTATGCAAAGGGCAACAATAGCTTTTCATCTGTTAAAAACAGACAAGTATGGTCTCAGCCCTTTATTTAGATAGTAACATAATGTCGCAATAAGATTTTGTTTCTCTTTCCTCCCCCTCACCCCCACCCGGAACCATGTTAGCTGCAGGGTCATAACTCCAGAATTGGAAGAGACCTCAAAATTCAATCTCCTCATTTTCCAGATGAGGAAACTGAGGCCCAGGAAGGTTAAGGGACTTAATCAAGGTCATGAAGGTAAAAAATGGCAGAGGAAAGATTTGAATCAAGGTCTTTTGATTCCAGTACCAATCCACCATACCATACTGGCTGTTGGGAGGGAGATTTAGAGGTACCTAGGGTAAAAAGGTGGGGGGAACATTTAATGACCTACACTTAATCCTTGGTTCCATGGGCATACTACCTCTCATCAGGCTAGGCAAATTCCATCTTTGGAATCAATCCCTTACAGCATCTTAGGATCACGTGATTTAGAGCAGGAAGGGACTTCAGAGACAGTAATTTCTAATGCCTTCGTTAATAAAAGAGGAAACTGTGGCCCAAAGACATGAAAGAACTCAGGTGGGATTCAAAGTCAGGCCCTCTGATTCTGAATGCAGCATTCCTTATACCACACCATACCTGGAGTATGCCTAACTCATAGCAACAGGATCAATTGCCAAAGAAGCCAAAGGACAACCATGTTACCCATCCCTCTGTTGCATGCAATAGGGCAAAATTTCAGGATTAAGGGCCTAGAGAAATAGATTTGCTCAGGAGATTTGGAGAGAAATCACTTCAATAATCTATAGAAATTGCATTAAATATCTTTCGTAATACCTAGTACTTAGCTTCACTGGTTGTATTTTCCACAACCATATTTGGGACACATATTGTGACACATTTTGGGATATAAGTATATTGGTGACAAGGGTTATTAATGATACACTTATTTTTTTTCTCGAAACTGTGTCTGTCCAAGAAAATTTGCACTATTCCTCTCACAAGGGCAATCTGTTCTGTGTTATTTTCACCGGCCATACCCCATGCCTGGAATACTCATCCTCATCTCAGCTTCTTGGCTTACAAACAACCACAATCTTGGCTTCCCAATGCCTTCTCTCTTTTAATTATTTCCTATTTTTCCTGTGTATAGCTTGTGTGTGTGTGTGTGTGTGTGTGTGTGTGTGTGTGTGCTTATTGTGTCCCCCATTAGATTGCGAGCTCCTTCAGGGCTAAAGCTTCTTAAGGGCTTTAGCCTTATCTTGTATCCCAGTGCTTATTCCCCCACTCCAAATTTTCCTATTACTGTTACTTTTTGACTGTTACTTTCTGTCCCACAAATAAGACATCTCAGCAACAAGCATTTTCTTTGGCTATCCCCCATAATCTAGAATTTTCTTCCTCTTCCTCCTGGCCTCTCGACTTCCCAGGCTTCCTTCAAGTCCCTAAACATCCCATCTTCTATAGGAAGTCTTTCCTAATCCCTCTCAATTCTAAGGCCTTCTCTTTTTAAATTATTTCTTATTTATCCTGTATATAGCTTGCTTGTATGTATTTTTTTTTCTTTTTGTCTTGTCCATTAGATTGTGTACTCCTTGAGGGCAATGATTGGCTTTTGCCACTTTTTGTATCTCCAGCTCTTAGCATAGCCTCTGGAGCAAAGAAGGCAATTAAAAATGATTATTGACTGATTGACTTCTCAACTGAGTGAAAATCATTTAAAATATCTTTCTGAATATGTGGGAAATGTGAGGAATAATGAAAGTGTGTTTCAATCAGATCACAGTATTGAATCTGCATCTGTACCTTTATCACCGTAATTCATAAGAAACAAAATGAAACATACTTCAGCTATGTACCTGAAGGCTACCTCCTCTGTGTCTTGAGACAGTTTTCTACTGACCAATGGCAAAGGGTTTCTTTAGTCCAATGCTGAAAGTTTTCTGGATGTTTCATTGAATATTGCTCAACCACACACTATGTTCAGTGTGAAGAATTCACAGATATTACCCCCTCAGATATCACTTTTACTGACTTTTTGCTCATAATTGGTTGCCATAAACAGCTATATACCTTCTTAGAGGCCCAAAAATATATTATTTTTGTCAGGTTAAGTAAGAAAGTGCAGGACTTAACCTTATAGTATACATTACTTTACATTACAATGTATGGTACAAATGCCATTTGTTCAATTAATAGGATTACAAATAAAGAGCTAGTCCTGCCACCTCATTTTGCAGAGGAGGAAACAGAGACTCTGAGTGGTTCAGTGCTTTGCCCAAGGTCACACAGGCCATAAATATAAAGGATGGGATTTAAATCCAAGTCCTCTGACTCCAGAACCAGTGTTATTTCCACTGTACCTTACTGCTTCTTTTCAATTTGAAACTAAGAACATGTTACGGGAAAGGAACTATGTTTGGCATTGAAATACAAGGGCAAAAGTTAAACAAGTCCCCACCCTTAGGAGCTTTCATTCTGTTGGATCATGGATACAAAATGTATGCAAAGAAGTAAATATAAAGGATATTTACATTTACACATGAAAGTAGGTTTAGGGATAGACCTATGATTTCACCGCTATGGAGGCTCCCAGTGGAGACTTTCCCTCACCAATGCATATTGTCATAGTCTTAGAGTTGCCTAAAGTACTGTGGGTTTAGAACCTCATACAAAGTTTTGGAAAATATGTTTTTTTATAAAGATATGTTATATTAACATGTATTAGGTTCATTATTGTTAATTTAAAATGAATTAATAAGTATTTCAACATCTTAGTATTTATTTGTATGTGAGGGTTGTGATTTGAACCGAGGTTTTCCTAGCTTTGGGAGCAGCTCTTTATCTGTGATGCCATACTGCCTTTCTTTATAGAGTAATAAAAATTAACTTCAAGAAGGAGGAAATGCTTAAAAACATATGGAATGTTATATGAACTGGAATAAGTGAGGCAATAGATATTTCAGGGAGTTCTTATTTTGGAAATTGTGGTAAATATTTTAAAAATAAAGTTGTCTATATTTATACCCTCTTTGTTTTCTAGGACATCCAGTCTGACATCATCACATTATAAAATATGTGTGATCAGGTGAGTAATAGCTTCTATTATCAAATATGTTATGGTGTTCCAGGTTGGCAGTTAGGGTAAGATCATAAATTAGGGTGGGAAGGGATGATAGGGACCATGCAGTACAACCTGTTTGTTTTACAGATAGAGAAACTGAGGCCTAAGACAGTGACATGATTGATTCAAGACCATGCACCTCATAAAATTATAGGATGTTAGAAGTGGGAAGGACCTTAAACATCATGCAATTTC
Organism: Phalanger gymnotis; assembly: GCA_028646595.1. Lineage (NCBI taxonomy): Eukaryota > Metazoa > Chordata > Mammalia > Diprotodontia > Phalangeridae > Phalanger > Phalanger gymnotis. Next base: position 127,964,043 of record CM053627.1, read on the forward strand.
ATGTATAATTCACCCTATTAAACAGCTGAGTAAATTGAGGTCTAGGATAGTTAAGTTACTTACCCTAGGGCATTCAACTAGTAAATAGTAGAGCCAAGAGTCAAACTGGTCTCCTGACTCCAAATTCAGTTCTCTTTTACACTGTGTAATGATGATACTTAATTATAAATGACAGAGACATCTGTTATCTTTTGGAGTATGTGTCCAAGAAAAAACAGAATCTCCTAAGACTTGTCAAACTTCATGGCTAAAATCTTCTTCTGATAATTCACATGGGTACAAATCATATGGCTAGAGAGAACCAAGAAAACATTGTTAAAGCTTATGAAGGCTTAGCCAAGAAATAAAAAAATGTGAGGGACATAAAAGGTATTTTTATTATTGCTCCCCACCAGAGGCAAGGGATTCAGAAGAGGAAGAAGTGAACAATTGGGATGAGAAGACAGATTTGGATTTCTGGACTGTGATTTAAAATACAGGAATGAAAGGATCCTGTTCTTAGATGGAATACAACTCACAAGGGCTGGTAAGGATGTATTTGCTTGTGGTCTCACAAATAAAAGGACTTTAAACTGAAAAGGTAAAGGGAAGGAAAATACACACACACATAGGGATGTATATGTGTATGTATATGTATATATACACAAACTTTTCCAGAAATAGTATATATTTACTGTTCTTCAGAGATAGTAGTTACAATTTAGTAAAAATAACAGCAAAACACCCAGAAGTTCAAAGGAGACCAATACCAGAAAGAAGCAAGCAATAAAATTCACGACTTCAAATGTTGATGCACAAATTGGGAAGACACAAATAACAAGCCAAATGAACTAGAAAGCCAGACAAAAGAAAGTGGATGTGACTTCATATGGTATCCTTGATTCTTAGAGGGATGAGACCAATGACTAAATAAGTCTCTAGAAGGGCATAACTTAAAAGAAAGAAGATAGATATAATGGACTCAAAGAACAGTAGTTTATGTTAAGATTTATTCATGTAAAGATTGGAAAAGCCGGGTAGATAGCATTCAAGTGAAGGTCAACATATGGAAACAAGTATCCCTGGAGTACTTCAGACTCTAGACAAAAAGCATGAGTATTTCAGGAAACAGATTATAAGTCTTCATCAAAAGCATGATAGAGTAGAGATTGAAACTTGAATTATCTAGACATTTGTTAGAGTTCTTTCTCTTTCTCTCTCTCTTTCTCTCTTTCTCTCTCTCTCTCTCTCTCTCTCTCTCTCACACACACACACACACACACACACATACACACTCCCACTTGACTTCTTTCTCCCCCAAAAGAGAAACTCCTATTTTTTTTGGTGGGGGGACTGGATTTTCTTCATATTTGTTATGGTTCGGTTGTGTCTGAGTCTTTGTGACCCCATTTGGGTTTTTCTTGGCAAAGATACTGAAGTGGTTTGCCACTTCCTCCTCTAGCTCACTATACAGACAAGGAAACTGAGGCAACTTAAGTGATTTGCCTGAGATCACACAGCTAATGAGCATCTGGGGACAGATTTGAACTCAGGCCTTCCTTAGTCTAGGCCTGAAGCTTGATTCATTGCAACACCTGCCTGTCCTATCTTCATATACTTCAACTAAAACTATATATTCACAACAGATTGGATGTAGAAGCAGATTTGGGAACCCAGCTGTCTTCTATCAAGCCAGACATTAAAAAGACTTGCAAAAATATGCCACTCTTCTCACTATTTTTTTGTTTTGGAAAATATGGTTTTTTTCATAAAGATATATTAACATGTATTAGGTTCATTATTGTTAATTTAAAATTAATAAGTATTTCAACATTTTATTAGCTTTAATTTGTAATAGAGCAAATATGTATATATATACACACATATATATACATATACCACATAAATAAAAGCTCTTTAGAGTCCTCAATTTTTTTTGAGGGGAGGGGAAGGCAGGGAAATTGGGGCTAAGTGACTTGCCCAAGCTAGTAAGTGTGTCAAGTGACTGAATCCAGATCTGAATTCAGGTCCTCCTGACTCCAGGGCAGATGTTGTACTCCCTCCCCACCTAGCTGCCCCTCTCAATAATTTTTAAGAGTGTACACAGTTTCTGAGACCAAAACATTTGAGGACTGCTGGGCTAGGTGATCTCAGTTTTAAAGTTATAGGATTCTTTCACTTATCTGTACATTTGATGGCTTAATCTTAGATGGTGTCTTTATAGAAGATGGTTTAATGAATTAATGAATATGTTAACTCATTAAACATTTAAGTGTCAATTATGTGCCAAGCAATGGAGATGTAAAGATAAAAATGCAAGCATATCAATAAAATGCATTTATAATAAACATACGCATTTTAGTTAAACAGTACTTCCAAAATGCTTGAAAATAGTTGTTTAAATATTTCAAATGTCCCTTGGCAGTTTTTTTTTATTATTCAAGCTTGTAAGCTCCTTGAGGGTAGCACCTATGGTTTATTTATCATGGTATTAGCAAAATTCCCTAGTGTAGAGACATAAAGGGCAGCTAGATGGTGCTATGGATAAAGCACTGCGCATGGAGTCAGGAAGATCTGAGTTCAAATTTTGCCACAGACACTTACTAGCTGTGTGACCCTTGGCAAATTACTTAACCCCTATTTGCCTCAGTTTCTCATCTGTAAAATGGGGACACTCTGGAGAAGGAAATGGCAAGTATCTTGGCCAAGAAGACGGAATCACGTAGAGTTGGACAAGACTGAACAACACAAAGACATAGAAGACGTAAAATAACTGTTTATCAAATGAATAAATGAATGGAAAGATGGAAGACTTTTGTGCCACCTGTGAAGAGGGGGTTCAGTAAATAAACTTTAACACCTTTGCTCATTGCTACAAATTGAGGTTTCATTAAATGATGTTGTCAGAGTCAGCTGAAAGAACAAGTCATCCAGAAACACAGCTCAGAACATCAAGGAGCATAGTTCTTGATGACCTTGAACATGGAGTCATCACCATTCAATCCTATCTGAGTCTTCTATGTCCAGGGCCTCAGGCATCTTGCAGGATGGAATGTCATATAAGACTTTATCACCAACACAAAGAACCCAGAGAAACACATAGGAAAAGCCCACCCAGGAATTCAGTTCTCCAAACATTAAGTATCTACTATGAGCAAGGCAATGTCCTAGGGCACTATCAGTTTTGGACATGAGGAATTTGAAATGTTGGTGGGTCATTCAGGTAGAGACATTTGTGGAACTGTAGCTCAGGGGAAAAAGTTGGGGATGTAGATTTAAGAATCAGCTGCACAGAAGTTGTAACTGGAGATGTGGAGTCAGATAAGATCACCCAAGGACAGTGGATGGAATGGTAATTGGATGGGGGACAGAAACTTGAGAGATGCTCACACTTGGGTGGAAGAAAAAATATACCTTGTGTATACATGCTCCACCCTAAGACATGAAGAATGGTGTTCTTAGTTCTCATTATTTCTCAGAGCATAAAGGGATGTTACTTTTAGAATTCCAATGAACAAGAGAGTGAACAGCAAAGTATATAAGTATTAATAATACTCCTGCCTTGTACTGTAAGACTTCCCATAAGAAGAATGTGATAGAAGAGTATTCCCCTGGAATTTCTCCTTCTATCTAGTAGAATTTTTTGGCTTCCTTCAAGACTCAGCTCAGGTGCTACCTCCCACAGGAAGCCTATCTTGGTCGCCTTAGCTGCTAGTGCTCCCTCCCTACTAAAATATTTACTTATGCAATACAATACAATGCAACAAGAATTTATTAGTTAAATCAACAGGCATTTATTAAATGCTTACTTCATACTAGGCACTGTACTAAGAGTTGGGAATACAAATACAAGCAGAAAGAAAAACAGGCCCTGCCTCCAAGGGGCTTATATAATAATAGGAGAAGAAGACATAAAAAAGGAAACTGAAAAGAGGGGGAGAGGTAGGTATGCAAATAGAGAAGGTCCTGTAAAGATGAATCAGTAGGGTATATAGCCTGGCGAAGAATGAGCACCTGGTCAACCTGGACTTCCTCCTTAAAAAGGAGGTTCTGGGAGGAATCAGCCAATCAGAGGGAAAGGAAGCTGGGCCAGGAGGGTACAACAGATTTGATAAGTAGTCCAGAGATGTGGTGAACTTCCCAGGGAAAGAGATTTCTTATGGCATGGAGAAAAAGATCTTTAGGTGATGAATCAGCAATGCAGCCTGGAGAGAATGAAGACTTTATTTAGGCACTTAGCAGTGGATAGAGCGCTGGGCCCGGAGTCAGGAAGACCTGAGTTCAAACGTGACCTTAGACACTTACTCACTATGTGACAGTAGGCAAGTCGCTTAACCTCTATTTGCCTCAGTTTCCTCATCTGTAAAATGAGCTGGAAAAGGAAATGGCAAACTACTCTAGTATCTTTGGCAAGAAAACCCCATAATGGAGTCATGAAGGATAGGATACAACTGATAGACTGAACGATAACACAACAACGTGCAAGGCCCACTCAAAGACAAAAATGTCCCTTTTTTAAGGAGTTTAAATTGTACTAAAAGAATACAACAGATAAATGGATAAGTGTATGTGTGTATACATGTGTACATACATGTACATATATTTGCATATATAATTATGATATGATAATTATCACATAGGTCATATGTGATAATCTGAAGAGGCAGCATTATTACTAAGGGAAAATTTATCTGTGTAATTAACGTGCCTTCTGATAGAATATATACATATATTTATGCGTGTATATATACATACACACACAAACATATACACACACATGCATCTTAAGGGTAGGGATGAGTTTTCTGTTTTGTCTACATATCCTTGCACATAGTAACTAACACACAGTACTTAACAGATTCTTTTAAAATTGGATTTTCCCCCATTACCTTTGGTGGTTGTTAAGTTTAAGCTGTTTTTCAATCAGTCTGCTGGGGTAGGAGAAAAAGAATACATAAGCCTGAGAATTTGATGGAATATGTAAGGAATATAAAATGAATTATAAATTACTGTGGGAAATCAGGAAGAGTTAATACCAACTATGGTTCCAGATAAGCCCCTAATTATATGGGCTGCTGTGTTCAACATCTGCTGTTCCTTGTAAAAAATCCAGAAGATATGCCTCTGTACGATAACAAAACAACACATTTTTGTGTTGTTTAATCAATGACAACTCACATTTCTCTAGCATGTTCAGATTTTAAAAATACCTTCCTTAAAATATTTCTGTGAAGTAGGGCATGTAATATCGAATAGTCCAAACTGGATGTCTCAGTGGCACAAGGGTACCTCACTTTATACAACTAATGCATTTTTTAAAATGTATGGATAAGTAAAATTTTCTGTAATTAAAATCATTATTTTCCTTCAAGAAATATTAATTTCAACAATGTGTTATTTAAGTTCGCTATGGCTTCTAAAAATGTAACTTTAAGATTTTCCCTGGAAGGTTATTTGTCAAGTATTATAAAAGTAAATTGTTAAATAAACACAATTTTAAAGGAACCCAGACAGTGAATCCTAACCTGAAATGAAGAAACCTTCCTTCATTCAAGCAACTAATGCATAATTTTTCAGTTTACATTTTCCTCTATTTTTGTGAATTTTTTACAGACAGTTTTTGTTTGGGTTTAAGGCAGCCGGGTCTTGCAGTGGATGGAGCACTGGGCCTGCAGTCAGGACTACTTGAATTCGAATTTGTCCTCAGACACTTATTAGCTATGTCATCCCAGGCAAGTTTCCTATGTGCCTCACTTTCCTCATCTTTAATATGGGGATAATAGTAGCACTTACCTATCAGCATTGTTGTCAGAATTAAATAGAAAGTGCTTATCATGGTGCCTGGCACATTGTTATTCAGTTGTGTCCAATTCTTCCTGACTCCATTTGGGGTTTTTTGGCAAAGATTCTGGAGTGGTCTGCCATTTTCTTCTCCAATTCTTTTTAAGGATGAGGAAACAGAAGCAAACAAGGTTAAAAGACTTGCCCAGTGTCACATAGCTAGTAAATGTTTAAGGTCAAATTTGAACTCAAGTCTTCCTTACTCATGGCATGGTGCTCTATCCACTGCCTGGTACATAGTTGGCGCTTCATAAGTGCCATAAGTTTTTTTTTTCCTTCCTGCCTTTTGATATCTCTTACATCAGTGTATCTCTGCCACTATCCCTTCCAGAGAGCAATACTTAGAACAAAGAAATTCTTTTTTTAAAAAAAAGAATGGAAACTTACTGAAAAAGTTTCATACTATGCGCTGTGTTTCACTCCCACATTAGCCCATTTCTTTAAAGAAGAAGAGACTTGGATTGTTTTTTTTTTTAAATTAAGCACATATATGCTGACTAAAATAATGAATCCCTCATTCTTTTCTTTTGTCAATTCAAGGTAACACTAAATATCTTTGATTGGTAAGACACTGATTATATAAAGATAAATATGGCATAGACTTATAGACTTGTTCTCAAAGAGCTTTGCATACGAAAGAGAAAGAGAGGGGGGAGAGGAAGAGGGAGATTGAGAGGGAGAAGGAGTGGGAGGGAGAGGAAAGATTCATGCAATGTGCTATGAAAAACTGGAGAAAAGACAGACCACTTACAGCTGGACAGAGGATGGTCAGGGAAGGAAGACTTCCTGGAGAAAGTAGCACTTGAGTTGTACAATGAAGGAAAGGTGGGACTTCAACAGATAACTAAGAGAATGGGGAGTAAGGAGTTCATTTCAGTCACTGGGCTTGAGAAAAGGCATTTGAAGAGGAGAGGACAAGAACTGGGAATGGAGTCCAATTTGGCATTAAACATGAAAAGGAGAATAGTATGAGACTGCTAGAAGGAAACTTTGGAGCCAGGTTATAGAGATAGGCTTTTGCATGGCAGGATCAAGATTCTAGGAGATAACCCTGAGCCCTGGTTTCTAGTACTTTCACTCATGAGACCCCATCAGTGCATTTCCAATTGATATTCTAACAGAATTTATTAGCTTCTAGAAAAAGGATTTACTGAGAAGATATAGTAAGAACAGTTGGTGCAAGACATTCACTGCAAAAGAGGGGCACATTCTCCCTTTCCACATATGAGACCCTTGGAGAGATGGGCTGAAATCAAAAGTATTAATGATAGTAACAGTCATTTACCTAGAACACTTGACAAAGTAATACCTCCAGACCCCTAGCCTTGAAAGTCATTTTCTCCTTTTATGGAGTCCTCATGAAATTCATTGTGTGGCATGACGTTGACGATAGATGTGTCTTTCAGAGTGAGGCATCTCTACTGGACTGCTCAGTATGCTGCTAGGCTGGGCTAATCTGCCGATGAATCAAGACATTCTGTCTGCTCTGCTGCTGGGCCAAGTCATTCCTCTGCGGGACTGGGCTACCTTTCCACTGTTGCTGGTACTCTCTCTTCAGGAGGGGAGGGGAGCTACCAGTTGTTACCCTGAAATCTCTCCAGAACATGAAATACAAGTATTTACAAGCTGCTGAAAGGGCAGCTAGGTGTTGAGATGGATAAAATGCTGGGCTTGTAGTCAAGAATACTCATCTTCTGGGTCGATTCCACCATATTTTGGAAC
>CM053627.1:127971684-127991524 GCA_028646595.1 Phalanger gymnotis
GCAGCAGCCTCCCTAACAGTGGCCAAGCAGTATGTCAGTGCTTTCTCTAAATTGGCAAAGGATTCCAACACTATCCTGCTGTCTTCCAATCCTGGAGATGTCACCAGCATGGTGGCTCAGGCTATGGGTGTGTATGGAGCCCTTGCCAAAACCTCCACAACCGAAGCATCAAATTCATCCTCTGATGGAAACATCAGGGTTGCCCAGCATGCGAACGCTAGCCTGGATGAAGAGCTAGAGCGTGTAAAACTGAGTTAGCAGAACCTGGCTTGACCTGTGGGACCTAGGAATCCTGGGGGGAGGCTTCTGATCCACGACCCACCCTTACCCCCCTGCCCTTGACACTTCTGGACCCCTCAGCTAAGATTTTGGTTATTTTTTTTATTTGAACTTTAATCATGTAATAAACACACCTAGTGGAACAGCAAAAAAAAAAAAAAAAAAGAATACTCATCTTCTGGAGTTCAAATCTGACCTCAAACACCAGCTGTGTGACCTTGAGCAAGTCACTCAATGGTGTTTGCCTCAGTTTCCTCATCTGTAAAATGAGCCGGAGAAGGAAATGGCAAACCACTCTAGTATCTTTGCCAAAAAAAAACCCCAAATGGGGTCATGAAGAATCAGACATGACTGAAACAACAGAACAACAGCAGCAATAGCAACGACTACCTGGGAATGTCTGTTTGAAGGTTGTTGCTCTCCTGGCTTCTGTGGCTATTGCCGCAGTTCCAGTTGACTCTGCTACACACTTTGCTCACAGGGAGTCCCTTGATGGGATCTTATGACGAGAAAGATAGTGAAAAAATGGACAAACTCTTTCCCTACCCCCTAAGCATTTCCCATTTAGGGTCTTGGCTGGAGGTCCTTCACCACTTGACTGCTCTGACCCTGAAGTGGCTTTTTGTTCTATGTATGAACTCAGAGGTGTGCCTTGATCTTCTCAAGCAGTCCCAAGATGTCTCTAGTGTCATCTACCTTTCATTCCCAAAGGCCCAAAAGCCTATAGTCCTTACAAACTGATTAAAGGGTCCCATAATCTTTGCAAATTGATTAAAGCCTTGTCTTCACCTTATGATATGAGGTTATTGAAAATTCTTTAATTCTTTGTGTACTCTATTTTTGACTGATTCAAGTTAAAGTATCATTTCTAGCTTCAGATAGAATGGTTTGACTCATCAATTAAGGTTGGGAGTGGAGACCTCCACCCTTCTCCTTATACTTCTTTCTTTTTTTTCTAAGTGTTGGAAACATTTTCCGAATTTTAAGGCTTAAATAAGGCAGATCTCGATGTATCCATATTTTGATAAGTATAAAGGAGTAAAAAAATGCACTCATTGCCTGGCATGGGGATTGATATATGGATGGTGTGTGCTTTAATTTCTCCATTAGTTCCTGGATTAAATATTTATTTAGCCTCACACTTTTGTACCTACATGATTTATAGAACCAAATGGAGTGGAAAACCAGACAAGTGGAGTAAAAGTTGTGGTATTGTGTACTTTGCTAGTCAGAAAACATCAGAATCACCCTTTTTTGCTATTTCCCCAGTATGAGTTTTGAGTTTAGGACCTGGCACTGATGTTGAAGCTAACCAGAACAGAGCAGCCAGGCTCTACTGGGGGTGGCGGTAGGGGTGGTGGTGTTGCTAGGAGATTTCTTTTATAAATAGATTGCATTTATAGAGGTCGATTAAGTCCAATTGTTACTATTATGCTATATATATACTACATATATGCATTATTGTATATGTATAGTATTGTTACTATTATAGCAAGCTTTAACTCCCCAGCTCTCCCTCCTATCCTTTCCCCAAAAGGTGTAAGACCAGTCTCTTACTCCTGTTAGTGAGTTGCCTTGCCACAAGGTAAATTATTCAAGTGCTAAACAATGGAGCACAGAGCCCACTTTTTTTTTCAGGGTTGAGGTTTTGAACCGTCTGTCCATGGTTGAGGAGGCTGTTAATTTTTTGGTCCTGTTTCATAAGCAAAGAGAACAAAGCATCCTCAGATTACTTTTGCCAGGTTCGGTGTTCTAAATGTATTTATATTTTTCTTTTGTTGCTCTTTAGAATGATACCTATATCGCTATGAGGTAAGTTCAGAATCACTTATAAAATAACTATAACTATTTCTGGAGTCCTAATATGTAGGTTTTAAAATGTGACAAAATAGTCTTTTAAACAGTGTCTGAGCAAAATCTCCAGCCTCCATGCAGACCATTGTGTTCTTGCTATTTCCTGAACTTGGTATTCTATTTTCCACATGTATTCATTTGCATCGGCTGTTATTCCCCATGCCTGGAATGCATTCCCTCTTCGCACTTTACCACCAACTCTTAGAACCTTTGCCTTCTTCCAAGAAATCCTTAGCTTTCTTTCCAGCTCAGTTTATGTGTCACTTCCGGCAGGAAATACTTCCTGATGTCTTGGAATTGTTGGGTGTTATCTTCCTTCTTCAATTGGCATCTATTTGTTTTTTGACTTAGATGTAGATACCCTTCCTCTTAGAATATAATTTTTTTGAGGGCAGGAAATTCTTATGCTTTGCCTTTGCATCTCCAGGGCCTAGGACAGTGTTTTTGCACATAGTATTGATTAATAAATGCTTGATAAATTAGGTTGAATGTGTGCGTGTGTGTGTGTGAATATTTATTTAAACAAGTACTTGACATGCATCCTTCACCCAATTATTGGGATATCGCAATTTTTTTGTTCATATCCCATAACTGGGATATATTTGCCCAATAATTGGGATATACATACAAACACATCTCACTTGTTCAGTTTGGTCTGTCGTCTTCACTGGAGTCTGAAACTCCCTTATCTCTGACTATTATATTTTTTTCTGAATACCCAAACAATAATAATAGTACTTCCCCGAGTATACTATTTGTATACTGCACTAGCTAGATATTTACCTAAAAACCTTATAGGTACCTCAAATTCAAAATAATCCATTTTCCACTTAAAGGAAAATAATTGTACGTCTGCTAGTTGCTGTGTATGTCACTTTAGGCAACTCATACAACCTCAGTGGACCTTAGTTTTCTTATCTCAGAAATGAAGGAGTTAGACTAGAAGGCTTCTTTTTTAAAAAATTAACTTTTGGTAGCTTTTGTTGTTGCACTACATTACATTTATTGTTACATCTAATTACATTAAATTTTCCTCTATATCCCTTTCCCCCCTCCCAAAAAGCCATCCCATATAATTATTTTTTTTAAAGACAAAAGTAGAAATGAAAAAAAATCAGCTAAATAAATAAATTTTAAAAATCTGACTATATATGGTTTCCTCATCTGTGGATTCTATACTCCCCATTTCTGCAAGGAGCAGAGATTGGAAGGTATCTTCTCATATCTTTTCTTTGGGACCAGGTTTATCTTTGTGATTTTGCAGCATTTTTTTATTGTTTTGTGTTCATTTTTTTCCATTTATATTATTATAGTCATTTTATATACACATATACACGCATATATACATATATATACACACACATACATATACGAGGGTTTTTTTGGGCTCTGTTTAGTTCATTTTGCATCAGTTCATGCTTGTCTTTTCATTCTTCTCTGTATTCATTGTGTTTGTTGATTTTTATAGCACACATTCAATTACACTCAGGTGCCATAGTTTGTTTAGCCACTCCCCAAATCAATGAGCAGTTGCTTTGTTTCCAATTCTTTGCTACCACACATACACATACACCACAAAAAATGCTGCTAGAAACATTTTGTTGTACATGGGGACTTCCTTCTTTTCAGTGACCTCCCTGGGTATGTGTCTAGTGGTGGAATATCCCAGTCAAAGGGTATGGGCATTTTAGTTGCTTTATTGGCATAATTACTAGATGACTACTAAGGTTTTTTTCAGCTTTAAATCTATGATCTTAATTTAACTGCAGCTTTCAACTTCAGTTAACAAAATCTTCCTGCGGCAATTTTGCAAATGCAGTCATATGAATTTTTAAAAATCTGCTGTAACACAAACTAAGACCATGAAACAAAGAAACTTCAATTGCATACTACATAGGGGCCAGCCCTAAGCTAAACCATGGTTAACAACATTTGTCATCAGAGTTGGGTGCCTTCACATACCTCCTTTTGACTCTCCTTAATCGGTTTCATTCTAGCACTTCAGTTGCTTAGTGTCCTTATGGCTGATAGAATGCGGCCACTATTATTCCCTCTTTTGGCATCATTTCTTGCCTGATTTCATCTTTTCTTTATCTTTTCTTCCCCGTAGAAACTTACTCTCTCAGAGATCTTGCCTCTCTCTTGGTAATAGTTGGTGACTGTGAAAAAAAACCATTCAACATCTCTAGTTTACAACCACAGATTGTCTTTAAATGTGCTTCACATCCCACTTCTCTCCAATATTTTTTGTTTGCATTTAGACTTAAGGGTTTCACTTGAAATTATAGACCCAAAGACAAGTGAGAAGAGGTCTTGGGGAATTCTAATTTATAGCTTTTTTTCCAGCTAGGTTGACACGGAAATCATCAGAGACAAATAAAAATCTACTCTATTTCTGAAAGCTTCTAAGGAAAAGAGTCCACAGGTGGTACAGCAGAAAGAGCACTTGATTGGTGGTCAGAAAACCTAGGTTTCCTTGACCATAGTGATGTCACCTAATTTCTTTATTCTTTAGTTTCCTCATGTGTAAAACAAGGAGGTTATACTATATAAGAGATGTCACATGCAGCTCACAACACTGCTGAATATGGCCAGAACTAGATTAAAATGTAATTGGGAAATATTTGGCAAAATTAACAAAAATGCAAAATAGATAATATTGGTATGTGGATTTCCAAGTTGTTGTGCAACCTGCAGTGATCCTTATGAATAGTTTAGTGGCCCCTATTTCTGTCTGAGTTGGACACCACTGGACAAGACGACCTCTAAAGTCTCTGTAGTTTGGATTCCATCTGTACCTCCCCATTCCAGGGTTGAACAATGGTCCTGGTCTGGAATCTCAACTCCATTCTTCTCTCTGCCCCTTCCCTCATTCCTTCCCCTCCCCTCTTTTGAATTACAATCCATCTACCTCTGAATGAAAGATTTGCTGACTCTTGGGGAACACATGGCCATTCCCTGCAGTTAATGAATGCAGAAAATGGGTTTTTCTGAAACCTGCTGAGGCTGTGTAAATTCCACCAAACCTATGTTAAATAGCTTTAGATGGCAGAGCACAGATATTTGAATTAATCTGTAACTAAGTAAAAATGTGCTTATCAAAGATCTGCTTCCTGTTTTGTGTCAAGAACAAACATGAGTATTTGTCACCCACAGTCTCTCCTAAGCAGGATGCCCAGTGCACAAATGGTGTTATCATTGTTACCATAAAGAAGGGCTCATTTTTCTAACTAGAGTAATTACCAGAGAGGACAGCTGAATGAGGACAGAAAGAATTGTTATTTTTTAGATTCAGGATATGTCTTTTCTCCAAGGGGACCAGGTGGCCTATAATTATGGCTTTTGATTGGTTAATGCTAATAATGCACCTGCTCCAGGAAGTGTGTGCTATAGACCTATAGAGGATTACCAAGATCAATTTCCCCCTACAATAGTAAGTTGTTTGCTAGTGAAATTAAAATTAATCATTGTCAGGTTGGATTGTTATCTACTGAAAGAGAAGTTAACCAATGAAGGTTAACACTTGTTGTTTCCTCTATCATAATATCAGCATCTATTTTTTAAAAAGATTAAACTTGTTAAAACTTATAGTCATCGCAATTCTCTAGAAGTTGTATGTATAAATGAAATTCTCAGATAACTCAAAGCAAAATTTTCATCACGTTTTCTCTCCTCCCTTGCCAGATCTTTTATAAAAATTGGCAACCAAGTAACTCTTGGAAACTCTTATGTTTATATCCATATGTGATGCATGCAAAGTGCTTTGTAAATCTTGAAGCACTATATGCATGTAGGCTATTACTACTATTATTATTTTGTTTTTCTTTCAGATCTGTGGTATCATTGGTGAGGGGAATGCCTTGTGAGGAAAGCTCCCTCTCTTATTGCATATATGCAATTGTTTGTGTTTATATTCTTAAGAGAGTTACCTTGGGCACTGGAAAATTAAGTGATTTGCTCATCCTCACATAGTAGGTGTCGGAGATAGGACTTGGACCTAGGCCTTCTTGGCTCCCAGACCGGCTCTCCCTCCACAATGCCTCATTATCATCTCATTACTATTACCTACTCTCTACACCCTTGGAACCCTCTTGTGGTTGGGTTCATGATTGTTTTGAATTGGACTTTAGACAAGAAAATATGAATAAAATATGCACAATTTAGGTTTTGGTCCTTTCTCTCTGATTTCATGTCTTTAGAATGTTTGGCTCAGTTGGGAGCTTATAATAAGACTACACCACTTCAAATGAATGCATCACTATACCGTAGATCATTTTCAGAGAGAATCGTGGGATTCCCTCTGAATGCAAAAGGAGTGTATGAAGAAAAAGTACAAAGTAGGGAAACACATGCCACTAGATTGATCATCTACATTGCCATTTTAAGGCCTCATACCTATCTAAGTATTAGAGTTTGGGATTATGTAATAACCTGGACTTCTCGTTTTGAAAACCGAACCACTGTATATAGAGAGGTTTAGTATATATGTAAAGAGAAAACCTTAAAGACTATGCAGTTAAAATGTGCTGTTAGCATATCTTTAAGTGGGATGAGACCAAAATGGGTCCAGAGGCCACAGCCAAGAGCAAGGGTGAGAGATGTAATGGTTGGTATGGAGAGTCAGTCTTGCTACATATAGTTAAAAGTATAAAAATATACTTGTTTCCACAATACCCGAGATGATACTCATCATCAGAGGCATAAAAATAGGACCTGCCTCTGAAATCCTTCTACAACTGGAGTTAACTAAGGAGCAAACAAAAACGTTGCAGAAGGTGCCTCAGAGGCCATGTAGTCCAGTCTATGCCTGAACAAGATTCCCTGCACCCACACACTGAGCAAGTGGTCATTCAGCATTTTCTCATGAGGCCCGTTTGTTTTGTTTTGTAAACTAAGCCAGGCTTTCTGCAAGTAGATTTTTGTTTGTTTTTATTCCCTAGACCTGTGATTTCATCATGTAGGGATTTCCTAGGGGAGGAATTGTTTCCGTTGATGCAAACTGGCACCAGATCTGCAACACTGAGAGGTTGATTCAGGGTCACGCAGTCAGCATGCCTCCCAAGTAGAACTTGAACTCAGGTCTATCTTTTATCTGAGGCCAGCTTGCTATCCATTACCCCCATGCTGCCTTTCACTAAATAAGGTTTTATAATCATCTCCCCTATGTGCCCCTGTCCATCTGAGGCCTTTTACTTTCACTGTATCTTAGGACTTGGTCCATCACATAAATAAACGCCACTGTGCCAAGGAAAGTAGCTTCTTCTGAGATTAGAATATGTGCATTCATACAAAGTGATATAACAAATGTCCCTCATTGCCCTCTTCTCTTTTTTGCATAGTAAGGGGTTCCTATCTTGCCTGACTTTAGGTCCAGAATGATATTTTCTGTTTCATTTCTTTAAGTGAACAATATGCACTGAAAAGCATGCAAAGGATTGATTTTGGGGAATATCATTGACTCAGTGAGTTTTATGTATAGAAGTGGTTTATTTTACATATTTGTGGCTGATATACTAGGTAGAGAACTCTCTATGTATATGATATTGAATTTGTCCCAGGAAAAAAATCCCACAAAAAAAATAGAAGATATGCTTGCTGAGGTTGAGGATTTTATAGTGTGGAGGAGAAGAAAATAGATTTTTCTTGAAATATTACAAAGATAAGAACCAATCTCCCCCAAAAAACACAAAAGAATCCACCAACAACATTAAGAATCAACAAGGAAGGCAAGTATGTTGAACCTTTCCCTACGGCCTAGGTTAATCTCTCTTAGGCAACATGGTATTTGAGAGGTATGAACCATGAGAAATTAGGCCAGTCCAGGAATCTCCAATGGTCTGGAATCTCCTTTGGGCACTGTTCTTAACATTTCTACTTCTACCTACATCTCTGAGTACTATATTCTCAAGGTGTAACAGTTTTTCAATGAGAACATTTTTTTTTCCATCAAGATTGATGCAACTCTGGAGGAAATCAAGATTCTGGGAGAATGAAAATAAAGTAAAACACAGTAACAACAGTTTGAGTTCACCCTATTGTTACATACTGGTGAGAAACACACAAGTAAACGATGCCCTTTTTGTCAAATAAGTTGGCAGTTTCTCTTCCATCCAAGAATGTGCAATTTAATACAGCTGTCCACAAAGCTAAAATACTTCCTTAACAAGATGAGCAGGGTCGAGAGAAAATTTAGCATGAATTTCCAAAATTGTCTAAGTCACACAGCCAGGTGAATAATAATTCCTCTGTTACTACCAAATTTATTGTTTTATGTATGCATGGCTTCATTCATTCATTTTAAAAACTAGTTTTATTGATACCTTCAAAAAATATAATTTCCAGATTTATCATCCTACATCTTCTCTTTTTTCCTCTCTTCCCACCCCCAAATCAACAACAGCCCAACATGTTATTTATCAAGTGATTACCACTCAAGGGCAGCTCACCCTTAAGTTAATGGCATGCTGGTGGAACTGTGGCTTTTTTGTAATGTTACCTGTAGTCTTTTTAAACTAAAAGCTAAGTTATAATGAGAAGATGATTAACTGAGTTGCTTATGGAGTGGCGCTGATAACACTATGATTGCATGGAACACAGGAGGGAAATTCTAGGCTATTAAAAAAAATCTATCAGTGAATTGAAGACCCTTGAACTCGTTGCTTGGTATCGTAAAGACAAACGGGCTAGTTAAATAACTAAAATGACTAATTTTTCAAGTCTGTTGTTATGGTAACATAGCCAGACTCTATTTGAGAGAACTAAATACTAAAATAAAGAAATAAATGAACAGATTTTCTCGTTTCTGCCTTTTGGGTCAAGGCGCGCATGCACAACTTTGGTTGTTGTTTTCTCCTAGGCTTTGTAAACCCACTCACCCCCTTTGGATCTTTAATTGGAACTCATACTGTTACACTGGGGTGGAAATTATCCAACATCTCTGTAGTGAAATATATTAGCCAGTGGAAAACTCTCAATTCCCTGAAAACTGGAGTTACACTGAGGGATGAGAAGTGATCACTGTCTATGGCAATACAATAACCTGGACTGTCAGCAATCCTTAATTACTGCAACTAATTAGAAATTCTAGGCAACATTACTCTGTTTGATCGTATAGCTAGATCATTTGTTCTACGAAACAAATATAATACATAACACATTTCTTATTCCTTCACTGCATCTTCACTTCAATCCCAGTTTAAAAACCTAGGACTCCAGCCGCCTGGGGCCCGGGGCCAGGAGGCCTTGTACGAGCCCGAGCCCGAGCCCGGGCTTTCCGGCTCTGCCCAACTAGCCCCTAGGGAGCTGGCTGGCCCCCGGGGTCCGCGCTCCAGCTCTGTGCCGTCCCAAGCTGCCCCCGAGCCCGGGGGCGATAGGACCTGTCAGGCGCGGGTGGGGGGGCGCCCGCACCCCTTGTCTTCCCCTTCCGTTTTGAAGTTATGATCTGCTCTGAGAGACGAGGCCGCGTTTATCTTTGTAAACACGAAACACTTTTTGCTTTCTCCGATTTTCTGTTAATGGCGAAAGAATGGAATAGAATGGAATGGAATAGAATAAAGACAAAAAATAAAAATAAAAACCTAGGATTCGATTACCCATGATCTTGACATTTAAATAACTCCCAATAAAATTAAAAGGAAGGGAGAAATTTCTTCCAGGCATGTTTGGCCTCCATTAGTATTTTCCATAATATTTGTCTCTCCTGCTTTACCTGAGACTGTCTTGTTTTCAGGATATTATGTTAAAGTTTAGGAGAATACTTTCCTAAAACCAAATGGTGTTTACATAGAAAAAGTATAGTGTAAGTACTTATTTGAATAATTCAAATCCCCACACTCTGCTATCAAGAAAAAAGGCAAGGTTTAGGTAGTCTAATTCAATTCAGTTCAAGCCATCAAATATTTATTGAGAACTTACTATGTACATGGCACTGTGCTAATTACTGACTCTACAAAGATGAAAATAAAATAGTGTTTGCCCTCAAGGAGATTGCATTCTGCATGAATCATACCAATTAATTTCAATAGAGACTGACTTCGTTAATCCGCTTTACATGGCTTGGCCATTCATTTCCTTCACATTTACCAAACACCTGTTTTGTACAAGGCACTAGAAAGAAAAATTAAGATAATGCCTATAATTTTAGCCTAATGTCCATGTTGACATTTATACAGAACTCACTTCCCTCTTTAAAAACATATCTGCTTTCTGTAGACACAGAAAGAATGAAGAGATGTTTTCTGATATACTAATTATTATTCTTTTCTCTTGACATCGTCTGTGTGCCCATATATGGTTCAATCCCTGAACCCTTACACCAAGTATGTATTTCCAGTAGTTTGGATCATCATGACTTAATTGTAGCAATATTATCCTTCCAGCTGCAGCCTCCAAATTCATCCTTATGGAGGTAATAAAGTATGTAATTAGTTAGCTGTGACTTAAAAGAGATCATTCAAAATCTCAGATTTAGTTCATTTCAATTAAAAAATCTAAAAAGAAATTAGTTATTTGGGGTCAAAGTGTTGACACGTTTGTATGAAGCTTGTAAAAATCTTACTGTTTTGTGGTTTTGCTCATAGAGTATTGGGTGAGAGGTGACATAGTATGGTGGAAAGTGCACTGGATGGGGTGTGTGTGTGTGTCCTTTTAACTTTCCCATAGAGTACTTGTTCTTAGTATAACTGAGGCAATAACAGCGGTACATTGGTTAAGAGCTCTGGATTTGTGAGTTAGCAAGACTTGGCCTCAGATTTACTAATTACCTAACCCAAGGTAAGTTACTGAACTTCTGTCTGCCTCAGTTTCCTCATATGTAAAATAGAAGTAACAATGGCACCTACCTCCCAGGGTTGTTATAACGATAACATGAGATAATATTTATAAAAAATTTTACAAGCTTCAAAGTGCTGTATGAATGATACACACCAAATGTTATTGAGCAAATTTCTGGTGAACTCTATCTTGTTCCTCAGAACCTAAAAGGGGAGTGAGCCTAGGGGATCTTTTAAGTTCATTTAGATCTATAAGGGACCTTAAAGACCATCTAGTTCAAACCCCCTATTTACAGATGTGAAAACTAATCCAGATTGATTTGTTCAGGGACACACAGTTAGGAAGCAGCAGTCAGAATCTGGATTTTAACTCTTCACTGTGGCCATGGTATACATAATGCGATCTGACCTTTCCTGGGGTCAGTTCAGTTGTGAGGATGATGTAGGCTAGACTCAGGATGTTCACAGACTACTGGACCGTCCAGGGTCTTGGGTAAAGAAAATCACACTGCAGCAGTGTGATTGAATAGAAAGGGTAATTAGAGTCAAAAGACCGTTAATTTGAATACCAGCTCTTCTACTGATTGCCTGTGTTAGCATAGTCAAGTTGCTTAAACTATAGATCCCAGATTCTTCAGCTGTAAAATGAAGAGTGTGACTTCTAAGGTCCTTTCCAGCTCCAAGTTTTAGGAATCATATTGTCTTCTGTTATCTTTCATACTCCTGTAGCATGATGTAATAGGAACAGCACTGGCTTTGGATATAGGAGGGGGGAGGGAGGGAATAAACATTTATATAGCATTCACTATGTGCCAGGCATTGCTCTAAGTGCTTTTTAGAAATATCTCATCTGATCCTCACAACATTTGGAACAATTGTGTTTGAGTTTCAAGCTTACCTATTAAGGGATATGTATGACTCTAAGCAAGATGCTTTACTCCTGTAAGGTTCAGTTTTCACTCCTTTAAAATGGGAATAATAATATGTTTCCCCTTACAGGGCTGTTGAATAGTATTTTGCAAACAATAAAGTACTGTATCAATTCAATTCATTAACATGTCTGTTAATTGCCATTACTAGGCCAGGTACTTGGGAAAATACAAAATTTAGACAAGATACAGTCTCCGCTTTCACGGAATTTACAGTCTAGTAGGACAGATGACCAAGTAATAGATAACTACAAATCATAATAGATAGAGAAAGGGCCCTGACCACTGATTTCATTGACAACTATAATGTGCCTATGCATTCTACAATGCATTAATAATGTCATTCAATAATAATGAAATTGTTTTAGTCATTTTTTTCATTCATGTCTAACTCTTTGTGACCCCTTTTGGGGTTTTCTTGGCAAAGATACTGGAGTAGTTTGCCATTTTCTCCTATGAAGGCAGGTTAGTACCTTCCCTACAATTTAGAGTTTTAGAGAGGTGCCTTGACCACTGAGAAGTTAAGCTAGGGTCACATAGCTAATTTTTTGTCAGAGATTGTACTCAAATCTGAGTCTTCTTTGTTCTGAAGTGGCTTCTCTATCTATTACACCACACTGCCTCTCTGTTATAAGCAGAGTATTTCATTATTGTGGGCAGCTAGGTGAGTCAGTGGACAGAGTGCCAGACCTGAAGTCAGGAAGACTCTTCTTCCTGAGTTCAAATCCAGCCTCATACATTTACTAGCTGTGTGACCCTGGGCAAGTCACTTAATCCTGTTTGCCTCAGTTTCCTCATCTGTAAAGTGAGCTAGAGAAGGAAATGGCAATCCACTCCAGTATCTTTGCTGAGAGAACCCAAAAAGGGGTCACAAAAAGTCAGACATGAATGAAAAAATGACTAAAACAAAATTTCATCATTATTGAATGAATTATTAATACATTGTAGAATCCATAGGCACGTTAGAGTTGTCAAACAAAGTGCCATGTAAAGTTCTATGGAGAAGTGGGGTTTAATCTGACTTGAATGAAAGTGTGGGTATTTGGTAGTCAACATGGTGAAGGGAAGTATGAGGAATAACATGAACAAATGCTGGTATCAGGGAGAGCTTGTTGGGGGAAAGGACAGAGTAGTCTAGTTTGGTTGAAGACAAGAATACAAGGAGGAAAATAATTCTGATCATACTAGAAATGTAGCTGCACCAGATTACAGAAGATCTTGAATGTTAGAGGTAAAAGAACCTAAACTTTACATATGAGACACTAGGGAGACACTGAATATTTTTGAGCAGAAGAATGGCATGACTACATGCAAGGATAGTCTGGCAACCACATGAAAGATAGATGAGAGGGAGACAGAGTGGAAAGTGAAGATAGAAAGCTTGGTGACAAAGAATTGCAATAGGTTGGTTAGATGATAATGGTTGCAATCATTGTTAGTATGATGGTGGCAGCAAAAGATAATGTGGAAGTGGAATTGACAAGGCTCGGAAACTCATTAGTAAGAGACATGAAGGAGAAGGAAGAAGGAAGAGTCAAAAAAGATGCAAAGGGTTAGACATGGGATACTGGGTTGATGATAGATACCACTAACAAATGGTCAAGTCAGAAAAAGGATTATTTGGAGGAAAATATAAGAAGTTTGGCACTGGGGGAGGTAAATTTGGCACCTCCAACTTGATATCCTATTGTTTTTTAAACCTCGACTTATCTAAAACAGAACTTACTATCTTTCTTCTCTAAGGCCACTCCTCTTTCTAATTTTCCTATTCCTGACAAGTACGCCACCATCCTTCCTATCATTGAATCATCCTCCAGTCTTCATTCTTCCTCATCGTCCATATCCAATCATTGCCAAGCTGTGTTTATTTTACCTCTGAAGTATCTATCACATCCTACTCCTTATCTTTGCTCACACAGCCACAAAGCAAACTACTGAAGTTGATCGAATGTTATCTTCCCTCGTCAAACTTCCTCCTCAGAAGTCCAGTATGCTTCCTCCTTACTGCCTGGGACCTTCCGCTGGGGTTCTCCACAGCTGCTTTCCTTCCCTGGCCAGGCTTTTCCCCTTCTCTTCCCCCATGATAACAATAGGGATTTGTATACTTCTGTACAGTGACAAAATGCTTCGATATTCATTCTCTAATTTAGTGATAACATGACTGACATTTGTTTAGAACTTTAAGATTTTCAAAATGCTTTGCAAACATACCCTCATGTGTGTTTCACAACAACCCTGTCAGATAGGTACTATAGCTGTTGTGATCGACACTGTGCAGAATGGGAAACTGAGACTCAGAAAGGTTAAGTGATTTACTCATAGTCACACAACTAGTAAGTATCAAAGGCAGGTCTTCTGCCGCTCTGTTGCTGAGGATTTTACTTGTATATATTTTGATATAATTTCTCCACAATAGAATATAAGTTCCTTGAGGGCAGAGTCTGTCTCATTTTTGTTCTTTACATGTAGGCTTTTAACAAATACTTAATGAATCAAGGAATGAATGACTGCATAAATTCAAAGTGGGAAATTACGGGAATTGTTAATATCTGTACTGTTAACATGTAATTGTTAATATCCGCGAATATACCAAAATCCCTGAATCAAAGAGATAAAATAGTAATAATAATAAAACACTAACACATAGTGCTTCATGATCTGCAGAGAGTTTAGAAGTGTTGTCTCTCACTTTATTCTCACAACAATACTGGGAGAAAGAGACTGTTATTATCCCTATTTTACAGATGAAGAAACTGAGGCAGGCAGAAGTTGAGTGTCTTGCCTAGGGTCATGTAGTTATTAAGTGTCCAAGGTTTTGATCTGAACTCAGGTTTTGCTGAGTCCAGACCCAGCACTCTATCAACTGCGCCACCTATGGACCCTTGCTATAGGTGGTCTTTGCTTATATCCTTTTATACATATGAGTATATTTCTTTTAAGATGAGTCCACATTGATTCAAATCTAGTCCAGGATTGAGAAATCTTACATTGTTTGCCAGAGCATCTATACCATCATCATATAAGGCTTCCCATCTTGGGTCAAATCCAATGACTGCCATTTAAAACAGCCAAGAATCTTCTCAGTCATCTGCTGAGAATGTAGTATTACTGAAATATCGGAACAGGCAGAGACAAGGTGTTTCAGACTGGTTTGATTGGAATGTCCAGACCCAGAAGGATGAGCAGGACCACTAACAGTAGAGTTGGAAGTGTATCAACTGTGAAGTATCTTAGTAGTTTACATTTATATTTTTCTAGTCCTTCTTGTTGTTCCATGAACGAGATACTCCATCATTCAGCTTGGAGCACATCGTATGGTCATATTCCATGTCTCAAAAGGTTTCCTTGTTTACCTCTGCTGCCTGGCTTCCTTTAAGTCCCAACTAAAATCCCACTTTCTACAGGACACCTTTCCCAATCCTTATTTCTAGTGCCTTCCCTCTCTTTTTTCCTATTTATCCTGATCATAGCTTGTTCCTACATATTTGTTTGTCTCTCCTATGAGATTGTGACCTCCTTGAGGATAGGCATTGTCTTTTGTCTTTTTTGTATCCTCAGTGTGTAGCCCAGTGCCTGGCATACAGTAGGCACCTAATAAATGCTTATCAATTGACAGCAATGTAAGAGATATAAGTATTATTATACTCATTTTACAGATGAGGAAACTGAAGGTCAGAGAACTTGTGATTTGCTGAAGTTCACACAGATAGCAGATGTTAGAACCAAGATTGGAACACAGATTTCCTATCTCCAAAATCAATCATCTTTTCACCTTAAGTATAGGAATAACCTGAATGGTTTTATCAACGAGTAAAGCATTTCAGTCCCTGATTGGTAGAATCCCTGCAAGTATGCACCTTTTCTTTTATGAACTTTGTAGAGGGCCTAGCACTGACTTGTTAACCGTTTATCCTTACAATAGCGCCAGCGTCCTGTTCTGTTCCCAAACTTCATAATGGTATGGACCCAACTCAAACTCTAATAGTGGATAGGGAGCATTGGAGTCAGGAGGACCAGGTCTCAAATTCTACTTCATATACTCTTTGCATTGTCCTGGCCAAGTAATTTAATCTCTCTAGTCTCAGTTTCCTCATCTGTAATATGAGGGGGGTTGGACTCAGGGACCTCTAAGATCCCTTCCAACTGTAAATCTGTGATCTCATGATTTTATGATCCAAGACAGGCAAGTTTCCACTCCTGATGGCCAACCTGGCTACTTTCAGAAAGGCTTACTCTAAAAGACTGATCACCAAGGTAATGATTTTTTTTGTACTTTAGCTACTTTTGAAGACAATATGCTAAGGCTTGGAATGGGCTGCAATCTGTATTAGCTGAGGGATTATCTGAACAAATGAAATCATGGATCCTTTAAATAATGAAGTATTAGAAGGAAGAGTGCTGTGTGACTACCACAGAGTTGTGCTCAGAAAATATTGATTGAAGTTAATCAGATTGGTAGAGTAATAATCATGTCACTATTCTGCTTCTCTAGGTATGTGTCTGTGTGTAAATTGCTCTACCACTAAGTGTGACACTCTTCTCTCTATTATTTCATCTAAGAAAATCGTAGCTGATTCTTATGATTCGTTAGTAGTTTTATTGTCTGTTTGACTTTTTCACCAAAGGCAGATTATTTGGGGAATCTTACTGTCTCCAGTCACCATATTAACAGAATAGGCAATTTCATTATCTTATTTAACTTTAACATAAAGAGAACCTAATAGTGCTATTTTCATGGTAGAAAGTGAAGACAACTCTCCACCTCCAAAAGAAGCTTGTAGTATGCTTATTATATTTCAGCCCTGAATATTTTCCTTCTCTGTTCCTTCTTCCTAGTCAGCTGGAAGGGGCTTAAGCAATTTTGGGAATGGGAGATTTGGGGTTGTAAAAATAAGGGCAATTTTAGAGGGGATGACAATTTCATTTTTAATTTGACTTTCTTTTTCTGAGGTGAATATTTGAAATTAAAAAGTTTCTATCTATTCCCTTCTCTCATTACTAAAATTATGTAAAGTAAAACCTCATTAAACTCCTTAACTGAGGGAATGTCAGTTAATGAGTTAAATGTTTGAACTACAGAATATATGTAAAGCTATTCACTTTGAAGTGTGTTAAATCAAATTAGGATAACAACATTCATTCATTTATCTGGACATTCCCACTGCTGAGTGGAAAGGTCCTTGCCTGAATTGTTTTCATGATGAGTTACAATGGGCTGGCGATTAGCCCATGTGCGTATGTATGTATATATATATGTATATATACACATACATATATATACTGTATATATATATGTATATATACACATACATATATACTGTATATATACATATACACATACTATATATACATATACATACATACTATCTCTTTCTGTATCTATGTGTGTGTGTATATATATATGTATATATATATATACATGCACGTATATAATATTGGCTAGAAAATACTGCTTCTGCTTCCACAACACAAGCCACATTGAAAATCAGCTTTCAAAAAAGGCTACTTAGTGTAGTGAAAAGATCAGTGGTTTTGGAGGCAAAAGACCTGAGTACTTATATAGCAGTCTTCTATAAAGTAATGTGCCTGATTTTCACTGTGACTTACGGAAGAAGTGGCAGTATTTTCCAGCCAATCATACAATATCATCTATATATCTATATCTCCCTCTACTTCTATATCTATATCTATACCTACATCTATAACCATATCTACCTCTATATTTATATCTGTCTAAATGCATATATATCTACCTCTGTATCTATATCTGCAACTGTATCTCTATCTGCATCCATATCTATATCTACCTCTTTATCTATACCTGTATCTATATCTACTCCTTTATCTGTATCTATATCTATATCCATGTCTATCTCTATCTCTATATCTGGATCCATATATTTATCTACTTCTATATTCCTATCTGTATCTATATCTATCTGTCTCTATATTCATATCTGAATCTATGTCTATATCTATACCCAGACATATACACACATATGCATTATCACCTACTATACTAATTGCCAACATTTAAACTTAGCATGGAAACAGTTTGCCCAAGGATCTATTTACATTTTCAAGCAAATCTTTGCACTTCCAGGCTTCAGTTTCTTTGGCAGTAGAAGGAGGATACCAGTGACTGCCCTACTCCTTAAGTCATAGAGTCATAGGATTACAGATTTGGAGCAGTAAAGGATTTCAGAGGCCATCAGGTCCAGGTCTCACATTTTACAGAAAAGGAAACTGAGTCCTAGAGTTGCCCAAGATTACCCAGAGAGTAGATTTCAGACACCAAAAACAACACTTTTTTCCACAAGAGAAATTATTTGTATGAAAACATTGTATGGCATGCAAGGTATTAAACATACTTCAGAAATGATACTTCAAAAAAGGCTCATGCTATTTAAAAACAATTTTCTGCCCTAAGTGTTTTGAATACTGACCCCTTCCTCCTCAAAATCCTCACACTATTAATTTCCACTTTAAATGAAGAAAGAGTATTATTATTAATAGTTAACATTTATAGAGCTCTTTTGGTCTTGCAAAGTACTGATATCTCATTTGATCTTCATTAACAACCCTGGGAAGTGGGGGCTATTAACCCCATTTTATAGTTGAGAAAAGAGGCATACAGAGGTTAATTGGCTTGTCCAGGGTCACAGATAAGTGCCTGAGGCAGAATTCCAATTCAGGTCTTCCTGACTAGTTTAAGCACCTTATCCACTGCCACTAACCCAGCCCAGCTGCTGGACCCATTGTTGCAAATTCAAAATAAGTGGAATCTGACTTTAAAAAAAACCTATATGTATTATTTAAGCTATATTTTGTAGCACTGGGTTGTTTAGTGTAATGTCTTCTGGTTTTTTTTTTCATCAAAAAGAAGGGACAAGAAATTACTTGGAAAGCATTATTTCGTAGTTTAATTATAAAATTTAGTGAAGGACTTCAATTAACCCACTGACTTGCTTTATGATGCTCTCTTTGGGCCCCTGTTCACAGGACTGGAATGACTGCTGTATCTCCTAGCTAATTTGTGATTGTTTTTAAAAAAAGAAAAAAAAACCATGATTATTAGCCCGAAAAATAAGGAACTCAAACTTTGAAATCTGAAGTAAAATAATGAAAACGAAGGCATTTTTGTAGTTTGTAAGGGTTAATTTTTTTTTTTTTTACTTCAGAATTTTATTTTCCAGGTTTTTTTTTATCATTTGTCTTTCCAGGGCTGAGGATAGGGAGGTAACGATGCTCAGGGTAAATTAGGCTTAAGCAATAATATAGCCTGAGAAAAAAGGGAATTACGTTCATTAAAAGTCATATTACATTTAACCATATAGTTTTGAAACAATACACTTTTTATTGCCCATCCAAACATTCAACAAACATTTATTGATTATCTATTTTGAGCAAAGTCCTATAGGGTATATAGAAAGAATAAAGCAAACATATGCCCTCATGAAGCTGGTAGTCTAGTAAGGTAGGTAAAACATACAAATGTATAATTGTAATACAATAATATAGAACATGAAAATGCCATAAAAGAGATATAAATGAGGTACTACAAAAGTTTAGGAAAGAAATCCTCTCAATCTGATGGGTATTTATTAAACACCTTTCAAATGCAAGGCACAGTGCTAATGAAATGAAGGGAAGGGGCAGGGGGAGGAGCGAGGGGGAAGGAGGAAGACGCAGACCTGAAAGATCTTATTAATTCATTTGTTTCTACTTTGTTAAATGTTAAGGATTTTGTGTAAGACTTTAATCTTTATTTTTTTTATTGATGTTTATAGTTATAATTTAATAATTTTAGTTTAAATAAAGTATTTTAACTTGCTGCCTGAATATGATACACAGGAACCTGAAAATTAATCAGAACTTTGAACCTGAAAATGACCGGAACTTTCTTTAATGACAGTCAGTAACAGTAATTTCTTTTCCAGAGTAGTGGTATAACCTTATAGATAAGGCTCTATTCCTCACTCCCACCCCCAAAGAAGTCAAATTGAA
>CM053627.1:127992024-128021868 GCA_028646595.1 Phalanger gymnotis
CCCTTAGAAGTCATCCAGAGGGGCAGCTAGATGGTGCAGTGGACAGAGCACAGGCCTTGGAGTTGGGAGGACCTGAGTCAAATCCAACTTTAGACACTTGACACTTACTAACTGTGTGACCCTGGACATGTCACTTAATCCCAATTACCTCCTCCCACCAAAAAAAAGAAGTCATCTGGAGCAATCCATATCTAATTGAGAAACCCATCCCCAATATATCATGCAAACGGTTAAGCAGTCTCTGCTTAAAGACTGTCCAATGTGGGGAAATCTGGTTACCACAGATTATTTTCTCTGTCAGTTGCCACCTGCACACAAAAGGGTGTTTGTGATTTAACAGTGTTGGTGATACTATCATCACAGAATTTGCAGCAGGGTTTCCTCAAAAAATGCATTGAGTGCATTGAAGTATGGGAGCAGTTGATTCTTCTGGATGAATGATTGTAGACTCATCACAGCTTAGGAAATAGAAAAGAGAACCAGTGTCTCTATTTCTGACGCAGCAAATTTAATCAATTCACAATTGTCAGGATGTCCTTCAAACCTCATCCAGATATAGTATTTTATCCCCTTCCTTTGCCCTTCTCCTATCTCTTTAAATACTTAGTAAGCCTTCAGGCAGGTCTTTATTCTTGATAATTAAATTCTACAAAGAAAAGGACTGATAATTTTCTTGTTTAGACTTCCACTTGAAGTAATATTGGAAGAGGTAAAAAAAAAAAGATGGATCTGGTAAAGGGAAGGAAAGGCTCATTATGTTACTAATCTCCAACAACTTCTTCTCGTTTGATGTTTAGTTGTCTAACTCTCCATGACCCCATTTAGAGTTTTCTTAGCAAGGATACTGGAGTGGTTTGCCATTTCCTTCTTCAGCTCATTTTACAGAAGGGAAAACTGAGGCAAACACAGTTAAATGATTTGTCCAGGATCATACAGCTAGTAAGTGTCTGAACGCAGATTTGTACTCAAAAAGATGAGTCTTCCTAACTTTAGGTTTGGCACTTTATCCACTGTGTCACTGAGCTGCCCAACATTTCTTCTAGAATCTGTATTTCCTGTAAAGACTAAGAATCTGCACTCAATTTTTTTTTATGTCTTTGTTTGGAATCACGAGTAAACTTTTCCTTTACACCTAAGGTGATCCCCAGTTTTGGATTGAAGAGAATACTTCAAGGTTTTTAATCCAATGGAAAGGATTTCCTGCTGTAAATCTGAGCATCAGTTTCTCCTGTGTTCTATTGGTCATTGATTCCAAGATACTAATGACTTTGTTATTTTTGCTTCCGTGTTAAAAACAGTGGTCTACAAAGTTTGCTTAGACTCAGAGGATGATAAATTTAAATAGAGCCGGAAGGGATCTAAGAAACCAGCTAGACCAAATCCCTCATTTTACGTATGAATAAATTTAGCCCCAGGGAGTAATGTTTGTTGAAGTCATGGAGCTAATAAGTAGCAAAACCAAGATTTAAGCCTAATTCCTCTAACTCTTAAAATCCAATGTTTTTTCAACTGTATCATACAGCTAGGCAGCACAGTAAATAGAGCGCCAGGCCTAAAGTTAGGAAGACTCATTTTTCTGGGTTCAAATCTGACCTCAGACACTTACTGGCTGTGTAATCCTGGACAAGTCATTTAACTCTATTTGCCTCAGTTTCTTCATCTGTAAAATGAGCTGGTGAAGTAAATGGCAAACCACTCCAATATCTTTGCCAAGAAAACCCTAAAAGGGGTAACAAAGAGTCAGACATGTCTTTAAAAATGACTAAACAACAAGAAAATCATGCAACATTAGATCCTCTCGCATGGTCAGTGCCAACCAGGCACTCTCCTAGCCGTGCTCATATCTCCTGTTTTACCTCCATAGCACTAGGAAACCAAACGAAAGTATTTCTATCCAGGCAAACATACTATCTCCAGTCCATTCACCTAAAAAATAGGTTTATTTGTGCTGCCTAGGTGTTTTATGTTTTGCAGATGCTAATAATGAAACAAGGTATCAAATAATGGTTTCCTGAGAAGCACAAAGCCACATGCTAGTTTTCTCTCTTCATGTGAGCTGAGGTTGATGGTGACAGGGGGAAGAGCAGGTTATGTGACTATTTTTCTGACCAAAAAATGTTTTGTTCTTATATTTTTCAACTTCCTTAGTGAGTACTGCCAGGAGCATTATTTGCCTTCCTTTGCTGAGGGAAGCCTTATTTGATCATTCTGTAACACACCTATTGGGGAAAGGCACCTAATTATCTCTGTCTCTACAAGCACCTGAATCAGGTATTGGGGCTAAAAAAGAATCTCATCTCTTCTTTTTAAGTGATGTATTAAAGCCTAGCACAATGCTTTGAACATAATTCTTGTTGAATAGACATTTGTTGAATCAATTGATGGGGAATGGGGATGCAGGAAGATACTTAATACATGCTTGAACAAGCACATTATAAAAAAATATCTTCAAGACCATGGCACTGATGGGAATTTAGAATAAGATATGTGCATCTAGAGACCATATTTTCTGAACCCCAAACTGAGACTTATGGTCTGAAAAATTACATTCCTTTTGCAAAGCCTTAATCAAAGTACATTTTTCCTTGAAGTTGGTACTTTCAGAAATAGGTAGTTGCTAGAAATGTAAGATATAGAAAAAGGATCAGTATACTTTCTTGTAAAAGGTTATGTACGAGCAGCATTGGGGAGTGGATGGAGTGCTTGACTTAGTCATGAATACCTACATTCAAATCCTGCCTCTGAAACTTACCAGTTCTGTGAACGTGTGCAACACCCTCAACTTCCTGGAGCCTCAGAAAAGACTGTAATACTACAAATTATAGGAAGGATGAGTTACTGTACCAATGAAATCACAGGTCATTAGCATTAGGTTTTAATGAAATGAGACAAACAAGAGCAGGTTTCAGAGGACTTTGTAAAACCGCTTTGAATGGACATTAAGTACTTGCTGAAAGAATAAATGGATTTTTAAGATTAAAGATGGATTCTGAGAGTTTCATAACTTGACTGTGTATAATGGAACATATACCAAGGCTTCTTAAATTTTTTTTAATTTATTTTTTTATCATGGTCCTTTTTGGCAATCTGGTGAAGCCTATAGACCCCTTCTCAGAACAGTGTTTTCAAATACGTAAAATAAAATACAAAGTATTACAAAATAAGCCAGTTATATTGAAATTAAAACATAATTTTTCCCCGCTCCAAGTTCAGAGACCTCCCTGAAATTTTTCCACAGACTGCTTGGGCGCCCATGGACACCAGGTTAAGAACTGCAGGGATGGACTAAATACCCTTTAGAAGTTCCTTCCTAACTATAATCAGATAAAAAAAATGTCCTTTACATTCCATTCAATTTCAATCATCAAACATGTATTAAACTTTTTACTATGTCCAAGGCAATTAGATAAAGAGAATAAAAAGGTCTTTGACCTCAGGGAGTTTATAATTTATTTTAGGAGATAATATATGCATGCAAATTGTAATATGTAGAAGGCTATGTGGGTAGCTGAGTGGGAGAGTCCACCTATAGAAGATAATCTGTCCCTGTTATCACTTGTCTTGGAGAAACCTATAATTAGATTTGCTAGAAGTTTACTAGCACCAAGTGCAAAGCTAGCTGCAATGGTGGTCAACACAGATACGTCCATAACGATTTCTTCAGTCAAAAATTGCACCAAAACTTCCGCTATTCAACCTACTAGAGCCTACGCCCTCATGAATTTCTCATATTGAGTTCAAAAAGGCTGTTTAAGAGGTATGATCTACACATGTACGCACACAAGAAAATTGTATAATACAGCAGGAACTCTCTCTGTGAAGGAAGTCATTACATTAGAAAGGAAAATGGAGAATAGGTGGTGGTTTCTACAGGCTAAGCTCCTGGT
Organism: Phalanger gymnotis; assembly: GCA_028646595.1. Lineage (NCBI taxonomy): Eukaryota > Metazoa > Chordata > Mammalia > Diprotodontia > Phalangeridae > Phalanger > Phalanger gymnotis. Next base: position 127,995,912 of record CM053627.1, read on the forward strand.
AGGGAGAAGCAAAGAGGGCTTTTGACAGACCCCTGAACATTCTTAATTTTCTTCTTTAATTTCCCTGATGTTTTCTACTCATGGCTTTTGGGTGAGGAATAGTGATTTGCTGTTCTGTTTCTTGTTTGATTGGGCAAGACAGCCAGCTCCTGCATGGTCAAACTGGTTTCTCTGAAGAAGCACAAAGCCAGTGGGAACTGAAAGGGTCTGCAACTTCTGGAGCAACCCATTCTATCTTTCACTCTTCTTGCCTTTCACTGACTCCTCTTAGATGAAGGATGCATTATAAATATAAAACAAAGTATAAAGGAGGTACAAACTGAGTGTAGTGAGTTTTGTGGAGGCAGAGAAGCAGGATGAAGAGATTCTTACCTCTCTCTTAGCAATACTTTTTCTTTAATTTTTTTTTGGAGGGTGGAAGGTAGGGCAATTGAGGTTAAGTGACTTGCCCAAGGTCACACAGCTAGTAAGGCAATACTTTTTCAACACATCAATGGATCCATGCTGTCATCAATGTGGGAATTCCATCCAAAGGTGCAGATAGCAATCCATTCATGCCTTCTCATTCTGTGTTATTCCTATCCATATTCTCCCACAAATCCTCCAAAGATAATGTGCTCAGCATCTTGAAGGCTTTCCTCTATTTTTTAAAAATAAACATCCCGTGAGTGTCAGTGCAGCTCTTGAGCGGCCTACCTATCATCCTTCACTCTTACTACATGAACAAACTACTTCTTCTTCTGATCATAATTTCCTGAATCATATCCTTTATGTCATCATAATGTTATGACCATGAACCTACTTATGCTCATTATCTGTATCCTTTGAATGACCTGTAAGGGGTTCTTTGGAGATCGTGGTATTCCATGAATCATGGCATCATGATGTCAGAGAGAAAAGATGAGTTTTTGTGTCAAGGAACAGTTTGGGATTATTGAAAGTACTGTATGATTTTCCAAAAGTGATCTAGTCCATTCTCTACCTCTTCTTCAATTCTAGAATAAGCTCACTGTCCATAACCATTATCTGTTCAAATTAAATATACTGATGAGTTAACTCAATGGGCTGCCTGCTATCAGGAAAATAGGTATTCTTCATCCATTTGATTGTTCCCTGTGTATATTATTAGACAAATCTTTTTAAAAGTCCTTGTGGAAGGCCCAGAAATAATGTATAAGCTTCATAGTGTTGTCCTCAAATAGGAGCATCAAAGAACTTTACTATCTATAAGGAATTCCCTTTCAATTTGTACACTCCTCAGGGCATCCTTCATGACAAGAAAAGTGACCTTTGTCAAGCATTTCTCCCTGGTTTATGAATCACAATATTAATAATCAAAAGATTATTGAAATAAATTATCTCTGGTTGCAGCTATTAAGGATCCTTATGTGATATTAATTTATGTGTGGGTGACCCTTGGTGGAGGGGAAACTTTAGTTTACATTTTCCTCCATGGAGTGACATGCTTTAAAAACAATAAACCAATAAACACATTACAATATGCTCTAGACTTTTCAGTCAATTATATTACTGTTAAGATGTGTTCTACTTTAGAAAATAATTAAGGCCTGTTTTTTCCATTATCAAATTATCATTCGGGAATAATGATCTGCATGTATATAATTCTCATAAAGATGACAAAGTAGGCATTTGGCTTGCTAATACCTGATAAACTGTCTTCTCTTTTGGTCATAATATTGTTCCTGATTTTGTCTAATATGTTCCCACTTTTCAGATATCTTCAGATAGATTCTCAATGCTTTCATAATAGTGTTGCATCCCCCATGGATTTCTTCCGCATGAATTTGGTGTAGTCTTGGCTTTATCTTATTTTTAGTGCCATTTCAATTTCCTCCAACACATTGGTTACAGGATATTATAGTACAATGGTGTTTTCCTTGTCATCAATAACAATTTAAATAGACCACTATGAAAGTGTCAAATTTGCTCCATAATTTTATTATTCCTCTTCTACTTCATCTGTAAATGTAATTGGGATATTTTGACTTATTTGCATCTTATCACGAGCTTTCTGAAAACGTGTTTCTTCTTCCACTATTTTTTATTGCTTTTTTGGAATGATACCGTTTTTGTTAATCTTCCACCATCCTCCCCTTTAACATTTTACATTTGAGATTATATTCTAAATCCCTCCTACCCTTGGCTTTCATATCTCACTCATTGGCAAGGAAATCAAGTGTTTCCTGACTGAAGCGGTTTGGGGGCTTTTATTTTCCTTAGTGGAGACTGATTTATATCAAATATACTTCTGTAAGGAATGATGATAATCAGAGTCAGTATCTTTTCCTTCATCCAGGTGTAAGACCTCCACCTATTTCTCTTCATCTACGATATAAAGTTCTGCCCTGATGTCTCATTGTGGCGTGGAAGCGACCTCAAATTCTCGCAAGCTACGGCAGCGGAACCCAAGCTGGCATGATTTTAATTCATGGCCCACACCATGAGTAATGAAAGTCAACCCTAAGATATTCTCTGTTCTGTCTGTGCCTCTGTATTATAGTTCCATCAGAACCTGAAATTCCAAGGTTATTTATATTGCAAAGCAGCAAGCGTGAGGATAAGACTACGGTGGATTCAAGCAGAATAACCTAGCAAGACAAGAGCGTACTATGGAAATTTGAAATTTTTTATCGTGTGTTCAGCCTCAGTGACACATGGGAAAAGGTGTTCATAGACTGGATTACTGAATGTAACTCATCAAGTCATATCATTTCAACTTGAGGGAGTGAGCCCTGGGTATATTGTTCAATTTCAGGTACAAGAACTGAAGAATGTGGTAGTGACGTCTTGCAAATTGTTACCACTGAATAAATAGATGTTGAATGGAATGGATCAGAATCAAAGGGAAGGGGCTACAGTGATGCTAATTTGACTACTCTTAGACTTTAGTTCTTCAAAGATCTGTGATTTCATCAGAGTGAGAATTCCTTCTACTTTTCTGTGAGTGGCTGTGGCTAAAAAAATTCATTGTTTTGTAGCCATCCTGGTGTTGGATCTCTCCAAACTTAGGTAGCAGTTTTTTTGAATAAGAGGCATCAAGTCTGTATCTCAGAGACTTGGCAGTGGCAATTGCCAGTCATAACAGCTGAAAGAGTAGAAAATTAGGGAGTACAAAAGTAGGAGAAGCAGTTGAAATCATTTTAAGCTTTTTAGGAAGTAACTCCATGTATCACACAAGGATCTGAGTTTTCTGATTCTTCAGGTCAATACTAAAGAGATAATAATGATATAGTAGGACCAGGGGTATTCTAGTAAGTGTTTAACTCTGGGGGGAGGAGGAGGGAAAGACCCTGAACCCAAATCATACTTTTAAGTTTAATGTGCATTATTACCATTTTCTTCACTACTTTTGGAAGCCTAGACAGTGAATAAAACAATAAAGCAAGCCCTGATTTGTAATATTTGTCAGATCCTGAGGTGTAAGTGCTCACATATAAAATTTAACAATTCAACGGGTGAGCTGGCTTTAGCACATCACTGAATAGGATTAATATTTTCATTTTCTTTTAATTAAAAGTACTAATGTACGAGATGTATTTTCATAATAGTAGTTGCTGTTTTACTATCCCTTTTGCAAATTAACTTTTAATTGTTTCAAGCATATTCCAAGCCTGTATGGGTTAAATGCAAATGTTATTAAATTATAAATATAGCATACTTCTGTTTATGCAGAATTCTTGGGGAATAGAGTGTTCTGATTAACTGAATATCCTGGCCAAAAAAGAGTGTGTGTGTGTGTGTACACACTTATATATTTACACACATATACATATATGCATATGTATATATTTATATAGTTTGCTGGTTTCCAGCAAGAATTTGAAAAAGTATTGAAAAATAAAATAACTTGAAAATAATTTAATCTCTATGTGATGATTCAGAAGACATTTAGAATTTTAGAGTGCCTCAGGATTTTTGGTTTAAGAATCAATTATCTTTGTATAGGACAATAAGAGCAGAACCAGTAAAAGAAAGGAACATATCCTGGAAGTTGTTTTTTTGAACCAATGCCTGATATTGTTTATTCGTTATATTCCTTATACAAAAGTAGACTGCAGAAAATAATTTTATTTGTATTTTCCTCAAGTAAGTAGGAGTTTATGGTAATCTCTGTAATTTTGCTTCGAGGGCAGGTACTATGTAGCTGAATTTGGGAAGAGCAACACTTGCATAGAATTGTTTGGAAATGTAATTAGGTTTTCTATAACTGCTTTCAGACATTCAGGGGACCTGGGTTGGGGGAGGAAAAGTGATCCTACTCTCCTGGCCATTTGCTCTACCAATTAGCAGCAAATACTTTTTAAATGGGTGAGTTTCATGGTAGATCAGCAACCCTCATGAAAAAGATAGAAGCCCACTCACAAAACTGACATGACAGACAGAAATTAAATTTATTGGAAATAAGTTCGGCAGCACAGTCAGCTGCCTCTTGATCCCACTGAAAAGCACAGGAACATGGTTGATGATTAGACCCTCAGGCTCACCAGCCCGGTGTGTGTTCTGCCAGATTTTGAGGCCACTGCTAATCTGAGATATGTCTTAACAATGGGGAGGAAGTTCAACAAAAGACAGCACATAGCTGGAAGATCCTAGTACTCTATGCTATTCAGGAAAAGCCTCAACTTCCCATATGGACTACAGCACTCCCAACAATTTACCACACTTCTGCATCTTGTTGTGGATTTTGTAATCTTTTACTTGGTGAGGGAACAAGATGATAAGTGATTATCTGCTTTGAGATCTTTGAATATTACACCATTGACAAACTGAAGGAGAAAAAAATGCAGAAGGGGAAGGGTGTGGATCATCACATGACTAACATCGCATGTTTGTCATATCCCACGATAGAAATAGGAGTGTACAAATTGAAGGGAGATTCCTTATAGATAGCAAAGTTCTTTGTTGCTCCTGTTTGAGGACAACACTATACAGCTTATACATTAGTATTGGGCCTTCCATAAGGACTCTAAAAAGATTTGTCTAACAATGTACACAGGGTACAATCAAATGGATAAAGGATACCTATTTTCCAGATAGTAGGCAGCTCATTGAGTGAACTCATCAGTACATATAATTTGAACAGATAATGGTTATGGACAATGAGCTTATTCTAGAATTGAAGAAGAGGTAGAGAATGGACTAGATCACTTTTGGAAAATTATAGTGTTTTCAATAATCCCAAACTGTTCCCTGACACAAAAACCCATCTTAGAATAATAACTCCTGTTTACATAGCTTTCATAGTTTACAAGGGACTTTCCTTATAGTAATCCCATGAGTTAGACCAGGGAACTGAGGGTGAGAGAGATTAAGTGATTTACTCACAGTGACAGATAAGGCAGAAGACCAATAAAAATGTAAGCAAGTCCTTATAAACAAATTTATCACCCATTTCCCTGCTCCACATAAAAGAACTAGCTTCTCCTCATTTTTATATTTCTATCAATAGAACCATCATTCCCTGAGGACTCTTCCCTCTCTCTCTTTTTCCTTTAGATCTTCACCCATCTCAAAGTCTTATTAGCCCTTCCTTCTTCCCACTACCTTGCTTCCTTCACATTACCAATGCCAACATTTTATGTCTGGATTTTTGGTAACTGGCATATCTACTTCTAGTCTTCTGTTTTTCTAATCTGTTATGTATGTACCAAATTAATCTTCCACTTTATTACATTTTCCAGCTAAAAATTGTTAAGTTCTTTCCATTGGTTGAAAGATAAAGTTCAAATTCCTTGACTAGGAATTCAAATAATTCTACCCTCTAATCAGATATCTAACCTCCCCACTGTTTCCAAAGCATGCCATTCACATTCTTCACTCCAAGTCTTCCCTCATACTATTCTCCCTATTTGGAATACCCTCCCCCTTTCCTCTGCCTAAGGAAAACCTAGCTATCCTTCAGTACTCAGCTCAAATCCTTTCTATGCTGTGACAACTTGGCTGAATTCACCAGTTCTTAAAGACATACAGGGAAGTGATACGATCTGTAGGGTGGTGATGTGGAAAACAACCCTGATCAGATTTGGAAGACCTGGATTCTAGTCGCCGTTCAGCTGCTGACTTGCCATGTGACCTGAGGTAAGCCAGTTAATCTTTCTACACCTCAATTTCCCCTTCTATGAAATGAGGAGGTTGTAAGAAATGATCTCTTCAGGTTCTTTCCAATTCTAAAATTCTATAATATGCTATTAAGGTTTTATGTATATGCCTTATCTCCTTAACTAGGGAGAGCTTCTTGAGGGCAGAAGATATGGCTTTTATCAATCAATTTTTATCAATCAATCAACCTTTGATGGTGCACTTACTTAAAGAGATTCTTAATCTTTTCATGTTTGTCTAGAGATGACTGGACAAATCAAGAAAGCTGAAGGAGACACAGAGGGAATAACTGGTGAGTTGTAATGGACATTTTATAGGGCAAAATTAACTTGTTCTAATAGTTATTATACACACTTAATAGGCCTTGGTGTTTAAAGTTAAGTTCAGCATAAATCAGCTATTAAGTTGGAAGAGCAGAAAAGTTCTAGAGAGGTACAGTGAATGAATGATGCTGCTAACCACAGAAAATACCTGTCTCTGATTCAGAACAGGAATGACCATGATCTTCCGGCGATATTTCCCCTCCTGTTAAGATTCTCAAGGATGCACTTGTCTTTGGTAGCAACATTACAGTTGACTGGATTTCAAGAAAACCCTACCTTGTGTGCAAATAAGAGAGAGCCGGAATACAAATATTTGACGTTGATCCTGAATGCAAAGTCAAGTACCCCAGAGGATTGAACTATGTGTTCAACAATGCTCTCTTTTTATGCAGGTCCTCTTAAGGTATGTGAATCATGTCATAGTGTTTTATGTTCTAAAGAAGCAGTGTTCGTTTCGACTCACAAATATTTAGTGAATTAAATTTGTCTCCTCATCAGATAAGAAAGATATTACAGAGTGGTGTGTTGAGAAGGGTGCTGTATTTGGAATCAGACACCTGGATTCAAGTCCCAACTCTGTCTCTTATTACCCATGGGACCTCGGGTAATTCACTCAAATTCTCCGACCCTCAGTTTCTTCATCCATAAAAGGAAAGGTATGGACTAGATGATCTCTAAGGTCTATATCTATGACCCAAAGATCTTATTTGTGAGAAGAAATACTTGAGGCTATCGACTCAAGGTATGCATTTGCAGTATTCCAGTATATTGATCTATATGCCAAAGTTTGAGCACCTAAGGACAAATATTTAGAATTAATTAGGGCAAATTATTAGGTTTTTTTTCTTCCAAACTTACCCAAATGAACTAGCTAGGCTTTTAAGCTAATGAATCGTTTAATTGAATTTGAGTTGGAAGGGGCAACACGGCTAATGAAGGTAACTTATCAATCAGCCTCCTATAGATATTATGAAGGAAAAATGATGATAACCTATCTTGCCTAGGAAGTGTGATTTTCCTGGTGCTTCCTACCCACACACCTACCATAAGACTTAAGTTTTAAAGTGCCTAGCACACTCCTTGCATGGATTAGACAAGTATAGTTGTCCAACTGAACTGAAGTAAAACACCCATTCAGTAAGTAAGGAACAACTTTACCAAGAATATGAAACAGACATAATTCTTTTTTTCTGTGTACTCTACGAATTTAAACCCATTAATATTAAATCAAGCCAACAAACATTTATTAAATGCCAAGGCTGTAAAATGAACTCTGTTAGGTTTGGGGAGCTTGATGCAAGATTTAGATAAATTATCGGCTCTGACCTCAAGAAGCTTAAGATCCAGTAAGGAGATAAGTCACAGGCTTGGTTTTGATGAGCCAGTCAACAAGATTAAGCACATACTATATGCCAGGCATTGTAATAAGTGTGAGGATATAAAGAAAGGCAAACATGTGGCTTGTTCCCACAAGGAACTCATGTTCTAAGGTGGAAGACAACATGTGAACAACCATGCACATACCAACTATGTAAAATATAAATGGGAGGTAAATCTCTTTGGGGAGGCACTGGTAGTGGGAGGGTGGGTGTGGAAGGAGGGTGGGAAAGGTCTCTTACAAAAGGTGGGATTAGTGCTAAGTATTGAAGGAAGACAAGGAAGCCAGAGGTAGATGTGAGGAGAGATAGCTTGGAGGACAGCCAATGAAAAGGCAAGGAAGTAGTGTCATTTGGGAGAGCAAGATGGTTGGTGTTACTGGATACTAGCATAATGTGTAAGAAGACTGGAAGGGTGGGATTAAAAGTTCTAAGTGTTTGTGATATTAAAAACCATTCAGAAGCCATCTTGCACAGTGATTGAGGTCTTTAATATTCAGAACTTTAGTTGAAAATGCTTTCCTAGGGAATTTATGTGATATATTTGGATAATGTTAGGCTTACAGTGACTCTTCAGTGCAGTGAATAGAGCACTGGGCCTGGAGTCAGGAGGGCATGAGTTCAAATCCAACCTCAGACACTAGCTGTGTGACCCTGGGCAAGTCGCTTAACCCTGTTTGCTTCAGTTCCTCATCTGTAAAATGAGCTGGAGAAGGAAGTGGCAAACCACTCTAGTATCTTTGCCAAGAAAACTCCAAATGGTGCCACAGAGAGTTGGACATGACTACAACAACAACAACAACAACATTTTTAGAAGAGGAGAGAATTTATCCCAAATCACCATTATAAATTAGGAATTGTTTAATATTTACTGTCATTGGCAAAATTATATTTGAAATGATGCATTTTTGTCTCCAAGTAAAATTTAATTGGGAATAACCTTTTAAAAAAATTTGGGGGGTGGTCACCCGTATTGGAGACAAGCCTCTGCAATGGGCTGCCAAATTTTCTACTACAACATCGTAAATGACACCTACTCCGTCTTCTGCAGAACAGAACCATCTCCCATCAGAGTGAGGAAAACCGGTGCTCTTGCCGTGGGACTGAATCTGAGTTAAATGGAGCTATGACTATTGATACCTCCAATCCAAAGAAGCCACAGATATGCTTTCTCAGAAAGAATGAAATCTGGGCCATGGGTCTGAGAGGATGTGAATGCTTAAAAGTTATCTCGTGGTGGGAGTGGGGTGGGGGCAGCTAGGTGGCGCAGTGAGTAGAGCACCGGCCCTGCCTGGAGTCAGGAGGACCTGAATTTAAACCTGGTCTCAGACACTTGACACACTTACTAGCTGTGTGACCTTGGACAAGTCATTCAACCCCAATTGCCCTGCCTCCCCCCTCCAAAAAAATAGTTACCTTGGGCCTTAATCTTTATGCTACTAACTCACAATGATGTGATGTTTTAAGGTTTACATGGTACTTTGTTCAAAACAGCCCTGGGAGGTAGATCACCCAAGTATGATTAAACCCATTTTACAGAGAGGTGAAATGACTTACCTAAAGTATGTAGCTTGGAGGTATCAGAGCCAAGATTTGTCCCTAGGCAGGGGGGTGCTGGACAAAGCTGAATAATTTTCAGTGTGAGTATGCATATATTTACAACTTGGAATCAGTCAATACTACAAATTAGGGCTTGGTTTATTGTTTTATTGATTTCTCTAGACAAAGTGATGGAGGAAATGTTAATAATGCAGATTAGACTTAAATGTGTGTCATGCATACATATTTATTTATTTGTTTGAGAGCCATTTGTTAAGCATTTACCAATATAATACTGTACTCCTTACTCAAAGTATAGAGTTATCAGTAAAGTAAGATTCTTAATTGAGAGGTGATCTAGGGTAGTAGATAGAGGACCTTGTCTCAGAGTCAGGAACATATGGGTTCAAGTTCTGCCTTTGACACAAACTGTCTGTGTGACCCTTGGCAAATCACTTAACCTCTCATTGCCTCTCTAAGACTGTAACTTACAGTAGAGTTCCTGGAATCAATGGAGGGAGTTTTCATACAGGGATTACCCTACCCACACAAAATTATAGATCCCATTGTCTTTCCCTTACAAATTACAATACAGAATTCTTTAGGTGTTTATCATGATACATAAAAATACCAAGACAATTGTAAGGAAATTGTATGAAATCATGCAACTCTATTGAGAAATAGCTTGGTATAGTGGCTAGAGAATTGGCCTTGAAGCCAGGAAGACCCAGCTTCAAGACTTGCCCCAATTATATATTGGCTATTTGACTTTGCCCAAGTCATTTAACCTCTTCAGGCTCTAGGCAACTCTCTAAGACCTTAAGTCCAGAGAAGTTTCCACTTTACATTAGCAGAGGTAAATTCCTCATCTAGGGATTCCTTATACCAATGAAATCATAGATTTAGCTCTCATTCCTATCTTGCATAATTCTGCTGAGTTCATTCAAACTATGTCTGTTCTTTAGAAAGATCCCACTATCCCCATCTATAAGGCCGGGTTAATACATTTTGCAAAACACTATTTGGTAGCAGGGGCTTGTGGAGGAAAATTTTTGGAAAACTAAGAGGATTAAAAAATTCTTTTTTCATTTTTAGAATTAATCACAACATTGAATTTCTAAACACAGATTAATCTATTCTGGGAAAAAGCATGAAACAGGTTGTATGATATAAAGTTTAGTAACAACGTGTAGTTTTATCTGAATGTAATTGTAGGCATAGATTTGAAGTTGTGTAATTTAGAACCCGTCTGAAATAATTCAACTTTGGAAGTTTCTTTTTTTTCAGTTTTGCTTAGCCTAAACCAAATGCAAGCCCTAAACTCTTCTTGATGATGAAGTTGGCACATTGTGATTATTTTATGAATGAATTATGAATGTTTTAATATTTAATGTTAATAGCATTAATGTTTTCATTAATATTATTAATATTTGATATGTTTATATTTTATTTGCAAACATTGAATTGTTTCTTTTGGTTTATGCTCATCATCCTTGAAAACAATCATAACCTGAAATGATAATGAAATGATATAAATCTGAAATTCAACAGATATAGCAAGACAATTTTCTACACAGTTTTAGGAAGAAAACTTGAGAAATATGCTTTGGTCTTTACCATATTATTAAACATTTTATCAACAGAATCAGCAGTTGGCAACATAGCTGTTGATAGACAATTTACACACATGTACACACACATAAACGCATACATACATATGTGTGTGTATACACACACAAACACACACACATACACACACACACACATATATTGGGCTATCATGACAGAAGCCAGCCCTGTGATTTACCAAGCTGAGAAAGGAAGTGGTACCATAGCCTCACAAGTGCTCACTCCAAGGCATACAATCGAGTCATGAAGCCTCTTCCAGTTAACAATCTCCTTTATTATTAAGAGTAGTAGAACTAGTTGACTCGGAAATAACATCATGTTTTCCATAATTCTCTCTTTTAGGTATTCATAGTGTGTGTGTGTGTGTGTGTGTGTGTGTGTTTGATGTCTCCTTGGTTCCCACATTGCATTGCCTCCTGGTGGGAAGTATGACTGATGTTTGTATTGGACCTCTCATTAATCCTATTTATAAATGAGGTCTTACTGTTACTTTCATTTAATGGTAACTGTGACAGTTAATGATAGCACTCTATTATTTCTCATTCTTTGTCCCTTTCTGCTTCCTTGTCTTCTCTTTCTTTCATTTTTCTTCTCCTTTCTTCCTTATCTCCTTCCCAGGCCGGTCATTTCTGCATATTTCATGAATTGCTTTTAGGTTTTTAAGGGTGCTCGCCCTGGTAAATGCCTTATGTGCCTTGCATTTTCTGCTCTGTAAGCACAATGAGCAGTTGTGTTCCATGTAAGCCCATTTTACTGCTGGTTCAGCGCTCTTTCCATTTTAAGACCTCTCAAGGGTTTTTCTATCTTCACTTCCACTACAGAATAATGCAATCTACAGTACAGAAGAAAAACAAAGCAGGAAAGGGTGAAAAAACTCTCCTTTTCTAAATAGAATGACCCACATACAAGAAAACCAAATGAAAGAACTGATAATGGGTGACTTAGGGTCCTATATTGAGCACAACAAATAAAATAAGGATTTTTTTAAAAATCAGGAAATTACAGCTTTAAAAATATCATGAGCAACATATGTGTGGCTTTCAGCAAATTTAACTTTCCCAGACCTCAGTTTCCTCATCTATAAAATAAGGGAATTATATAGTAGATGGCCTTGGAGGTCCATTCCAGACCTAGATCTATGGTCTTCGTGAGTCTGGTATATATACATATATTGGTGTATACATACACATATACACACACACATACATATGTGTATGTGTGTGTATATATGTATGTATGTATTTATGTATATATGTATATTTATTATTCTTAGTATGAATTTATTAAATATCTTGTATAATATTTATGGCTAGAAATGAATTTGAAAATATAATGCTTCTCTGGAATCCAGATGTTTGCCGGTACAAGGTTTCTTAGGCAGATAACCCTGGCATAATGTTTCTTAGCCAGGGGCTCAGTGAATAGAGAGCTGAGCCTGAAGTCAGGAAGACCTGATTTCAAACTTAGCCTCAGATACTAGCTCTGTGACCCTGGGGAAGTCACAAATCTCTTTGCTTTATTCCACTGGAGAACAACTCCAATATCTTTGCCAAGAAAACCCAGTGGACAGTACTGGCTCTGGTCCAAGGGGTCACGAAGAGTCAGATATGACTGAACAACAACGTGTGTATATTCATATTTATTAGTCTTAGTATGGAGTCATTAAGAATCTTTTGTGAAATTTTTATGGCTAGAATTAAATTTGAAAACAAAAAAAAACCACGTTTTTCTGGTATCCTTCCTTTTAATTCTGTTGAAAAGCAAACTTTAAATATGGAAATACATAAACTCTGAGGTTACATGAGCTCCCTCTGCTGGCTAACCTTAATACTTAGAGGACATTTCCCTTTGGAGTTTTTTAAGCCTCCAGATTTTAAAGAACTCTGTCGAATTGTCTCAATCAATATTTTTGACAACTCCATTTTATCTTTTGAAATTAAAATATTAGTTATTTCAACCTGAGAAAAGTCAAAGTAGGGGAAATGTGGAAAAGTACAATTTAACTTTTAGGCTGGTTATTGTTATAGTAAAGTTTATTTGCTATAAAAATACACAACTTACGTCCAACATCATGTTGAATAAATTAATGTGTATAGCTTCTCTAAAAAGTGTGCCAATTCTTAGTGTCTTCCATATCTTCACCATCAGTACGGAAGCAAGGGATGCCAGAAAGGATAGGATTGAGGCTCATTTTTGTAATATTCTTTGTTTGATGTTTTATCATGGCAAAAGAATTCATCACCAAATGACCAGACTTCTAGTGATGAGCTTTTCCATACTTTGCTAGGATGGGCCTCAGAATGCAAACATAAGTTGTTGCCAGAATTGTCCTTGGAGTATTTTCAGTTGCAGGACCTACCAGAGGTAGTATTCCATTGGCATAGCCTCTATCCCATAATTAAGCATCAGAATAGGACTAAATGTAAGCTTCGTGTTCAGTGATCAAACGAGTAGCCACAGTTTTGGAGGAACTAAATCTAGCCAGGATGAATATGTGCCTGAGAGCGATGAATAATTGACAGACTGATAGCCTACGTGTTTTCCTCATAATCTACACAACTTCAAGAGATCAAAAATGTCACCAGATGGTTCAGGGGACTCCTTATGGTGGAAATATTTTGTTTTTCAGTTGTTTTAGTTGTGTCTGATTCATTATGACCCCATTTGGGGTTTTCTTGGCAAGGATACTAGAGCAGTTTGCCATTTCCTTCTCCAGCTCATTTTACAAATGAGGAAACTGAGGCAGGGTAGAATGACTTGCCAATGGTCACACAGCTGGTAAGTTTCTGAGGCTGGATTTGAACTCAGGTCTTCCTGATTCCGGGCCCCATATTCTATCCACTGTGCCATCTAGCTGCCTACAGTGGAAGTATAGGAGGACATAAAACAGACAGATTAGAATTTTTATTGATGAGTACACAGAGTATTGAAGTAAATTTAATAGTTGTCATTTTAATAGCACTTCAAAGTATGCAAAACGCTTCATTTATATTATCTCATTTGTTTCTTATAATGACATTCTGAATTAGGTCCTATTCATATTTCCATTTTCTAGGTGAGGATACGGAGGCTCAGAGAAGTTGATTTGCCCAGAGTCTCACCTGGGGAAGTATCTGAAGCAGGATTCAAACACAACTATTCTTGGATCCAAGTTGTAAGTTCTATTCACTATACCATTCTCTGAGAGTATTGAGAGATGTCTTCTAAATTCCCTTTTAATTGTAAAATTCTGTGATTTTACCAGTTGCTTATAATGTCAGAGAGGTTACCTGTAGGATTCATGTAGGTTGACCACATTTCCTATAACCTACATATGTCTTTCTACATCCTACTCCCAACCTTTTGTATACCGTTCTCTGTTGTGGAAAACACAATTCGATTCTGAAATCAGACTTGTGTTCAATTTCCAAATCTTAATTGACTAAATAAATAACAAGTCTCCTAGAGACTACCCCCACCCCAAATTTCTATACTTTCCAAAGGGATATCTTATATGAAATGTTTTGGTAATCTAGGCAAAGGTAATTATGTTAAATTTTCTGTATAATTAAGAGATATTAGAATTTATTTAAATCTTGTCATCTTCTTATAGTCATGTTTTTGTATGGTTCATTATATCATTATGAAGCATACCTTGTATAGTTACAAAGCCAATTCATGTGCATTATCTTATCCGATCCTCTCATAAATATTCTATAAGGTAGAAGGGCAAACGTTATCCTCAGAATCAACTGAAGCTCAAAGAGGTTAAATCACATGCCTTGTACAGACTCAGGCAACTACCAAATGGTCTATCCCAGGACTAGGGCCCAAGTCTTTTTAGCTTTAAAAGCACCATATCACATAACCATTTTGTATATTTGTCACAGATGTTTTCAAAGCATGCCAACTACCAACAGTTTCTATGTATTTAATGAACTGATTTTAAGTCTTGAGCTTATCCTTACTGTTGAATTCCTCAAATGCTTCTGTCTTCTAAAGTGGTTTTTTTTTTTGAGAGCTCCATGACATAGTGCTAAGAATACTGAGTTTGGAATCATAGGATGTATCAAAATTCTGGCCCTGATAATTACTTCTTGCATGACCGTAAGTAAGTCACTTAAATTCCTTGGCTTGTTTTCTCATCTATCAAAAATTCAGGGAGTTGGTCTTTAAGCTTCCTAAGACCTTAGATAAGTCATTTATTTCCCCTCTCTAATCCTCAATTTCATTATCTGTAATTATTGGATTAAATGACTTCTAAGATCCCTTCCAGCTTTAAATCTATGAGCCCAGAATGCCTATGAGCCTTTAAATCTAAGAGCTGACAATGATCCTATAATCATTCCTAAGAATTCATTGTCTTATCTTTTATTTCAGAAAAAAACTTTCCTGACTCTGGCTTCTACCATTGGGGCATCAACTATACTCAGTGCTACCAACACCAGCTTTGCCATCAACTTGCCCCCTGCCCAAACAAACCTGACATTCTGTGGTTATAATATAATATCAACATATGTGAAATGTTACAAAGAAATTAATAACAGAACAGACAACTTGGACATGGAGTCAATAATAAGACTAGAGTTCTTAAATACTCTGTCTTTAACCTTTTCTAGGGTTACTAGGTAACTTCTAGGCATATACCTTGAGAAGATCAAAGATATTTTTTAAAATATCCTATATACAACAAAATGTTATAGCAGCACATTTTGTAGTACCAAAGAACTGGAAACAAAGTAGATCTCTAACAATTCAGAAAATGGCTCAACAAATTGTGGTATATGAATGCAGTGTAATATTACTGCACTGGAAATGATGAATATGAAGACTGTAGTGAGACATGGGAAGACTTATATGAACTGATGCAAAGTGAAATATACATAACAAGGAAAACAACATGGGCAGTAAATACAAAAATGTAAATGAAAAGAGCAACAACAAAAACAAAATGCTGTATGAACGCTGTATAATTATAATGATAGGGTGAGTTGTGGTTTGTCCTTGTTCTTGAAGAGGACCATGACATCAGAAAGAGGATGACGTGACTTGCAAGTGAATTGGGATTTCAGTGAGGCAGGGCTGTGCAAAGTCACCAGCTTCACTCTCTCCTCCAGAGCCATCTGGATCCAGTGGCCAGATATAGATCAGGATGACTGGAGACCTTAGCCTTTTTAAGCTAATGTCTTTCCAAGTTCTCACTTTCATTGAGGCAATGCTCCTTCAGTGAAAGAAGAGATAGGAGAAGACATTTACCTTTGCAGAGGAGAGTGACTAGAGAGGTGGAATAAAACATATGCTGTCGGACTTGACTGATGTGTTGGTTGGTTTTGCTGAAATGCTTTTCTCTCTCTTTTGTATTCTTTGTTATTAGAAATATATTGGGCTGTGAAAGCAGAGGGATATATTGGGAAATGAATGCTATATTAAAATATATAAATAAAATTTAAAATAAATTATTTTGCATTTATTCAGTGTTTACTTGTCTGTGCACTCTTTGTATCATCCCTGTCTTCCTAGTAGAATGTGAGACAACTAAGAACAAAGGGAAAAGTGCTAGTTTTATAGTAATAAGCCTTAAATCCTTAATAAATATTTGTTAACTTGGATTGAATTTGCATATGTTATCACAAATAAACCTCAGAGAAATTCTTTGAGGTATATTAGATAGACATTATTATCCCAATTTTATAGGTGAGAGAACTGAGGCTTAGGGAGGTTATGACCATGTACATGGTTGTTGTTGTTTAGTTGTCTCAGCTGCGTCCAACTCTTTGTGACTCCATTTGGGGTTTTCTTGGCAAAGATATTGGGGTGGTTTGCGATTATTTCTCTAGCTCATTTTACAGATGAGGAAAGTGAAGCGAACAGGGTTAAGTGACTTGCCCAGGGTTACACAGCTAGTATCTACAGCCAGATTTGAACTCAGAAATATGAGTCTTCCTGACTCCAGGCTTGGCACTCTATCCACTGTACCACCTAGCCATCGACCAAGTTAATAGGATTGTTTTAATTGTCAATAATTCAGTTTATTCATGTGAGCTCTCTCTCTCTCTCTCTCTCTCTCTCTCTCTCTCTCTCTCTCTCTCTCTCTCTCTCTCTCTCTCTCTCTCTCTCTCTTTCTCTCTTCCACACACACACACTTAGATAAAATTTGATCCTCACAACAATGCTGTGAGGTAGGTGCCATTATTATCCTCATATTACAAATACAGAGACTGAAGAGTATAAATGATTTGTCCCGTGTCACACAAGTGGGAGAGAAAGCATTTGAACTTAGAACTTTCTGATTTCAAGTACAGTGCCTTAACCACTATACCCTGCTATATCTCCAGATGACTGAAATAACCACAGTATTTCCTATTGTTATTGATATCTTCTTGATTTTATCAGATGGGAATTTGGTGACCTATTTCCATTTCATAATGCTTCATCAGCAATCAGCTGGAGGAACAAATTCCAGGGCTCTGGATGCCCTGAGATTAACTATGCAGCAGTATGTGTCTTGATCAGAAAGTTCTCTCAGCTATTTGCTGTTTCCTACCCTTCAAGTTGAGAGAGCAGTTGTTTTCAATATAGCACCCAATCTGTCATTTTCTTACACGTTAAATGAATTTCTCTTATATACCTGGCTTCCCTCCCACACTAGACTAATCATTTCCATTTTTAAAACAAAACGTTGCAATTCTGACCTCAGATACTAATGCCCCCAAATTCATTATGGGAATTTCAGGAGAACATAGTTCTTATTGAAGGTTTAATCCCATGTTCACATGACATGACATGAATACCAGAAGAAACTATTTCTCAGATTCTACGAAACAATTGATTCTGGGGAAAGAACTCTTTGGAGCCCTTTCTCTTTGGAAACTAAGGTGTGTGTGTGTGGGGGGGGGGAGATTGTGTTAAATAAGCAGCATTATTCTCACTTTCTACTGTGGATTTCTATTTTCTTCCTTTAGTCTCTCACACATGTGCTTGGTGCTTATTTAAGCTAATTATTGAGTGTTGTGTAAAGCCTTAGCTTAAAGAGACCTTTTTCATTTTGCTGGCGGGAAGTATGATGTTTGTACTGGGCACCAAGTAGATGATCATTGGCTCTCTTTATAAATGTGATCTTGCCACTCACTTGGATAGCTTTTCCCACAAAGCTGGAGTTCCAGGTAAACCGGAAATTCCCAAATTACTGGAGGAGAAGGAAAATTTGGGACAGTGGGACAAAGCCAGAGATAATGGGAGCAGTCTAACTACCATATCTGTGAGATCAGGCAAAGAGCACTCATACTTGTGGTATGGACTGACCCTAACTCTAATTCTGAGGTACTGTCATGTATCTATATTATGCCTCCAGAACAGTGCCCTGTCCAGAGGATGTACTTTAGAAATGTGGAATTGAGTTGGGTGTCATTAAAGACCCTAGTCCACCATTTCGTTCTAAACCATGTGAATGTGACAAATGAACATGTTCCATCTAAATGAAGGAAGGGTGTGGGTGTGGGTGTGGGTGTTGAAAGGTCAGAGCAGAAGATTTGAAAACCAATACATGCTCAGAAACATATTCCTTGTTTCACCACACGGTGTCTCCCGCCTCTCACATAGTCAGCCTTTGGCTGTTATACGAGGGAATGAGCCTCAGGAAAACCAACTTAAACCCCTCCCTAACCCTTTCCCCCTCAAAGAATTTTGCTAACACCCTGTAAGGTAAAGTGGTGGAGCTAAAATCATAGTTTTAAGGAAAATGGATCCAGAACCTAAAGAGACATGGTCTAATAGGTGATGATTATTGCAAGATGATGACCTTTCTGGTGGATGTCCGTGGTGACATTTCAGTATTATCTTACCTTGGCTGTACCACTGGAGTTGTGCCACTCATCATCGGATATCTCATTGAGCTGGAATTAGGGGATGACTTTTTCCATCACGTAGAATGCCCAGAATGATAAAGATATAAAGTTGATCCTAGCAGAGAGGCTTCCAGGCAGCTTATTCACTTAACTGTTTTCAAAAATGATACACTAGGTTGCTTTTAATTTGAAAATGAGTTAATTTATCTTCTACTGAAAGACCCATAGAGAACACATTAATTTCCCTTCTCCCCCACCCCACTTTGGTGCTACTATAAAAGCCAAGATGATTTTTCTTTTGGTCTTTCTTTTACTACCAGAAGCAGTTCACTTCATTAACAAAACAGTGCTCTCAAATGCCAAGTTCTCAGTATCCTGGAGCTAAATGGACCTGCAGAATAAGTTTGCTTTCAAATTGCAATCACCCATCGCTCTCCAATTCCTAAAACGCCTTTAAATCAAAGTAAGCTTCCAAATGGAAGGCTTTCCCTCTCTGCTGCTCATATTTATGGAGAAAAAAAAGATATATGTTCAAAGTACAGTGAACCTCTTCAATAAACATAAAATCCATGTCTAAGGTCAGCCTCCAAGCTCAAGACCCTGAAATGGCTGGGAAAATTCACTTTTCAGTTCTTATCTGTCACCCTGAAGAGATAGTGAGACACTCTGAGGGTGTTGAAACATTTGACATTCTAAGGAAACCTTACATCATGATTCCAAGAAATACTAGTTTGCAATTAGACTGGAGGCCTCTGGCTAATGCTGACCTCATCAACTTTTGGTTTGAAGTCCAGAAGGTGAAGAATATCACTTGTGACCTTTTATGTGTACATTTCTTTTTCAGCTTGGAAGATGTTGGGAACACTTTTATACTTCCTCAATAATTTTCTCAAATTATTAACTCCGACTTTTAATTATGTAGATAGATACAAAGCAAGTTTTCATAGGAGTTAAGTTCCTATCATTGTCTCTGGCTTGCCATTTAAATGCCTGCAGGTATAAACTGGGCAGAGAGGCGGCACAATGGATAGTGTGCCAGGCCTGGAGTCAGGAAGACTCTTCAGATGATCAAACTCGGCCTCAGACACTTACTAGCTGTGTGACCCTGGGCAAGTCACTTAACCCTATTAGCCTCAGTTTCCTCATCTGTAAAATGAGCTGGAAAAGAGCATGGCAAACTGTTCCAGTATCTTTGCCAAGAAAACACCAAATGGGGTCATGAAGAGTTGGACAAGACTGAAAAATAGTCTGAACATCAATGACAAGGTATGAACTGTCACCTTATTAAGACTCAGTTCTGATTATGCTCTAAAGATTCCTGAAGGGCATTTTTCCACACCTGCAGATCAGATCTGGCCAAATTATTCCACAATGTTTCTTTGGCCACAGTACTCTTGACACAGTTCATGGGTTTAAAATTAGCAACTTATAAAATCTGGAAAATAATCTGTTGTAATAAAAACTCATATTAATATAGTCTTTTACCAAGCACTTTCCCACAGCAACTGGGTGAAGTAGTTAGTTCAAGTATTATCTCTGCTTTACAAATGAAGATACAAGATCTCAGAAAGGTGAAATTACTTGCTCACAGTCACACAGTTGATCCCATCCACATCTTCTGATTTTTAGTCAAGTGTTCTTTCTTTCCACTGTACCTCATGGTGACTAGTGTGCTCTCAGCCATCTTAAATATTATGTCTTAGGAAGGAACTACAATGTTTGACCTATTCATTCTAAACATGGCTGATGGATGTTGCCTTGATTTCTATGGAGAATGGCCATTTAAAAAAATGGGCTATTAATTGTCAGGTAAATATCCACAGAAATTCAATAAAGATTAGACTAACTGATTTCTAAATTCCATTCCAAAGCCAAGATTTTGTAGAGCAGTCTCATTGAATTGTCACTTGATGGGGAGTCTACAATGGCTTCGAATGTGTCACTCTTAGAAAGAGGTCTTATATTGATGAAAATAGTTAACATTTATATAGTACTTTCAGGTTTGCAAAGCACTTGGTATATAGGAGTTCATTGGTTCTTCACAACAGTCTTGTTTGATATGTGCTATTATCATCGCCACTTAACAGACATAAGCATTGAAGGTTAAATGACTTGCTTAGGTTCACACAACTAATAAATATTTTAAGCAGAATGTGAACCCAAGTCTTTCCAGCTCCAAGCCCATGGTGCTATCAGTTATGCCATACTGCTCGCACAATAACATCTATGTTACTCTTCTGTTGTTGCTGATATACATATCATTGTTGTTCAGTCGTGCTTGACTCTTCAAGACCCTGTGGACCATAGTGTGCCAATACTATCCAAGGGGTTGAAAGATACTAGAGCAGTTCGCCATTCCCTTCTCCAGTGGATTAAGGCAAACAGAGGCCAAGTGACTTGCCCAGGTTCACACAGCTAGTGAGTATCTGAGATTGGATTTGAACTCAGGTCTTCATGACTCCAGGCTCAGATGTCTATCCAATGAGCCACCTACCTCCCTCAGATATACATGTACCCATACATATACATAAATACACGGAAATTAGTTATTACTGTGCTTCTTTTAGTAATTTCTAATATAGCCATTGTATATATTATATTACTTAGTATTGACATGACTTTACAGTCTCTTTTAAAATAAAGTTGGTTTTTTCCCAAGGTGGCAAAAAAATCTTGACAAATTCTCTTCCATTTTTGCAGTAATGATGAGGAAGTAGTTTAGATTATCTTCCTCTTTTTGTATGAAATATATGCAGGTTATTAAGTGATATTGTCAAGCATTTAACAAGTGGATGTTGATAACAAATGCTATAATTTCATGAGATTTAGTCACTCAATAATTACTAGCTTTTAACAATTACTGACATTTATATATTACTTTAAAATTTATGAGGCACTTTAGAGATACTATGTCACTTGAGCTTCAGTGAAACTGGCACTACAGGTATTATAATTTCCATTTTATAGATGAGGAAACTGAGGATCAGAAAGATGATGATTTGCTGTTGAATACCAGCATTCTAAGTTCAGTACAATATGCACAATTCAATACTGCCCCAATATGCCCTTACCATATTTTCTTGAGCTTTGTCACCATTTTATGCAAAGGAAACATAATAGGACATAGTAAATATTAAGCCTGCCTTGGAGTCTGGAGGACCTGTGTTTAAGACTTACCTCTGACATATACTAATTGTGTGACCATGGGAAAGTCACTATACGACTCGGGATGACAGGCAACTCTTTAAGACTGAAAGTTACTGATGAGTTTCCAACATGCATCAGCTGAGGGAGTTTTATATAGGGAGTTTTCTATACTGATAAAATCACAGGTCTAGAATAAATAAAACTGGAAACTAGCTTTTTAAAAAAATTGGATAAATGCTAGACTAGATTGGTGAAGGAGGTTATGGCATTGCCTTTTCTGGAGATCCTTAAAAATGCATATGTTTTCATCTATCCATCTGAGACATAGTATAATTTGGTCTGAAAGGTGATACTAAATGATCACTAAAGGTCTTACGACATTTTGCAACTCTTTTATTAAATTTTTCCTCTCATGTATCATTGTTACATGGATGTGACATAGATGCTTCTCTAAGGCTATGATGGCAGAATAAAATTTTGGAGGTTTGACAGGATAAGAGATTTTGAGGTCATCTAATCAATCCCGAGGGCAGCCCAGGGAATCTGCCCTGCCTGGAGTCAGGAAGATTCATCTTCCTGAGCTCAAATCTGGCGTCGGACACTTACTAGCTGTATGACCCTAGACAAGTCATTTAACCCCTTTTGCCTCAATTTCCTCATCTGTAAAAGTGAGCTGGAGAAGGGAATGGCAAACCATTCCACTACCTCTGCCAAGAAACCCCCAGAAGTGGCCATGAAAAGTCAGAAACAACTGAAAAATGACTGAACAGCAACACCAGCCCAACCCCCTCAACATATAATTGAGGAAACCAAGAAAAGTCGGATAACTTCAGAGGTCATGGAATCATTGATCTAGAGCCAGAAAGGAATTTAGAGGTCATCTGGTCCAAGAATCTCATTTTAAAGCTGAGGAAACTCAGGCACAAAGAGATTAAGTCAGTGACTTGTCCATGGTCACATAGGTAATAAATAATAGAACCAAAATTTCAACCCAGTTTCTGTACCTCCAAATCCATTTATTTGCTACTGTCCCACACTGCCTCCCAACTGTAACACCCTAAAAAAATCTTTTGAATGTGAGCTTGCGAGTAGACTGTGTCTGTCTTTCAGAGACAAGCCTAGTTCAAAGAATCTTATCGCCAACAAGCTTGGCTGCCAGGTGATGACTTTCAAGCCACTTACCAAACCATCTACTAACTGGATGCAGTGGCAGTGTTCTGTATCAGAGCAGGAAATACCTATATTGATGAAGTTCTAAATCCATGGAGTAATCAAGGAAACATATTCATTTGGACACATTTGAACACCCAATATTATTTGATGATGACAGTAAAGTACTACTAGGTTTCTAAGAGTACTGACAAATGATGTCTAGCCAGAAAGTTCTGCATTCTTTGAGCAACTTGAACCTACCACATAATGAATGTGCTTCTGGGAACTAATCCTGTAGCACCATACTTTCACACCTCTTCAGTTCAGGTGCTGAAAGATGAAGCAGAGTGGAAGAATGACTGTGTGTCTTTGTATTGAAGGATTTCCTTGGAGTCAAAAAGGATGGAAGATGGTTCATTAATTGTACCTTTTGCTCCTCTTCATTCATCTTTAAAATGAGGGGTTTGCTCTTGATTTTTCTAAAATTTGATGTATGACTTCCATGTGATAAACTGTCTGAGATGGGAGAACAGAGTTGCACTTCAAATTTTATAGATTAAGACTAGAAAAAAAAACCCAAGTAATTTTGCTTCAAACATTTTTCACAAGGGAGCAAATGTGAATTTGGTTTTTTCCCCAGTTATCCATGATTTGTTCAAAAAGATACCAAAGTTTCTGATTTTCTAACTATGATATTACAAGCCTGAGCAAAGTAGCTTGAAAATACTTTCTGAGTATAAATGTTGGCCTCATTCATAGGCCCCTGACTCCCTTGTGATTTCCTGGGATAGCCCATGGCATTTTTCCAGTTGGTGGTCTGCCCAGAACATTCATTGCTGTAGTTAGTCTAATGCATTACAATTTTCCAGCCACTGCTAATGCCCTTTTCTCTCAAATGCCTCTGTAAAAAAATCTCCCTGACATTTCATGGAGTACTAATGGTTTCTGGTTGATGTATTAAGTTAGGTTATACTTCTGCACCCCTCAGACCTAAGACAACCTCATACATTGGACCGCCAAGAAATCACAGCCAGGAAGTTATAAAACTGGTACTTTACGTTAGTTTTTTGAATAATACATAACATTTACATAGTACTTAGAAATTTGCAAAGCATTTTTTACAAATACCTAATTTTATCCTTATAACATCCATAGGAAGTGGGCACTATTATTGCCTCCATTTTATAGATGAGGAAATTAAGGTAGGCACCGGTTAAGTGACTTGCCCAGGGTTGCACAGCTAGTAAGTTTCTGAGGCTGAATTTGAACTCAAGTCTTCCTGATTCCCAGTTCAGCATATTTCCATTGCCCCATCTAGCTGCCTCTGTGTGGGAGTACCTATATAGCACAGGGGCAAAGTGTATACCAGTTAAGTGTAAATGTTTGCCTTAATAGAAAAGAAAAAATTATGACATTGAAATTAGTCCATATCCCTAAAATCTCTTTGTGACTTTATTTTTGTTTTTCATTTCCTCTGTATAAAGTGGGGGCACTCTACCTTCCAGGAGTGCTGGGTAGAATTGTCCCTTACCAAATAGATAAATGTTTCAAAGTGACTACAAGACAAAACAATAGGCCAAAATGCAAAAGGAATATATTTTATTTATGGAAACTGGTCTTCCTAATACAGTTTACTGAGGGAAATGTAGGCCCAGAATGTCTGTCAAAAAACTGAAACCTCTGCCTTTTGTTATTTGTGAATCAGATGAAAAATATCACCCACCACCATCAGAGTGGTGCAAATTAAGTGCCCCAATTCACAGATATTTATAGCCATGCCGACAGGGCAAATTTTTCTGGACAGCTGTCATCAGAGGCTCCATAGTCTAGAGTGACTATCACACTGGATTGAAAGTCAAACGTCCTACACTGAATTCCTGGCTCTGCTTCGAATTAGGTAAGTGATGTTAGACAAGCCACTTACTCTTTTAATGACCCAGCTCTCCTAGCTTCAAAAAAAAGAGGGATACTTATTGCTTGAACCAAAGCATTGCTGTAGAAATGAATTAAAGGTTTATAAAATATTTGGGAATACTTCGAAGAATTATGAGTTTATAACTATGATTTTTAAAAAGTCAACATGTAACAGAGTAATTGGGGATAATGATCTCTCCATTTTGGTCATTCAGTATGTTTCAGCTGTGACTTTTTACCCGCAATTTGACATTAAGTGTTTAACTTTATGGACCACAAGAAATCATAGCTGAGAGGCTTGCTGAGTGATTTAGAGTCTGAAGTATATAGCCAACCTTGAATATATTCTATTTCCTCCCTCCATCCCTGGAAAAAAATAGTACAGGCTTCAAGGAAGTGACTAGGGGGATATTGGGGATCCTGATTGTTGTAAAGAGGTTCTAATTTTTTAAATGGGGAAGAAACATTCTCGGTGCCTCAAATCTTAACCTCCAAGATATGAGTGTCACTTTGCTAGACAGATGAATTCTATTCCATAGAATAAGGAAGAACCCAAGCATAGGTATTTAACCTTTCTGGGCCTCAGCTTCCCAATCTATAAAATAATGAGGTTGTACTTGACGACTTCTAAGCCTTCTTCCAGATCAAAGACTTATGATTCTATGAGCAATTTACTAGCTGGCCTCTATCCTACTCATCTGCTGTCATCTTCCACTAGGCATCCCTCAGGTGACACAGTGGGTCATTTGTGTTGTTTTGTTGTTGTTTTTCAAGGCAATTGGGGTTAAGTACTTGCCCAGGGTCACACAGCTAGTAAGTGTCAAGTGTTGGAGGCTGAATTTGAACTTGGGTCCTTCTGACTCCAGGGCTAGTGTTCTATCCGCTAAATCACCTAGCTGCCCTTACAGTAGGTCATTTTAAAAGATGTTTATGT
>CM053627.1:128021968-128046217 GCA_028646595.1 Phalanger gymnotis
AGAGAGAGAGAGAGAGAGAGAGAGAGAGAGAGAGAGAGAGAGAAAGAGAGACCGACACAGAGACAGAGAGAGACTGAGAGACAGAGATAGAGAGAGAAAGAGAAAATAGTATGCTTCGATCTGCATTTAGACTCAGGATACTATATTCTAACAGGAGATGACATATGGAAGGGAATGGTGGTCAAGGAAATGAGTTTTTATAGGAGGAGTCATAAGAAGGGTGAGTAGAGCTATAGAACAATTAATTTTACCATTACCAGAACCAATGGAAAGACTAATTTGATTACTTTCCCCAGAGCAAGAGGTGGAAATGGGGATTGCAGCAGGGCAGACGGCAAGATATCTCAAGACATTTGGATGTGAATTATGATCTGAGCCGGTCAGGGAAGGAGGTGTGTGTGCTGCTGGTCCAAAGGAGGGTGCTGTTCAAGTTGAGAAAATGGGCATAACAGCAGTATGGATGGCAAGATGTCTCAAGGCTTTGGGGTTGATGGATGTGAAGCATGGTCTGAGGCCAGTAAGATAAGAGTCAGTTAGAAGAGTTTACCTTCATTCATTGTGAAAAGGGTTAATGAAAGACAAATTAGAGAAGATATTGAAGAGGTATACAAACAACTCTGAAGAGGTAGAATAACTCTCCCAAATGATACTAAAATATGGAAAATAAAAAGAATTTCCATTTCTTATCACCCACATATTTCAGCAAGACCAGAGGTTATTTGAGAAAATCTAATTTAACTGTTTTGGGGTTTTCTCTTCAATCTTAAGTGAAGAAAACAGACAGCATCAGTAGCCTGCCAAGGCAACACCTTATAATAAAGATTATTAGCTTGGTTTTGAAAAGGCTCAGAATATCAGCTTGACCCATGAGCCTGATCTGGCAAAAGTTAGATTTCTTTCCATTCCTCTGGCTTTCCTAACTAGCTACCACCTACCTCAGAGTTCTAGGATTAGGGATAAGACCTATTATTTCACTGGTATAGGGAGCTCCCAGATGAGGAATCTCCCCCTACCAATTTGGGTCAATACTTTCTTTGCAACTTAAAGTCTTAGAGAGTTACCTAGAGCTCTGAGAGATTCAGTGACTTTCCTAGAGTCCCACAGTCAATATGAACAAAAGTCTGGTCTTAAACTCAGGTCTTCATGGCTTTGAGGCTAGTGTTCTTACCACTAAACTATACTACACTATTCCGCCTCTCAGCAATGTATACAGTAGGGAGGGAATAAGCATTTATTAAGTACCTACTATGTGTCAGACACTATGCTAAGTCCTTTACAAATATTATCTCATTGTATTTCATGCTAGCAACAATGCTACAAGATAGGATGCTATTATTATCCTAATTTTACAGATGAGGAAACTGAGGCAAACAGAGATTAAATGATTTGGTTAGGGTCACATAATTATTAAATGTCTGAGGCAGGATTTGAAACTCAGATCTTTCTGACTCCAGGCCTATTATTCTCTTCACTCCACCATGCAGCTGCTTCAGTATGAGATTAATATCTGAAAAATGCTTTAAATACTCTAGGTAAGAATTATATATCGATGACTCCAGTTAATAAATTTCTTTTTGCCTTCAAGTCATTAGACATTTTGCCAAGCTCTAAGGAGATGCTAATCTTCGGGGTTACAGTAACATGTAATTTCAACCATTCATTCTTCACAGTAATAGGCATTTTAAATATTCCTCATATATGTCCTTTCAAATATAGCTATAACCTATAAGACACTGTTTTAATGCTGGAGGAAAGAAAAAAATATTCATCAGAAAGACAGAAATGTTGATCATCTAGTATTTTTATTTTTCGCTGAATAAACAAAACATTTTTTTCTCCCCAAAGCCGGAATTCCAGGTAAGCCAAGAATTCCCAAATTACTAGAAGGGAAAAAAATCGAGTGGAAAAAGCCAAAGATAATGGAAGTAATCTGACATGCCACATCCTTGAGGTCTGGTAAAGACTACTTATGCATGTAGAATCATTGTTTATAAATGGACAAATATAATTTTTCTGTCTCTGATGAAAGTTTCTCTTTCTTACTTACAGGTGCCTTGCAGGTTATATTTATATTTGAAAGGTCATGTATGAAGAATATTTAAAATGCCTATTACTGTGAAGAATAAACAGCTGAAGTTATATGAACAATTAAGTATGTTGTATTCTATAGGGGTTAACTGGTCTGACTACATTACATAAGACCCAACAATATTGAGGAGATATCAGTTTAGAACTTAGCATGCATTCCGATACTCTGGTGCCCAATTTCAGTTCATCTTTTTCATCACATTTAATAAAATCAGATTCCTTTATTACCTTTCTCACCTACTCTTTCTTCTATAATTGCTTTCAATGTTTGCTTTAGAAAATTTTAACTTCCCTAGTCGTGAAATTTATTATCTAATTAACTTCCTGAACATTTATAGAATACCTTTTGTTCATCCTTTGTTTTCGAAAAGGACCAATGACATCATGGGTGATGTCTTGACCAGTGCAAGAATTGGATTTAAGTGAGGCAGAGTTGCACCAAGTTGTCAGTCTTACGCTCTCATCCAGAGTCGTTAAAGTCTAGTGGTGAGACAAAATTCAAGACGACGGCTCAGGGTGCAGTGGATGACCTTGGTGTCTGACGTCTGACCACGTTGCCTTTGTGGCTATTGGAACAAACTTTTCTCATCTGTCCATTCCTCAGGGGGGAAGTCTTCACGTGCTTGGGGTAGACACCCCTCTCACTCATGGCTGGGTTTGAGGACTATTGGTTACTCTTAACTTTGTTTAGCCTGTCTAGCAAGATGGTTTTACCAACGTGTGGACACTACACACGCTACAGAGTACCTACTACTTGTGCTGTGGAGAATATAAAGATTGGTAAGACTTGGTCTCTGCCCTTGAGGAATTTATAACATTACTTTCTTTTCTTTTCTTTTTGAACCTTGGCTCATCCTATAGCTCAAATATGCAAGCCTACAATCTCTCCCCAAATCTACCTGTTTCTGCTTCACATGTCAGTCAATCAACAGACATTTATTAACCACTTAACCAAGTATCAAATACTGTGCTAAGTGTTTAGGATACAAAAAAGGTAAAAATAAGAACAGTATCTATCCTGAACAAGCTCGTGTTCTAATGCGGGAGATAATGTGCAAATGACTAGAAATATACAAGATATATACAAGAGGAAGATATATTTCAGAGGTCACTAGTATGTGGGGGAACTGGGAAAGTCATTCTGTAGAAAATGGGATTTGAGTTGAGCCTTGATGGAAGTAAATGAAATTAAGAAACAGAGAGGAAGATGAAGAGCATTCCAGGGGAGCAGCCGGTGCAAACACATGGAAACAGAAGATAGGGTGCTGTGTGATAGGGAACAGCAAGGAGGCCAGCATAGCTAGACCATAGAGTATGTAGAGGGGAATAACATGTAAGAAGACTTGTGAGAGTCCCTCTTTCTTCTTCTGACACCATTTCTTTCTTCAAAACATGTTGTAAATCTCTCTTCCATGAACTGATTCACAAAATGGATATTTCTTACCCAGACAATGCACCATATATTGTTCTTCTAATCATCATTTGTCATAGTAGATGAAGGATAATGTTTATTGAATATCAACAAAGGTGCAGATAGAAACAGCACAGAATGTAAATTAGACCTGGATCTGAAAAAAAGCCATTGCGCATAGTTCAATGAAGGATTTTATGTGTGTGGAAGAGACTAGAACTTGTACTGCATTTCCTACAAGGTTAAACCATGTCCTAAATGGAAAGCATGCAATTAACGAACACATGCAGCTTCAGATCCTGCCAATATGGAGAGCTCAGAAAACCACATTGGCTCAGTTGGTTAGTTTTCTTGCCAACTTGAAGAGAGAATTCCAAATACCAAGGACACTCCCCTCACGGGACTTTGTAGCCATCTTTCACAAAGTTCCAAGGACAAAAGTTGCTTCCATATTTACCCCTCTGGCAATTTGTTCTTATGGAACCCTTTCTCAGAATAATATTTTGGTCTGTTTTTTGCTTCATCCTGCTTTGGAATTCCCAGCACCTTTAATAACTTTCCCTGCTCTCATTTGAAAATGTCCTTGTTCACAATCTCATTTCAAACCTTTAGGCATTTTTGGTCATCTTCCTTCATGAGGAGCCAAGAGAATTTAGAACTATAGGAACCTCCACCTGCAAGTGGTCACTGGTTACTCCTTCTGTTTGTGTCGCCCACCAGAATCACAGCATGGTTCTGGCAAGTACCTCTCTTTCTATCATTCTTTCCCATCAAGTAACATCTTAAAAAATTGAATGTGTATTACATTCTCGGTGCCCCAAATCTCAACCTCCAAGATATGAGTGTCACTTTGCTAGACAGATGAATGAAGGGTAATCTTCTAAATAACTCAATTAACTTGTTTGGTCAGGATATTTTAGTTAGGGTCTGCTATAGTTTCTCTGGTGATCTGTGATACAACTCACATTCCAGATTTCTGGAGGTAAATGACTAAAATGTTCTTACAAATTGGCACAAGATTCTTTCCTTTTGATGGATTTTAATTCAACATATATATGTATATATATATATATACATCTGTATATATATATATGTATATGCATACATATATATATATAGAGAGAGAGTGCCTCATATGTTCAAGACCTTGTGGAGGATGCCAAAAAGAATAAGAATGGGAAGCCCTCAAAAAACTTAGTCCAATGGTGTGACAAGATGTTTACAAATGCTGTGATAAAAAGTAGAGTGTGAAAGTATGGTAAGAGTAGGATAAAGATATTTCAGAGGAGAAAGGAATCATTGCTGACTGAATAAATCAGAGATGGTTTCTTGGAGATGTCTTATTTTAATTGTGACATTTTAAGCCTATAACAAAATAGTTCACTATATTTCAGTTCAAGAAACATTTAGCAAAGGACTATTATATTCAAAGCACTGTGTTAGATGCGAGAGAGATCAGGAGAGAGATGAAACAGATGCTGCTTTCAAGGGGCTTATACTGAATACTCCTTATACTGCACACCTATCCTGGGGTGTTACAGGATCTAAAAAGATTGTTTTAGATGTCAACTCAAAGAATGAATTTAGATGGGCTAAAAGATTCTCAATTATTAAAGGGCTGGGCTTAGAACTCTGATGCAGTGGAAACAGCTCTGGATTTGTGGGTCAAAGGACTTGAGTTTTAATCTTGGTTTTTGCCACTTACTACCTCTATAACTTAATATAGGGATTCTTAACTTTTTGTGGACCCCTCTGGTAGTTTCATGAAACTTATGGAACCCCATCTCAGAATAATAATTTTAACTACATAAAATAAAATGTATAGGATTATAAATAAAACCAGTTATATTGAAATAGTCATCAAAATATTAAAAACAAAAACAAAAAGTTTGCAGACCCAGGTTAAGAACCCCTGACTTAACATATCTGGTTGTTTTATAGTTAATTTAATTGATTCATATGTAAAATGAGAAATTTGGCCCCTTCGACCTCTAAGATCCCTTCTAACACTAAATCAAAGATTGACTAACCTTCATTTATATTCCAACTTGACTTTTTTATGATTCAAGTTATAGAACTTTCAGTTACAATGAGGATAATAAAAATAGATTTATATAGAGTAAAAACATAGATTTATATAGAGCTTTAGAACTTATTTTTATATAGATTTATATAGATTTTATGTAGATTTATATAGAGTAAAAACATAGATTTATATAGAGCTTTAGAACTTACAAAAATGCTTTGGTCCTAATAACAACCCTGTGACATAAATAGTGCAAGCATTATTAACTCATTTTATGAAAGAAGAGATCGAGGCTCTAAGCAGTAACGTGATTTGCCCAGGGTCACATAGTTAATAAGTGACATAACTGATGCTCAAAACCCAAGTCCTCTAAATTCAGATCCAGTGCTCTATTATATAGCTTAGAGAATGTTCTGAACCGATTCTTGTTCCTTTTTCATAGATTTATAGACCAAACTAAATTCCTTTAAAAAAACAGAATTGGGACAAAAATTTAGAAAAGAAGCAATGGATTCTGGAATCAGCAGAATAATGCTAACTAGTTCACATCTTCCCTACCAATTACTCTTTTTCTGAATTAGCCAGAAATGGTAATGTTGAGCCAATGATGGTGTCACCGATGAAGAGACGGGTCGAAGTCTACTAGTTTTGATGGAATAACTGACCCTATTGCTTTAAATTCTTAAGCAAAGTTATGCCTTCTAACGGTAAGAAAAAAGTTTCCTCTCTTGATCATCAATTACATTTAATTTTCCTGGCTAGGTTATGCTGCATGACCGTGTGCGTTGCTGGAGTGACTTTTTAAGACCCTGCTGTGTTCTACAGCCAAACCATGTGAGTGGAATGAGGCTGAGTGTCGAGTGTGCAACAAGAGAGTCTTTGCACTTGTGTCACTGAAATGATGTATGAGTGTCTAGAAATAACATGCATATTGCCGTGTATGCTTGCTATATTTGTTGTTTTTTTGTTGTTCTCCTTGTAGGAAAGGGAGTTGGAACAATTCACAGGAATGGGGCTGAGGATGGAAGATGACATTTAATGGGTCCTGTGGGAGTATTTGCAGGTGGAAGTCAAAGGTCCTAGAAGAAATATTTATTTCTGAGCAGTAGCAACAAACAGCTTGGGGTCTGACGAATACAGTGATATCAGAGATAAGATTTCATTGGTTCAAGGTACTTTGAAAGTGTGTGTGTGCGTGCACATGTGTGCATATTAAGTAATTATACAAAAGTAAGTAACTAGTACATGCTCATATCTGCTCTGCTAATTCTGATTTAGTTTCCAGTTTATCTTGAATACTTGTGCTTTGCTAATCTCCATAAAATCCCATTTTCATCATGATATTATCTTGCTTAAAAGTGTATACTAGTTCCCTACAGGGATTTATTAGGTGCCTACTATGAGAAAGGCGCTGTGCCAAGTGCTAGAGATGCTAAGCTGAAAAACCACGTGGCCCCTGCTCTCAAGGAGCTTATGATCTAATAGGGAAGGATAAGGCATATATACACATGAATATGAAAGGAGAAAGAATGTGATAGGGATAAGGGAGAAATCTAAAGTCTGATAAGGATTTTAATGAGGTAGAGATCACTTCTCATTGGAGGAATCAGGGAAGACATTTTGGAGGAGGCGGAATCTTTCTCTTACATTAGAGTCCATATCAGGTGACAACAGAGGGAAATGAGGAAGGAGAGTGTTTTAGACATGGTGGAATGGTTTGCGTAGAGGTATGACAGTACAGAATGAGATAGAAAAGCAGTTAATAGTCCAGTGTGACTGGACCACAATATGTGTGAAGGAGTCAAGTGAAACAAGACTGATTATGGCATGGAAAGCCTCAAATGACAGATTAAGAAATCCAAATTCATCCCATTGACTTTTGAGGCCTTCCATAACTTTGAGTCCTTATTCAACCTGATTTCTCATCATCTATTCTCCAATGTTTACCTTACAAGGCAAATCTCTTTCTCCTCAATATCTCAGAACAGTAATAACAGTCTATATTTATATAATGCATTAACAGCCTTACAAGCTGTTTTTCTTATAACCATCCTGTGTGAGTAAATATTATTAGCCTTTTTAGAGAGGTTAAAAGACTTGCCCAAAGTCATCTATCTAGTGAAGAACAGAACTGTGACTTAACTACAAGCTTTCTAACATCAAGTCCATGCTAGACCACATTGCCTCTTGGTTATTTCTAGCTATGTATTTTCCCTCGTGCCTAGAATGACTTTCACTCTCCTCTCTTATTATACCCAACCTTCAAGACCTAGCTAGTCTCACCTCTTCCATGAAGTCTTCCCCGGCTACTCCTGTTTAGACTGATCTCTTCAGTGAATTCCTATAGTCCTTTTAGTCAATAAGAGTTAGGTTTAATGAGTTGTCTCAATATTCTACATACGTTAGTTCTGTTTTCCCAGTTAATTATGATGGCAGAGCCCACAGCCTCTGCTATTTTTGTGTATCTATGAGTACTAGGAATATATAATGTGTTTGATAGATAATTGGGTGGTTGATTTGTTGACTCTATATTTGCATACTATGAGAACAATTTGAGAACATTTTTGATCTTCAGAGATGTCAATTTGAGACAATCTCAGTGCTAAATTTACATGCATAAAATAATATAGAAGAAACATACTGCCAGTAATACATAAATACGAATTTATATATATTTACATACCTATGGGCAGATATACACATGTAAAAAAGGTAATATCTTCTTCATTCTAAAAGTTCATTGAAATAAATTCTCCTCATTATGACTCCTGTCTACTTACTAGACTTAATTCATATTATTCCCTATTATGCACTCCACAGTCTAGCCAAACTGGTTCACTTTCTACTGTCCACACTTGGCACTCCATCTCTTACCTCCATGCCTTTGAAAAGGCTCTTCCTCCATATCTGGGATGCACTCTCACTTCACAAAACCCTTAGATACCTTCAAGGCTCATTTCATGTGCCTCTTCCTGTAGAAGTCTTTCTTAATCCACATAGTTATTACCACTATCTGTCTCCTGAAATGATGATCCATATATTTACCTTTGTAAATGCCTTCATCTCCCCAGGAGAATGTGTGTCCCTTGAGGTCAAAGACTGCTTTGGGGTTTTTGGTTCTATTCCCAGTGCCTAGCACAGTGCCTGGTGCCTAGTAGATAGATGCTTACTAAATTAATTGAATGCACGAATGAATTTCACCTGTCCCTTTCAAGGAGAAGGTTGGGTACACAGGAAAATGCATTATTGCTTTTCAGACCAATAGAGTAAAAGTGAGAATACCTAGACTTGCATTGTGAAATGACTCTTTCCCTCATTTTGTTTCATCCTGGGTTCCAGAGGCCAGCATTATAGTTGCCTTTCTTACTGGAGCACTCCTTGTTGTTATTTTACCTTTTGGTCTTTTGCAGGTAAAGTAGGTAGAGTTAATATGGTGCACTTTGTGCCTTGATCACCAAGGATGATGTCTGGGGGGGTTCATTTAATCCCATACATAGGCATGTAACTTAATTGAAGTGCATAAAACAAACAAAATATACATATATATTCTTTCAACAACACTAAATTCTGCTTCCTAAGAAGCATTATGGGTTGGAAGGAGAATTCTTCACAATGTGTACCTTACCATTTACATTTCATTTTATTTTCTTAAATGACACATGTCTGCAAGGAAAACAACATTTAAAATGGCCAGAGCTAATTGCTACTAAGACCTGATTTCAAATCTGGTCTTAGATTTTACATTTATTAGCTATGTGACTGTGGGCGAGTCACTTAAAAAACCCTTCTATTTGCCTCAGTTTTCCCAACTGTAAAAAGAGGATAATAAGAGCCCCTACCTCACAGGGTTATTGTGCTTAGTACAGTGCCTGACATGGTAGACACTATATAAATGCTTATTCCTTCTCCCCCTTTCATTTCATATATTTAAAAAGTCCCCGATGTCCTATACTGTATAGCAAATGTTTTAATGCTTACAATTTGAGATAAAAGAAAAAAAGATTCAACCCCCATCTTCCCCACCTAGGGTATTCCTCCAATTTGTACACATACTTGAAGGCTGAGTTTCCAAAGGGGCTTCTACCTCTGTTCCAGAGATAACCCTGTGATTCTAAACTCCTAATATGATAACTCATAAGCTTCCACTGGTTTGCTGCCCATTAACAATCAGCCAATACACATACTTAGTTCTCAGTGAACAATAGTTATGAAACGTTCTCTCCAGATTTATAATCTAAGATGCAGCTATCACAAGCACCACAAGTGGGCTCAAACTCAGAATACAATGGTAGTGAGGAACACATGTAAGATACATGTGTGGCAAAGGCAACTCATAATTTTTGGTACTGTGGGTCTTCCTAGGTACAGCACCTCTGTTGTACAGGTTGCTCAGCTGGAACGCTCAGAGGTCCCATTCCTTCATCTTGCTTCTTTCCTTAAGTGACTGCCTCTATGTTCATTTTCTGCCTGCAGAATATGTCTCTGATCCATACTAGATGCATTGTCTCCTGTTGCTTGAACAGCAATGCTTCAAAGCAACCTGGTCAATAGAGGTGCAGATGGGGGAAGGAAAGAGAAGTTCTCATCTTCCCAACAAGAGTGACTCCTTCTCAAGAGCCAGGTTCTTCTTCTAGCTTACAAGTAGCTTCCAGGATTTTCTGAAACTCCTTAAGGCTTAGCTAGTTAAAGCCCCCAGGAACCTGGCTAGTTTATTTGCTCATTTAATCCTGTTTTTCCCTTCTTAACTGGTCATAAAAGCTGTTCGCACCTCACAAAAAGATCATTCAACAATCTACAGGCAACAAGCATTTATTAAGCTATGTTCTATACTAAGATGCTTCTTGACAGTTAGTTTATGGCCTCATTAACACCTTGTGATTATATTCTAGGTTTGAGGAGGGATTGGTAAAAGATTAACTCCTCCACATTAAAAAAAAATTAAAAGATTAAATGGAAGACAAGTTAGAAACTCTCAGGACAAATTTAATCTCTCTGAATGCAGCCCAGATTTTGAAATTATTTTGGGCACAACCACTTTATAGAGGAGCTGCTTACTCCCCATGCGTTACCTACCCTTGTTCTTTAAGCTTTTGACATGTTTCTTTTAGCCCCTTGCTGATTTATAATTTGTCAGGAATTTTGTGAAGGCCGAATCTCTTTAACCATTAATTTTGGATCAGTGCAATGATTCTGAAGGCTTGATATTTTGTTTTTGAAGGTGCGTAGTTTACACCAGATGGAAGTCCAGGAATATGTTCTAAGAGGAAAGACTAGTGGGGTTATCCAGCACAGTCATTTATCTGTTCTCAATTTCCTGCTATGTAAATAAAGGAATAAATTATCTCTAAGGTCCTTTCCAACTCTAGAATTCTAGAATTCATAACTAGATGAAGGTGGTTATCAAGTTTCAGAACTAATCTTGATTTTGAGAGGACACCCTATTTTGCACAAAGGAAGTTTAACTTACTAGAAAGTCTCTCTCCATTGCAGGTTCTAGAGGAGGTGACCTATTTTGATTATAAATACATGCCACTTTTAGGAGATGGCTAAAATAGTAAGCTGATAGCTATAGAGCTAAGGCAGACTCTCTGAGAGGTCAGAGATATTTCACCCTGGCCTCTTGTTCTATGCTCTTCTTCCAAAGCCCAATGGAATCTTTAGCAAGCCTTCAGGGCAGACAGAATCTTGAGTTGAGATATTTAATCTGAAAGATTCCATCTGATAAATTGTATGGCACTCCATTCAGCTAAGTGAGAGCTTCAGCTGACTTTGGCAGGCTTTTAGCCTGTGGTTCCAGTGAGTCTAAGTATCGCACAGCTGATGCTTATACCACTAAGCCAGTCTCTCCAGAATTACACATATGACTGCAGTCTATCTGGCATTTGGCATATAGAGACTTGACTGCTCGTGTGCTTTCCTACTAGGGAAGGAATATTACCTAGGAGAATCCTTCATCTGCCCTTTGCTTGTCTATTCCCTCACCTTCACTCATCCAACCCACAGGAGTGTGGAAATAACATCAGAAAGTTCCAGACACCTCTCTCTCCTTCCAAGATATCACAGGGGATATCTGACTTTCTCTGGATTGAAAATTCAAGGCTTTGTACTCATTATCAAAGAGGCGTGTGTGTGTGTGTGTGTGTGTGTGTGTGTGTGTGTGTGTGTGTGTGTGTTTGATGAGCCTGACTTTCTTGATACTATTCACCGTGGAGGTAAAGAGCTAAGGGTCAAAGTATATTATATATAGTATATTATAGTTCCAAAGAAAGTTTTTAACAATTACTTTTATAAGATTTGGCTTCCAGACTTTTTCCTCCCTTCCTTCCCTTCCTCCTCCCCAAGACAGCAAACAATTTGATATAGGTTATACATGTACAATCATGTTAAACATATTTCCACATTAGTTCTGTTTTGAAAGAAGAATCAAAACAAAAGGGAAAAACCAAGAGAAAGAAAAAAACAAAACAAAAAAGGTGAAAATAGTATGCTTCCATTAGCATTCAGACTCTGGTTCTTTCTCTGGATGTGGATAGCATTTTCCATCTTGAATCCTTTGGCTCATTTGATCATCGTATTGCTGCGAAGAGCCAAGTCTATCAAAGTGGATTATCATACAATGTTGCTGTTACTGTGTACAATGTTCTCCTGGTTCTGCTCACTTCACTCAGCATCAGTTCGCGTAAATCTTTCCAGGTTTTTCTGAAAGCTGCTTGCTC
Source organism: Phalanger gymnotis (assembly GCA_028646595.1). Taxonomy (NCBI): domain Eukaryota; kingdom Metazoa; phylum Chordata; class Mammalia; order Diprotodontia; family Phalangeridae; genus Phalanger; species Phalanger gymnotis. Next base: position 128,034,210 of record CM053627.1, read on the forward strand.
ATCATTTCTTATGAAAAAATAGCATTCCATTACATTCATATACCACAACTTGTCCAGACATTACCCAATTGATGGGCATCCCCTCGATGTCCAATTCTTTGCCACCACTAAAAGAGCTGCTATGAATATTTTTGTACATGTGGGTCCTTTTTCATTTTTAATGATCTCTTTGGGATACAGACCTAGACATAATATTGCTGGGTCAAAGGGTATGCACTGTTTTATAGCCCTTTGGGCATAGTTCCCAATTGGAGAGCTAAAGGTTGTAATGTAAGTGTTTTTATTAGGAGACATGTGCACACATGAGGTAGGGTTAGATAAATGAAACAGTGAATTTCAAGAGTATTGTGAAATGTGTTTTGTGTGTTAAGGTTCCCTTTTTCAGATATAGATATTTGATTTTATTGGTATAGGAAACACCTACTGAAGAAATTCCTTCTAGCCAGGCTATACTTGTTCTGCAACTTAAAGTCATAGAGTTGCCGGGGGCACTGGGAGATTAAGTGAGTTGCCCAGCATCCTACAGCCTGTGTGTAGCAAAAGCTAGACTTAAGACTAGGTCTTCCAAGGCTAACCACTATATCTAACCACTATGCCATGCAGCCTCTCACTGTCTCTTAGCAGCAATATTTGTACATATACAGTTACAATCCATCTAGAAATGAAGAATTGGCCTCCTGTCTTATACTGAGAGAGTCCATATAATGTCCACTGGTAGCTTTTCTCAAGTGCTATTATCCGTATATTAGCTTTACGCTGTATCTTATAGCATATGAACTCTATAATGGACAACTGACGTAATTCAGCAAATATTTATTGGGTACTTACCATGTACTGCTAGTAGCAGACACCGAAAGAGATACAAAAATGTATAGCATACTACCTTCGCCTTCTACTTGGAGATACAAAGCTAGGATAACATGGGGGATTAAATAAGATTATAATGCATCAATACAAGGTGTAGTACTAGGCTCGATATGCTCATAGTCAATAGGTTAGAATAACTAATGAACGGTAGAAGTAACATGTGCATAGAGGAAGAAGGAAAATAGGAATGGCTTCACCGAGGAGTTGGGATTTATATCAGGCCTTGAAGGGCAGGTAGGATTTGGGTGGGAAGAGCATTCAAAGTTGGGAATGGTGTAGATGAAGGAGTTTAATACCTTTCCTTATCTTACCATCCATTATGTGATGTTCCATGAGGTGGGAGATAACCTGGAGGCTTGGGTTCAAATCCTGAGTTTAACTAGAGTTGTAAACATCCTGGAGCAATTGTTGTTTTGTCCTAGCACACACACATGGGTTGGGGGTAAACCCTGTCTGGAGGAGGGGAGCAAGCCTCTCCTAGTAAGTTCAGCAAAGGGAGGCCTACCATGTAAAATAAATGTGCCCCCTTGAATGTCGATGCCTTCAGGGGAGAATTAACTTTTCTCTGTCCTTCAGGGTCCTGCTGCCATCATGCCTCTCTCTCAAAGCTACCTTTCCTGGCTACTGTGCTTGCATTCTGATTGTCCTGCGGAACCATGCCAAGCAAGGAGGCCGGGAGCAGTGGCAGTGGCAGTGCCTTGTCTTCAGGGTGTCCTGGAGTCTCTGTCTCACATCATCTCCACCCTCCGCCCCCATCTGAATTTGCTCTAGGTGCTAGAATTCCTAGTTGGATCTTTTCCTCTGACATTTACTAGCATGATCACAGGCAAATGATGTAACCTCCCTGAGAGCCTCAGGTGTCTGTCTAAGACTATCTACTGAGTCATAGATGGCTTTCCTCAATGGACAGCGTTCTTATAGGGATGAAATTACAGATCTCTGATGCGTTGACATAAATGCTGATCATGTAATCTGAGTGGTATAGTGGCAAAAGGAGACATACCCCATCCCATCAATGTTGTGGACTTAGGGTGATCATAAAATCATAGATATAGAGCTGGAAGGGACCTCAGATCCTTAATCCAATTCCCCTTCATTTTATAGATTAGGAAGCCAAGACCCAGGGAAGTTGTAATTTACCTAAAGTCACAAAGGTATGTTGTAGGTAGAATATGAACCCAGGTTCTCAGAGTCCAGAGTCAATGCTCTTTCCTTTGTACCATGCAGCCTACCAACTCTCCGTCTTCTGGTTGCAGATAGGAGGATGACTAAATTTGAGCTTATTTCTTGGTAGTTTGAGAAATATACCTGATAGTTTAAAGAAATATCCCCTAGCATCATGTTCATTTAACTTGGAGATAAAAAAATCAGGTATCATACATTTTATTTAATAAATATATTCAACTTCATACTGAGAATTGAGAATCAATGTCTTCATTAAAACATCAACAGGAAAAACTACAAATTACATCTGTCTATCTATTGCATTGGATTTTCTTTTCAGAGTAAAGTTTTCAATCAGGTTCTCTTATTTTATTCAGTGATTCTGGTTCCCCAGAGTCAATATGTTATAAGAGATAGTGAGAAGGCCACGGGGAAAGGAAAATCCGGGTTCAAGTCCTGCCTTGCACACATACAGACAAGTCATTTAATCTGTGAATCCCCAAACAACTCTCTAAGACTAAAAAAACCGCAAATGAGTTATCTATCTTCATTGATGGAGGGAGTTTTCACATAAGAGTTAACCATAACTAACAAAATCATAAATCTAGAGCCCTCCTTTGAAAAAAATCATTGCATATCAACATTTAGTATTAAATATTTTTTTCTCATAATTTCTGTTGATATTTAGTATTAAATATATATTTTAAGAATTTTGTTGATATTATCGACTTGGTTTTCTAAAGGAAAACTTGCCTCATATTTTAATTTTGATTTGAGCACGAAATTTTTTTTTCTTTTACAGCTAGGTATAGAAGATTAAAGAATAAAAAACAACTCTCCAGGAAGGAGTGACACATTTTGTTAATGAAATGAAAAGTTGGCAGAACTGAGGGGACTGGCTGGAGTAGTGCTGTACTGGCCGATGTATGCTATGCCATTCACTCTGTAGCAATGATGTTATTGTTACACAGCACTTTGGGAGCAGTGGTTGAGGTCCTATAAGAGTGTATTGTTCAACAAACATTGTTCAAAAGCCTGCCTCCTTTCCTCCTGTTTGTTCAAATTGTATTTTGAACAGCAATATATTCTCCCTAGGATATACTGCTTTATATCCTAAGCTGGATAGATGAGAACCAAGAGGGAAAGGGGGAAGAGGAGGTGGCATGCTCAGTAGAATTTGAGAGCATTTGAAAAGCATGGCATTTCTACTGACTGGTGTCATTTGCCTTTTTGAGAATGCCTATAATGATCTTCAGGAAAACCAGTTTGACAGAGAAGAGTTTTTAGGGTAAATCATCATCTTCACTAAAGAAGTTTTGAAAAATGTCCAAGGTATAGTGCTGAATATCCTCTAAGAAGAATGATGCACAAAGACCTTGACTTCCAGGGTGATTGAAAATAAAAAGGTTTGAAGGCACGTAGTCAGGTGATTTAACTAAGTTATATAAAAGTGACCTTTCATTGAGAAAATAAATATCATAATGCTTTAGGTCCTAGAGAATCTTCCTTATAAAGAATTTTATGAACATTGTCCCATGGATGAGTGAATGAATAAATTCATCCTATCTGTACACCTGTGCAATGGGTATTCAGCTCATCAGACTGAGCTGTCTTCAGTAGTCAGAAGGGATCTTGTTATGGCTGGAAGAGTAGATAATCCGGAAACCACTGGGATTTTCTTTTCTTTTAAAAAAATTTGTTTATTTATTTATTTTTAGTTTTCAACATTTGCTTTTACAAGATTTTGAGTTGTAAGTTTTTCCTGTCCTTCTCCTCCCACCTCCCCAAGAGAGCCTGAAATCTGATATAGGCTATACACATGCAATTATATTACACATATTTCCACATTAGTTATGTTGTGAAAGAAGAATCAGAACAAAAGGGAAAAAAATCACAAGCAAGAAAAAATGAGAGAGAGAGAGAGAGAGAGAGAGAGAGAGAGAGAGAGAGAGAGAGAGAGAGAGAGTATGCTTAGACCTTCATTCAGACTCCATAGTTCTTTCTCTGGATGTGAATATTTTCCATCATGAGTCTTTTGGAATTGTCTTAGATCATTGCATCACTGAGAAGAGCTAAGTCTATCAAAGTTGGTCATTACACAATGTTGTTATTACTGTGTACAGTGTTCTCCTGGTTCTGTTCCCTTCACTCAGCATCCATTCATGTATGTCTTTCCAGGTTTTTCTAAAGTCCTCCTGCTCATCATTTCTTATGGAACAATAGCACTCCATTACCTTCATATACCACAACTTGTTCAGCCATTCTCCAATGGATGGGCATCCCCTCAATTTCCAGTTCTTTGTCACCACAAAAAGAGCTGCTATAAATATTTCTGTACATGAGCCACTGGGGTTTTCAACAATCATTTCTATTCTTCTGACTCTTGGTTTTTCCTTGGCTAATCCAGGTCCACTTATTGCCCAGAGATTGCGAGGCATGCACAGCTGCTTTTGACAAAAAAACATACCAACCTGGAAACTGGAAAAATCTTAATATCCATCAACTTCTACATATTTGTTAGCAAAACAACCCACAGTAACAACATGAGGCAAATAATTGTGAATGCTCTTTTTTTGTTGTGGTTTCAAAAACAAAGGTGCCAAAAGGCAAAGTTTTTCTAAAAAATAAAAAGCATTATTTTTTCTAAGTAATAAAAGGCAAAGGAGAGACTAGAATATTCAGTTCCCAAATCCTCATTCTATTTCATGGAATGCAGTACTAAGCACAGAGTAAAGTCAGGAGGCCAGGAGATTTCAAATGATAGATTCTTTTTTTCTAACCCTGAATGGCAGTAACTAGAGTACTAGTCCTAGGGTCAGAAAGAGATGGGTTCAAATCCTGCAACAAGCATTTGCTAGCTCTGTGATTCTAGGCAAGGCACACCATCTCATTTTCCTCATATTTAAATGAAAGCGTGATACTCAGTGTCCTCTTAGGTGCCTTCTATGTGCCTATGACACACAAATACACACACGCCCATGAATATATGAATCAAGCCTGTTTGAGAGAATACCAATATTCTTCTGACCCAATGTGGGATTGAATGTCTTCCTTTCCTTTAGGGAAAGCTGACTCTGTATCTCTTGCTGAGAAGTGGGGGCTTTGGAAAGGCATATGAAGGGACAGCAAAAGAAGGCTTTGGTGCTAGAAGCAGGGACATTAGAATAGCAATGAAGGGACAGCTTTGGGCATCTTCCTGAGTTCAAATCTGGCTTCAAGCACATACTAGCTGTGTGACCCTGGACAAGTCACTTAACCCTGTTTGCTTCAATCTCCTTATTTGTAAAATGAGTTGGAGAAGGAAATGGCAAACCACTCCTGTATCTTTGCTAAGAAAACCCCAAATAGGGTCACCAAGTGTCAGACATGTTTGAAAAACAATTGAAAAACAATAGACTTATAATTTACTGAAAGGAATTATGAGGGGCATGAGAGAGGTTAGCCCAAGGTAAAACCACATGAAGTTACATTCTTCAAAAAGCAAAAAGTTCTATGAAATGTAAAATGTAAGTGCGTAGACCCTATAGACTGGAGAGACTATATAGAGATCAAAAGTCATGACATACTTTGAGGGGCACCTAAGAGGCCAACTATTGAGGTATGTCATCATCTCATATCATTGTTTCTAAAATTCCTTCTGGAGACATATGCCTTTTTGTGTATTCACTTGTTTTTATTTGGGAGGTAGAGTTGTATAACGGTAAGAGCACTGGATTTAGAGTCAGAAATTTTAGATTCAAACCCTAAATCTTCTACTTATTACTTACCTAAATTCGGGTGTGCAACTCCCCAGGTTGATTTCCACATTTGTAAGATGAAAAGGTTAAAACAGATGATCTCTAAGAGCGCTTCCAGCTTTAATTCCATGACTTTATGACTGTCAACGAGCAGGCATTTATAGGATCGATCAATTGACACCCAATGTCACCCACCAAGGACTAAGCTGCAAACCAGGTAGGTTTTTATGGGAGTGGAGATGGAGAAAAGTTCTAGAAAATGAATTAAATAGGGAAAGTTCAATCCCCAGGTATCCAGAAGATAGCACAAAAGCACGGGATTATGGTGTCAGGGGATTCCCTTATTCGACCAACATTTACTTAGCATCTACAGCTCCACCTAGGGGCAGGTAGGTGGCGGAGTGGATAGAGTGCCAGCCCTGGAGGCAGGAATACTCCTCTTCCTGTGGTCAAATCCAGCCTAACTGTGTGACCCGGGGAAGTCACTTAATTCCTGTTGCCTTAGTTCTTCATCTATGAAATGAGCTAGAGAAGGAAATGGAAAACTACTCCAGCATCTTTGCTAAGAAAACCCCAAATGGGGTTGTGAAGAGCTGAATATGACTGAAATAACTGAATAACAACAAAACAGCATCAGCTAGATGTGGGGCTGAGAGAAGAATGTACCAAGGTTTATATTCAGTTGAAAGAGAGTAGGAGAGCCTTGGCAAGAGGAATAAGAATTGCTGAATCCAAACTTTGTCTGTTTTGTAATTTGGCTGAGGGTCAGACTTGGTGGAATGTATTTTTTTTCATTTCTATACCACTTTATTATCAAAGATCAATTGAGATACCATCTCTTCCACAAAGCCTTTCTGACATGTTTATAACATAGTGTTAGAGAGTTACACTATGCTTAGAAAGTTGAAATGAATTGTCCCTGGGCACAAGCTAATAAGTGGATCACAGATTTAGAGCCAGAAGGAACCTCAGTTTTACACAATTTATTAAAAAGGGAATTTCAATATCTAGGACAATGTAGCAAGAAAATTTGGTCTCTATTTAGTCCCTTTATGGCCCAGGGAGGTTAAATAATTTACCCATGGTAACATGCAGAGGCAGTATTTCTTGGGGTTTTTTTGGAGTGGGGGAAAGCTAAGCAATTGTGATTAAATAACTTGCCCAAGATCATACAGCTAGTAAGTGTCAAGTGTTGTGATTTTTAACTCAGGTCCTCCTGACTCCAGGAGGATTCACTATGCCACCTAGCTGCCCCTAGAGGCAGTATTTAAACCTAGGTTTTCTGGTGTTATGTTTAACACTTGATCCACTATTCCACATTGTCACAGTAGTTACCCTGTTAAATAAATAACTTACTTTAGAGTACTAAAATTTAAAATAAAAAAATCTTGCTTTTCTCATAACATTCTGTTTTTGCTTCACCCCATATCAAAAGCCTTTCATTTTGGGGAAAACTGGCTAGTTTGAGTTGCTAATGCCTAGCTCAGTTCCTTGAATACCATAGGCACTAAATAATGTTTGCTGATTCAAATTTAATTGACTTTAGAACAGTTCTTCATCAAGGACCCGTGTACTGTAAAAGCATAGTAAAAGTTTTTTGAAATCAAGAAATGACCAGCTAACAACCAAACTTTTATCTTTACAATTAGTTTCTTTTGGTACACTTAGTACAAAATACCTGACATTTTATCTGAAGCTTCTTTCTTTCTCCTTAGCCCAATATGCTTTCTTAGGCAAACTTTCCTTTTGCTTTAAGCTTGGGTATTACAAAGAAAGATTGACATTAATCCATTATACTTCCATCAGGGTAAGTTACTGATAGCGATCAAGTTACACTAACTAGTTATCTGATCTTACACTGAGCAGACTGTAAAGAAAAGCTCAATAGATCAGGAGAAGGTTGACTTCCTGAAAGAGGCACACCTGATGAGGTAACAGTTCGGAAACTAGTTTCCTTTGACACATTCAGGAGGCCTGTTGAGTTATCTTTCTATTGGGTCATTTTTCATATCTTCAGAGACAGGGGAGTGTTCTGTACCTGGAAATCACTCAGTTGGTCTAAAAGAATTGAAATCCCATCAACTTTGTCCCTCCTTCTCTTGTCTTTTCATTACTTTGAAGGAGGATTTGTGTATGTGTTGAATTTCCGAAGTTAGTGAAATGTTAGCACGGTCTTATGTTTCCTTAAACAGATGAAAATGAGAAAAATAGGAAAAGCTAGCTAAGAGTGTACTAGTAAGCATAGATGGTGCTGGTAAAAATTTAAGGGCGGTAATCATCTGCAAGGTAGAGTGGTAACTAGGAATTTTTTTGCTTGGAACAAAAATCATTGAAACTGAGGGAGGAAATGAAAAAGTGGTGGTGACCCAGAAAATATTCTGACTACAGGTACAGTTTCACACTAAGAGTGATAAATATGATCTTTATCCCTACAGGAGTGCCCAGAGATGGGCACCAGATTGAAGGGATTCTAGGGATGATGGCCTTGGTATAGTTGAGCTATGTGGTAGATAAGACTGTGAGAAGGTCTTGAGGAAAAAGAATACCTAGCTCTCACCCTAGGATAGAACTATTCCTCATCCTCCCCCTGGATATCAGTGCCTGGAAGCAAAAACTCATTTGCCCCACACTAGTTATGGCTTTTTTGCAAGATTTCTATAAAAAGTAATATTTTTGACAGTCACACACAGACACGGACAGACAGACAGACAGACACACACACACACACAAACACACACATACACAGACCACCACCACCACCCACACTTAGTAATGAATTTGAAGCAATGGAAACTACCTATGGGCATCAAGTTATTTCAGCAATTAGAGAAATTATGAAGTAATGGCTAAGGGGAGTTAGGAATTATAAGATCTAATCCCGTGTAGAAACATGACTGAAAAAATATTACTGCTGCTATTTTGCTTGTTTTCATATTTTGGGAAGTCTCCTAGCCCTTTTATAAAATGATGACAAAATAAGATATACGTTATATTTTTAAGAACTAAATAGTCTTGCTTTTCAATATTCTGGGATGAAAGATATTGAGGGAACTCAAAAAATGCATTTTTCTCCTTCACAAGGTTGAAATCTTTGGGCAAAGTTTGGGTCTTCTAAGGAATTAACGTATTTTTATAAACACCAGTGGCCACTAGGGGGTGCCATATACTTTCTTAAGGATATAGACCAAGAACAGTGTATTGCATATAAGGCTTTCATTTATAAGGAGAAATGAATAGTGGTTGGGGGGTGAGGGGTTGGGGACGCTGAAATACTCTTCAGAGATAATTAAGGCATTTAAATAGCTTCTAGAAGCCTGGGATTTTAATGTTGTCGTTATTTTTTAAATGAGAATGACCTGTTGTGCCCGTATCTTTTCAGCAAGTCTGGTCACGCTAACTTTCCACAACAACCCAGAGTTTGTTCAGTGAACCCCAATATATCATCATGGAACTGAGGTAAGGAGGAACACTTCTCACATGCTTATGCAAAACATATGCAACAACGGTAAAAATAGGGTTCATGGTGTTGGTCTCGAATTGGAGATAATTTGTATTCACTCATTGACTTTGTTTCCTGCCCTGTAAAAAATCTCGTGTTGGTATTGTCCAAAGTCTGAAAGCTAGTTAATTTTTGAACTCATACAATACATGGTAACATTGATCAAGGAGAGACTTTATAGACCATCCTGTCGATTCTTACTTTATCAATGAGGAAACTGAAGCCCAGAGAGGCTAAATGTCTTATCTGTGTCTCCAGAATGAAAAACAGCCTTGCATTCTTTCCACTAAGCACCATTCTGTAACGTACTCCTGACTTGCTTTCAGGTACTCACTAGATTAGACCCATTAGAAAACTGACCTCACATTTCCGACATCTTGAAGAAGGGTGAGCCTACTATTTATTTTTTTTAAGAGCAGTAGAGTGCCCTGACAATTCAAAGTACTGGTTTTTCTAACACTGTCAGAGATCCACCCAAAGCTGCCATGTGTACTTGGAGAAGGCACTTAGTCCCTTCCTGGGATACTTTGCTCATTTGTAAACTGTAGGTGATGCTTGCTTTACAGTTCAGACATGAAAATAAATGAGATGAAGTAAGAGAAGCAGAGCCATAAATAGAAATGTTTTTACTTGGGTCAAAAACAGTTGGAATTAGGTTTGGGGAATTGATGGTGGTCCCGAGTAGAGTTTGATCATAGATGCATTCGTGCTAGGACAGGGGTGGTTTAGCTTGGGATTTGAAAGAAAGGTAGGGCCAAGAGGGGAGCGTTACAGTGACAGGACCCTGAGGATGATGGTTACACTGTAATGGCATGGGCCAGCAGAGGACTGGGATGACTTAGGGCTGGCGGTCACCATTCGGAGGAAAAACATCTTCCTAGGAAGGAAGTATACTCATAAAGTATAGTCAGTCAAGCCATTCTTCTAGTACTAGTTACTCCTTTGAAGAGAAGTAGCCCACATTCCATGACAGACTGATGTCATATAGCTTGGAAAAGGTAGGATCTGCTTATGTTTACATCAGAAGTATAAGATAAGAAACTACACATACTATCATCTCTCTTATGGATTTTTACTAACAATACAATCCAGTACTAAAGTATAGAAATTTGATAGGAGTATGGACAGTAGGAGAACAAACAAAAACACAGCTGGAGTCTGGGAATTATTCATGAGAGGATCCAGTTAGGATCATGAGATCATAGAGTTAGAGCATGGTTATCAGCTTGACTTATTATTTAGACTCAAGTTCAAATCTAGCCTTAGACACTTACTAGCTATGTGACCCTAGACAAGTCACTTAACCTCTCTGTGTCTCAGTTTCCTCATTTGCAAACTGGGGATGACAATAGCATCTATCTCACAAAGTTGTTGTGAGGATCAAATGAGTTAACTTATGTAAAATGCTGGGGAAACCTTAAAATGCTATATAAATCCGAGCTGTGATCATCACCATTATTATATATTGGCACAGATTATGTACATTTGTTGAATCAATCATTCTCTTCTTATTTGAGTTCTAATAGTCTTACTCACCAAATCATTTTTAGGAATTTTTTTGTATAATCTTAGAAGTTAGTTTCTCTTCATTTCCTGTAGTTCTGAGGTCCTGCTTTCATTTTGGATGACCTTGTGAACCTCTGTGTAGGCATATCAAAAGGATATGTCTACTTAGAACAACTGAACTTCATCAGCAGGTACAATGTTGCCTGGACACTATTTGGGTGTATCTACATGCATTTATTAGGAATGCTGGCCCCATGGTCTCACATCAGGTTTGAGTGAGTTACACAAGATTAATTCATTACTTAAATTTGTATTAGAATATGGATGAGCTTTCCCCAAAAGGTTTTTATAATGATTTATTTTACAGTTCTCAAAATGTAGTCCTTGTATGACCGGGGGTCCCTGAAACCCTCTCTGAAACAGCCTGAGAAGTCAAGACGTTACTTGCCTATTAAAATTATCTTCCCTTTTCCAACTACTTATCTGCGTGAGGCAAGATTTTCTTCATTACTTCTGTCAAAACATCGTATTGCAACAGATTGAATGCAGAAGCAGATATGAGAATCCTATTGTCTTCTATTATGGTAGATATTAAAGAGACTTGCAATAATTTTTATTTTTTTTTGCATTTTTTTATTTTTTATTTTTAGTTTACAACACTTGGTTCTACATAATTTTGAGTTCAAGATTTTCTTCCCACCCTCCCCCTCTCTCCCTAAGACAGCATGGAATCCCATATAACTTCCACGTATAACTTCGCATTGAATTAATTTACACACTAGTCAAGTTATGGAGAATTATGACCAATGAAATGAATCATGAGAAAGAAGAAACAGGACCAAAAAAAAAACCCAACCCAGAAACAAAAACAAAAGACAGAGAAAGAAAAAAAAAAGGGTGGGGGGGGAAGGCTAGCATGAAGTGTGCCTCAATCTGCATTCATGCTTCATAGTTCTTTCTCTGGATGTAGACAGCATTCTTCATTGTGAGTCCTTTGGAGTTGTCTTTGTACCTTGTGTTGCTGAGACGAGCAAATTCTGTCAGGGTTGGTTCTCACAGAATCCATACATCTGTGGTTGTATATAATGTTCTCCTGGCTCTGCTCCGCTTTCTCAGCATTGTCGTGTAGGTTTTCCCAGGTTGTTATGAAGTCCGTATCATCCCCATTTCTTATACCACAATAGTTTTCCATTACCTTCATATACCACAGCTTGTTCAGCCATTCCCCAATTGAT
>CM053627.1:128046717-128118465 GCA_028646595.1 Phalanger gymnotis
GAACATTTTTATAGCCCTTTGGGCATAGTTCCAAATTGCTCTCCAAAATGGCTGGATCAGTTCACAACTCTACCAGCAATGTAACAATGTTCCAATTTTCCCACATCTTCTCCAGCATTTATTATTTTCCTGTCTTGTTATTTTAGCCAATCTGACAGGAGAGATGTGGTATCTAAGAGTTGTTTTGATTTGCATTTCTCTAATCAGTAGTGATTTGGAGCATTTTTTCATATGCCTATAGATATCTTTAATTTCTTCCTCTGAAAATTGCCTGTTCATATCCTTTGACCATTTCTCAATTGGGGAATGACTTGTATTCCTATATATTTGGCTCAGTTCCCTGTATATTTTAGAAATGAGACTTTTACCAGAGACACTAGTTGTAAAGATTTTCTCTCAATTTTCTGCTTCCCTCCTAATTTTTGTTGAATAATTTTTAAAATTGCCATTCTTATCATGAAGTTTTTTTAAATATGGTTATTTTTCATAAAAATATTTACATTAACAGGTAGTATGTTCATTATTGTTATTTTTAAATGAATTAATAAATATTTAAAAGATTTATCAGTTTTGTTTTATAATATGATAAAAATCAATAAATATGACAAATATAAACCAAAGCTCTTTAGGGTCCTCAGGAATTTTTAAGAGTATAAAGAGATCGTAAGACCAAAAAGTTTGTGAATTGTTGATCTATGTCCTAGGGAAGGTAGTGAAGGTCAGGGAGAAACTTGGCCTTCTTGTTTTTGGTGGAGTATTTTTGAAGGTGAGGTCTATGGACTACAACTGCTGAATTAGCTCTCTGCTCTCATCATGGTTTATGGTCATGATTTTCCTTTCCACATCAGAGAACTGGCAGCTTGGAACTGCTTTGTGTCAATGAACCAACATACCAGTCCATCCCAGAGACTGAAAATTGGGGACTTTGGACTTGCCAGAGACATCTATAAAAATGATCACTGTAGAAAGAGAGGCCAAGTTCATTGGATGGCTCCAGAAACTTCGATTGATGAAATATTTACTACTCAATCAGTTATACAGTAAGCATGGGGGCAAATTCTAGTGTGATATGAACTACAACAAATATCACCAAAGAAAAAAAAATAGTTGTAGGATGTTAGTAATGGAAAGGACTTTTGAGATCATTTCTAAAGCCTGGTACTCTCATTTAGCCTGTAGGAAAACAGGCTCTGAGATCTACCTATGACTAGGAATCTTGATACTTGTGGAAACCAGGGCATAATATACGCCCTCGTGATATGGCATGAGACATGTGAGAAGCTCAGAATACCCTCCACTGACTCATAGGCTGTGGAGAGAAACAGGGTACATGTGAAAAGGAGTTCCTTCCATTCTACCATCTTGTAGCTTTCTATTTTAAATAATTATTCTTGCTAATTAGGTGTAAATTCTGTTTTCATACTCCTAAAAATTACAAATATAGTTAGTGTTCCTAATTTTGGTGCCCTCTAAATTTGGCGCCTTAGGCATTGTATACAGTGGAAATATCATTGGCTCTAGAGTCTTAGGACCTGGCCTCAAATCCCACATCTGAAACCTACTGTCTGTATGACATTGGATAAATTACTCAACCTTTCTGGACTCTTGTTTCTTCATCTGTAAAATGAAGAATTTGAACTAGATGACTTCAGAGGGTTCCTTCTAGCTCTAAATCTATGATCCTATTGTCCCATGAAAGCACCCTAGTTATGGTTCTGCCTTGAGCAGTGAGGTAACTTGTCTGGATCACACAGCTATTCAATGACAAAGGTGGGACTCAAATTCAAGAACTACTTTTAGAAAATCAATTCAGCAAAACCAAGCAACATATCAACCATGAAAGAGTATATGCGACACTGAATATTCATAGTACCCCTCCTCCCCACCCATGAAAGAAGGAAGGTACATTTTCTCATCTCTTTTCTCTGGGCTTGGTCATTATAGTTACATATTTGATTCCATTTTATTGGGTTTTTCCTATTTATGTTCTTGTACTTACTGTGCTTATTTTTTTTTTGATTCTTCATACTTTATACTCCATCAGTTCATATCAATCTTCCAATGTTTTTTCCTGAATTCCTCATACTCACCATTTCCTATGGCACAATAGGAATTTGTACCACAATTTGTTTATCCAATGTCCACTTACATATTTTGGTATATAGGGGACCTTTCTGTCTTTTACCTTCTTGATGTGTATATTCCCAATGGTAGGACCTCGAAGTCAAAAGGTATAGATGTTTTAATTCCTCCCCAACCTCCACCCCCAATGTAATTCAGACTAGCTTCCCATAATGGTTGGACCCAATCACAGATCCATCAACAGAGTATCTGACTTTCAAGAGGAAAGTTGCCTCTAGAACAGTGACATTTTGCCATCTTTTTCAAATTTCTGGGTCTGAGGAGAAATCCAGCTTGTTTTAATTTACATTTCTTTTCTCATTAGTGATTTGGGGCAGCTCTTCATGTGGTCGTTAATACTCTCTGTTTCTTCCTTTGAGAACTGTATGTTCTTATCTTTTGGCCATTTATCTTACTCTTAGACTAATTTTATGTTGGCATCTGTGTAAAAACAAACCATATCAAAATGGTATCCTATTGTATGAATAAGAATTGACTGTTTAATGAGCTGATTTTGAATAATAGGCCGTAACTTGGGGGATGGACAACAACGAAGAAACATGTAATAAGCACTTATTATGCAAAAGGCACTCTGCAAAGCACTGGGCTTTTCCCAAGTGTTTCAAATAGAGAAATATGCAGACAGCACTTACAGTCTTTTAGCACCAAAGAAAAATAGAACTTAGGCCTATTTAATAAGAATATTAGTTAAAATATGAAGCTACCAGCTGGTGGCAGACTGTCAACTTCTTGCTCACCGTAACTGAAAGTATGCTTCCTGCTGCTTGACATAAGTATCAATTAATCAAGCTACAAACATCTATTAATACTATGTATTAGGTCAGCCCTGCAGTCAGGAAGACCTGAGTTCAAATCCAACCTCACTTAGTACCTACGCGATGCCGGCCAAGTCACTTAACCCTGTTTGCTTCAGTTTCCTTATCTGCAAAATAAACTGGAAAAGGAAATGTCAAACCACTCTATTGTCTTTGCCAAAAAAAGTCCCAAACAAGGTCAGAAAGAGTCAGATGCGATTGAAACAACAACAACAAACTGTTGTTGCATCAGGCACTGTGCTAGGTGTTAGATATCAAAAGGCAAAAATAAAGCACTTTACTATTCTGGGCTGAACTCTTCTTGGTTAAATTCAAGAACCTATTCTATCAATAAGATATTAAAACCGGGAGGGATATTAAAGTCATCTAATCCAACATCCTCATTTTATAGTCAAGGAAAGTGATCCCAGAGCGGTGGGATGACTAATCCAAAGTCACACAGTGGTGAGGCTGGGGTTAGATGCCAAGTCTCCTGATTCCCAGACTATAGCGTTTTCCTTGATTTTCTCCCCTTTAGTTTGTTCATAAGATGGCCAATTAGCGCTTGGCCACTAGAATGATTAGTAGAAATCCCCTCACCCCATCCCATCCCACTCCTGGACCTGTGATTTTGCTGGTGTGTCAAACTCTTAGTAAATAAATTCCTTCTATCAATGCAGATCAGCCCCCAATCTTCAAATCTGTGCCTGGGGCACAGGGACCTTAAGTAATTTGCCATGCTAGGATGCTCCAGAGGCAGGCTTGGAACTTTGTTCTTCCTCGATCCAAAGCCAAGTGTCTTTCTTTTTACTAATAGGCCAAAATTCATTACTCTTCTCCTGACTGAGAAAACCATTATTGTATAGTAGAGACTGCCTAAATAGAGAAAATTCTCCTAGTAACAGTCACTGATCACTTGTCACATATTCAGTTCATGTGAAATTCCTGACTTGTATCTTGGGTGTGTCAACCTGAGCCACTAACAGTTACTTTGACGCTTGGAACAGGTATCCAAAAAGGACATTCCTTATGGAGGAACATTCTATCTCCTCCCAAAAGAATGCAAGCTTCTCGAGGGCAAGGACTGCTTGTGGGACCTACAAAAGAAATATAAAACTTGATTCTTTAACAAAAGGAACTTACAGTCTTTAAGTGAGACAAAGCAAGTACACTTGAAACAGTGAACTTCAGCCAATATATCGATATCATAAACTCCATGAGGATAAGGACCATGCCTTTAGATTGTGTATCTCCTCTAGTGTCTTCTAGTCCAATGTTCTGGAAATAGAAGACCTTCAGGATATATTTCGCATATTTTGAATGAATGTGGTTGAACAAATCTCATACTTAATTGTGCATTGTAGATACATGTATACATGTTTATTTAGTTGTTTTCAATCATGTCTGGTTCTTTATGACCATTTAGGGTTTCCTTGGCAAAGATACTGGAGTAGTGTGCCATTTCTTTCTCCAGATCATTTTACAGATGAGGAAACTGAGGCAAATAAGATTAAATGACTTGCTCACACAGCCAGTAAGTGTCTGAGGCTGGATTTGAACACAGGTCTTCATGACTCCAGGCCCAGTACTCTTATCTATTGAGCCATCTAGCTGTAATAAGCAGCAGAGAGATGCATGTTGTATTTAGTCTGTCTTTGGCTACGCGTATGTTTGGCAGATGAAGGATTTAAGTTAAAAGAAGCAGCATAGGTCAGCGGAAAGAAAGCTGGTCTTGGAGGTAAAGAACGCAGGCTCAAATCCCACCTCGGCTCCTTGTTACCTGAATGATCTTGGTCAAATCACTTAACCTCTATCAGTCTCCATTCCTTTATGCGTAAAATGAAGATTGTGCTAAGTAGCCTCTAAAGAGCCTTCCAGCTCTGAAGCTATGATCTTTTAAAAGGTGATAGAACTGCGTGTCTCTATTGGCCATTCTTTCAGAGGGGCATGTTATGCTAATTGTATGTGTAGCTAGGATATTTGAACAATGTTTCAGAATGTGCTTTTTTTCCCCCCTGATTTTTAAAGCCTCTCTCTTATCGAGGGCGATGTGTTTCTCAGACTATGGAAATGGTCCTATCAGCCTTTAAAAATTTCATGTAAGCCTTCAAGGAAGACTGCCTATACAGACATCAAAACACCTGTTTTGTAGCAGTACCGAAGGGATCAACTATAGCCTTTTTGGAGAGAGGGGGAGCGACAGTGAAGGGTGGAAGGGTAAAGTATAGAGGACTCAGTATAAAAAATGTTTGAAGGTCTCTGATGTGGGGATAGATAAAAGGATTAAAAATAGAATAATTGAGAATGACATGAGCTTTTTATAGGTCTCAACTTCATTACTATTTCACCTCTCTCACACACCTGGCAGATACCCAGAAACTAACATTGGAATTTAGTCACTCTACATCTTCACTCTGCCAATAGAGTTCTGAAGTTGGCCACATTTCCCCCAGTGTTGAATATAGTTTAGCAAGCTTGTGTCTTGGTTGTGAAAAACCATGAAAGTTATTCAAAAAATCTGTCAGCATATTCAGCTAGTGAGGATCTCCTTCCTAGGGAAAAGAGGTACGTTGGAAAGCTCATTGGCTCTAAAATCTGAGGACTTAGGTTCAAATATAATCTCTGATGCTTATTACTGTGATCTGGGGCGTATCTCTTAAGCTACTTAGGCCTCAATTTCCCCAACTCTAAAATGACGAAGTTTTGCTGGATGACCTCTGAAATCTTTTCTAGTTCTACATCTATAATTATATGTACAACTGAGTTCTGGAGCAGAAAAGCCTACCCTTTCCTAAACTAGAAAGGATGCTTCTTAGAAAGTTAATAACAGTAAGTGATGGTAGCGTTCTTTGTAGTTTTCATCTGTTCATTCATTAAGGAAATGTGGCACCTTTTTAAAAATAGGTGGATAGAGACATAAGCTTTCCCTTCCACAATTCAAAGTCCGGCTGAATTGTACTATTGAAATATCCCAAGAATGATAGCAAGTTCTTCCAAAGGCATCAGGGCTCTATGGAACTCTAGGAAAGGTTAAGATCCATTGCCAATAGGAAAACAAAACGAAACAAAACATGAGATGAAATGCATCTGTAGCGGGTGCCATTCAAACTGGACTATGGCCTTAAGTTGTCACGATAAAGATTATCTCCTCTCTTGAAAGCACAGAGGAAGCAGCTCGGTTTTTATTTGAAGCCATCCTCTAAGATCATAGGCCCAGCTTAAAGGGCTGAAAGTCTGAACTGAGCCGTGCAGCACCTTTTTTTTTCCATGGGCTAAACACTCAGCACCTGGGGGCTCTCTCTGTCAGAGGAGTCAATAGCTTGTGGCTGCTTTGCTCCAGCTATTAATGGAATGCGTGGCTTCTTGGCATTCCTGGCCCTCTATCCATGGCTTAGTCCAGGCAGTGGACAGCCCCAATCATCAATCCTCTCTTTGGCTTTTTAATTTGTACACCCTCCAAACTACTCCTGAGAGGAAACAGGTTCAAAGGGCAAGCAGCTTCAATGGACAGCTCTTTGGGAGTCTGTGGTAGACTTACATCACTGTGGCAAGGAAACCTGCTGAACAGTCCTGAGGCACAACAGGTAACAATAAAAGAATGAAGGGGTTGTGTGTTTTTCTTTTAGCTCATCAAAAGAAATTTACTCTACAGGGTGGTAGAGTCTTTCTCTATGGTTCTGTAGAGGCCTTTGAGTCTATAAACACTATGGCTTAAGGTTTATTCAAATGCCAAAATAATCATCTGCCCTCTTAAATGTTAGTGGCTTCCAAAACAGCATTTCTGCAGTGCCTCAAATACTTTTATTAATAGGCTTCATTAAGTATGTAAAATAATCTCACAGGCAGCATGTGAATGCCAGGTACTACAATTTCGTGATTCAAAAAGTTTGGGCTCATAGGATTACGGAGCTAGGTCTGGAATAGACATTATAGATCATTTGGTGCAACCCTCCTGTTATAACTGAGGAAGACCTAGAAGCTTAGGTCTAGAGAGATAGGGTGACTTACCCAAGGTCACAGAAAGCTAAGATCTGAACCCAGAGACACTAACTTAATGGCACTGTGTTGTCATCAATATGGTCAAAGAAAAGTTGGACAGTTATTGTGATAACTTGGGAATGGCTATTTAACCAAAGCATATTTTTCAAGTAACGAGTCAATGTTCATTCATTCACCCATTCAATAAATTTTTAGAGTGCCTCCTGTATAAAGAATACTATGCTGCATCCTGAGGATATAGTGAAGATTAGATCAGGCATGATCTCTTCCTCCAAGAAGCTTTCAGCGTAGAAAGGGGATAAGATAGAAATGGTAGAAAGTGTTCTGTGAGATGTGCAAGGGAAGAGCTGGTCACAGAACTAGATCGCTACCAACAGTGGGTCAGTGCCACAGCTACTGGCTTTATTGCTGAATAATGGACAAAAACATAGAAATTTGGTCATGGATATTGTTCTGATTTTAGGGCCACTGTTCAGTGAATACCCAAAAGTAAATTTTCATAAATAAAAGTCCTTATGGGAAGGACCATATATAAAAACTTCATGAATTTGTTATGGTGCAGTAGAAAGAGAACAGGACATAGTCAGAAAGCCTGAGTTCGAATCCTGTATCTGCCACTTACTCCCTATGTAACACCAAAAAAGTCAATTAACCTCCCTGGGCCTGAGTTTCTACACCAGTAAAATGAGTGCATTGGGCTAGATGATCTTTCTAAATTCTCTTTCAGCTCTAAATCTATACTCTATAAAAGCGATATGTTTTGGTTAATTTACTTTAAAGCTATTCAAGAAAATTAAATACCTTCTAGAATTATGGAACCCTAAAGAGTCTCTTTTTTTAGTCTCTAATTTACATTATATTGATCAAGGCCATTAAATCAACAAGTTGGGCTCTGGCAATACCACTAATTAAGTAAATACCCCAGCCAGCATGATGAAATCACTCCTGTAATGATGAGCAATAGACTGGGAGGTAGAGGATGGCAGCCTGGTTCTTTGCAACATCACTTTGATTTGATCATTTTGACACAGAAGATAGTAGAGTATTGGTGCTTTTTCATGCACTGGTAGATAGATAGATAGATAGATAGATAGATAGATAGATAGATAGATAGATAGATAGATAGATAGAGCTAGATAAAGCATTTATTATGTACCACGTGCTGTGCTAGTATCACAAGAGGGAAAGATACATTGGAACAAATCAGCAATACCAATACTCCACTTTCTAGAACTGCTTCTGCAAAGATGTATGATCACTATATTAAGCAAACTACAAGTGTTCTTGTAAGAAACTGAGGGTAAAAAAGTACCAGGGTGCAAAGAGCAACTTATTATCAATTAAGTAATGAACAAGTCACCCCCCCCAAATACCGTAACAATAACTTATGTATTGTCTTTGTTGATAATCACAAAGCGTCTGACTCATTTCTATGCTCATAGATTTTTCATGTACTGCAAATATATGGAATATATCCAAGAATACTCTCATAAGTAAGTATGCCAGAGTATTTGATATCCATATGGAAAAGTATTCTTATTTAAAACATGCCATGGAAGCAATAATGGCAAGGAAAATTTATATAAAATATGGAGTTTTTTAAAAAGTAAATTTATAATTTATTTTTAACAGTCATTTAAAAATTGTTTTGTTTTGAATTCACTCCATCCCTCCTAACTTATTGAGAAGGCAAGAAATGTGACATCAATTATACATGTGAAATCATGCAAAATATATTTCTATACTAGCCACATTGCAAAAAAGCAAGACAAATAAAGTGAAAAACATATGCTTCAATATGCCTTCAGAGTTTACCAGTTCTCTCTAGAGGTAGATAACATTTTTAATCATAAGTCCTTTGAAATTGTTTTGGATTATTGCATTTATCAGAATAGCCAAGTCATTTACAATTGATCATCACACAAAGTTGCTGTTACTGTGTTCTCCTGGTCCTGCTCACTGCACTTTGCATCAGTTCATATGTCTTCTCAGGTTTTTTCTGAAACTATCCTTCTCATCATTTCTTAAAGCACAAAATTATTCCATTACAATCCTATACCACAACTTTTTCAGCCATTCCCCAATTCTTAGGCATCTCCTCAATTTCCAATTCTTTGCCACTACAAAAGAGCTGCCATAAACATTTTTGTACGTATAGGTCTCTTTTTCTTTGATCTCTTTGGGATATAGACTTAGTAGCAGTGTTGCTGGGTTAAAGGGCAAGTAGTTGTCAGAAATTTGATAACCCTTTGGGAATAGTTCCAAATCATTCTACAGAATGGGCTGGCCCAGATTGCAACTCCACTCCACTCCAACAGTGTGTTAATATCCCAGTTTCTGTTCAATATTTTCCTTTTCTGTTATGTTAACCAATCCTATAGGTATGAGACAGTACCTCAGAGTTGTTTTAATTTGAATTTCTCTAATCAATAGTGATTTGTGCAGGTAGGTGGTGCAGTAGATAGGATGCTGAGCCTGAAGTCAGAAAGACTCCTCTTCCTGAGCTCAAATGTGGCCTCAAACATTTACTAGCTATATGACCCTGGGCACGTCACTTAACTCTGCCTCAGTCTCTTCATCTGTAAAATGAACTAGAGAAGAAAATGACAAACTGTTCCAGTATTTTTGCCCGAAAAATCCCAAATAAGGTCCTAAAGAGTTGGACACAATTGAAATGACTGAACAACAATAAATCAATAGTGATTTAGAGCTTTTTTTCATATGACTATAGACAGCTATGATTTCTTCTTCTGGAAACTACCTGTTCATATCCTTTGATCATTTATCAATAAGAGAATGTGCTCTTTTCCACACAGCTTCTCCAATATTTATTGTTTTTATTTTATTTTATCCTTGCCAATTTGATGGATATGGGATGGAACCTCAGAAATGCTTTAATTTGCATTTCTCTAATTATTAGTGATTTAGAGCATTTTTTCATATAACTCTAGATAGCCTTGGTTTTTTCCCTTGAAAACTGACTAGTGATAAATCTCCTTAGACCATTTTCAAATTAGAGACCATCTGTTAACTTCACAACTCTATGAAAAATATGTTTGTGTTCTTGTCTTCCAATGCACCTCCAACATTGATTGTTCCTGTTTTTGGTCACCTTTGGCAACTTTCAGGATGTGAGGTAAATCCTCAGAATCATCTAATTTACATTTTTCATACTATTAGAAATTTGGAGCATGTTTTCATGTGTTCACTTATAGTTTGCAGCTGGGCCATCTCCAGTCATTCTAATCAACATCTGGCCACTGGACCCAGATGGCTCTGGAGGAGAAAGTGAGGCTGGTGACTTTGCACAACCCTCCCTCCCTCAAATCAAAGTCAGTTGCAAGTCATGTCATCATCTCTATGATTCTCTTCAAGAAGGACAAACCACGCAACCAAATTATAGTTTGCAATTCTTTTGAAAACTGATCATATCTTTAAATCACTTCTCTACTGGGGAGTGGTCCTTAGTGTTATAAAGTTATGTCAATTCCCCATGTATTTTGGATATCAGATTTTGATCACAGTTTGTGAAAATATTTTATTTCGGTAAGAATTCTTACACTTTCCATTGTTGTGAAAGCTACCTAAACTTATTTTCTTCTGGTTTTATTTTACTGTGACCTTTCATATTTATATTATATATCCGTTTGGAGTTTTGTGGTATGTGGTGTAAGGTGTTCATCTAATCCTAATTTCTGGTAATTTGCTTTCCAAATTTCCCATTAGTACTTATCAAAAACAAAGCCCTAGCCTCACTTATTTTCTTCCGGTTTTATTTTACTGTGACTTTTCATATTTATATTATATATCCATTTGGAGTTTTGTGGTATGTGGTATAAGGTGTTCATCTATTCCTAATTTCCGCTAATTTGCTTTTCAGATTTCCCATTAGTACTTATCAAAAACAAAGCCCTATCCTCAGTAATTTATACTCATGGGTTTATCAAAAGGTAAGTTAATGTTTGAAATTTCTTCTCTTTCTTGCTTTTCTAGCTTGTCACTGATTTATTTTCCTGTTGTTGTTGTTTTTAGCCAGTATCAAATAATTTTGCTGACAATCGCTTTACAATAGGGATCTGGTAATACTATATCTCCTCCATTAGATCTTTCCCTTTATATCTTCCTTGAGAAAATGGACATTTTGTTTTTCCAAATGCATTTTTCCATGTTCTACAAAATATCACCCCTGAAATTTGATTTGCAGAGTACAAAATCTGTAAATTAATTGATGTAGTAATGTTATTTTTGTATTATTGGCACAGCCCAATTATGAGGATTGACTAACTCTATGTTTATTTGTCTCCCTTTATTTCTGCAAAAAGTATTTTGCAGGTGTATTCATATAATTCTGTAATTGTTTCATGTGTATATGTTTTTAGTTTTTTTGAATGAAATGTATCTTTTCTCCTTTTTGTTAGTAGCATACAGATTACAGATTATATTTGTGGATTTATTTTGCATTCTGTTAACTTAATGAAGCTATTTGTCAATTTGTTTTCTTTGCTGATTCTTTGGGATTTTAAAAGTATACCATTAGGTAATTTATGAATATGGGTAGTTTTATATTTTTGCTCATTTTTACACCATTTATTTTGTTCTTATCTTAGTGTGGTAAATAAGTCTTGATCCTTTATTTAAATTACTTTAATTACACTGTATCATAGGTTTCTGACTAAAAAAGACCTTGTTGCTCAATTATACCAACTCCCTAATTTTACATATCAAGAAATTAAGACCTAGAGAAGTTAAATAAATAGCATTTCCAGATGCTAATCATAGTGGGGAGAATGGGCATCCTTGCTTTACCCAAGTTTGTACTGGGAAAGTTTCTAGTGCTTCTCCATTGCAAACAACATAGTTCATAGTTTTAAATATATATATTTTTTGAATTAAAGAATAAGGTGCTTCTATGTCCATGCTTTAATATAGCTGACTAAAGGGAAAAGTGACAACACAGTAGTGGGGATTATTGAATTATGGATTTTGATTGAAGATAGATCCACAGAGAACCATGAACCAGATAGTAATTTTGGGGACTTCTCTTGTGAGAGGAGGGTGCCCCAAGTGCTGAGATGGTTCATGGTATGTCTGTCTTATCTCCTGAGTCAAGCTATAAGTTCCTTGAGAGCAAAGATTGTCCCTTGTCATCTTTATATTCTTAGCTTTGAGGATAAAACTTAGTGTTATATACTCTGGGATACTCCTCAAATTCTCTTTAGCTTGGCATGTGCATGAGTTTAAGCCTGAACAAAAGTTAAGCTAAGGAGGCAAGATCACTGTCCTCCATTCTACAAATCCACAGTTACGTCTCTTTAGGTTTATCAGACAGCAGCAAAACCTAATTGCTTTGATGCTATATTTTATCCACTAACAAAAAACTCAAGTCTCTCTATTGTTACTGTTGTTGTTCAGTTGTCTCCAGCTCTTTGCGATTCCATTTGGGGTTTTCTTGGCAAAGATGCTGGCATGGTTTGCTATTTCCTTCTCCAGCTCATTTTACAGATGAGGTAAACAGAGTTAAGTGACTTGCCCAGGGTCACACAGCTAGTAAGTGGCCAGATTTAAACTCAGGAAGCAGGGTCTTCCTGACTCCAGGCCCAGCACTCTATCCATTGCACCACCTAGCTGCCTGAAAATGCTGCTGGTGAATGTAGATGACTGGGCAGGTTGAGAAGTTGGTCAGTAGTGCCTCACTCTTTGTCATGAACCATACTGTCTATGGAGTTTTCTTGGAAGAGATACTGCTACGGCTTGCCTTTTCCTTCTACAGCAGATTAAGGCAAACAGAGGTTAAGTGACTTGCCCAGAGTCACACAGCTGGTAAGCATCTGAATTTGGATTTGAGCTCAGGTCTTCCTGACTCCAGGCCCAGTACTCTACCCACTGAGCCATCTAGCTGCCCCCAAGTCTCTCTCTATACCAGAATAAAAGTTAGTGTGTGATAAGGACATTAAAAATATTACAAATTCTATGAGAAATCTTGAGAAAGACATCACTTCTAGGATAGGGGATAGGATTGAGTAGAACTTCATGCCTAGAAATAATAAATAAAACGAAAGGTACAGATTCTATGTTTGTAAAAGAAAAATTTTCTGACTGGAAATAGCAATCCAATTATAGGTGAGACTACAGCCAAAAAAGGCATTTAATAAGATGGATTCTATTGAACTGCACATTGTTACTTTTGAAATGTGGTGAGCAGTATGAAGAGAAAATATGTCATAGAAAGACTGTTTTTTAAAGGGGTATTTAGATTATAAAGAGCCATAATGCCACATATATTCTGTGGTCCTACTGACCTAATGGGGTGGAAGAGGGGGATGGGGAGAAAGGATTAATAACATATCTGTATATCAAGTAAAAATATCCTGGTGACTTCATCCTCACATTTGTGTAAACATCACCTCATCAGTCCCAGATACTTCTACAGGAAACAAATCTAAATGCTCCTCGGCCATTCTAAACATAGCTAGTCAGCTGGCATATGTCTCGTCTGTAAATATCCAGGGTTACTTGGAAGGCTTTATTTTGATATTTCCCTCTTAGGCATAGACTCCAGAAGTACATTCTGCCTTTGGTTGAAATATCTGTTTAAGGCAGCTTAACCTGCAGGCTTTCTATGAAGTGGCTTTAAGGGAAAGAAAAAAAGGAAAAAAGTGGGGAGGAAAGGGAGAATAGGGGGAAGAAAATGCCTCCCCAACTCTTTGTGCAATGAGGAGCAATGCTGATTGCTGAAAGCTTTGCTGGGGTTGAATTACCAATGTTGGTGCAATCACTCTGAACCCATGAAGTGGTTAGCTAATGGTTTTCCTTCCATGTCTAGTATTAGAGCATTTTAATCTCCTTTTCTTAACCTTTGTTTGTGTCATGGACCCTTTTGGCAGTCTAGTTAAACTTGCAGACACCTTCTTGGAATAAGGTTTTCAAATGCATAAAATAAAATCCATAGATTACAAAGGAAATATAAAATTTGTAAAACATAAAGGTGCATTTTTTTCCTATGTAAATTCATAGACCCACTAAAATCTATCCACAGACTCCTTGGGGGCCTGTGGATAACAGTCTAAGAACCTTTGCTATAAGAAATCTCACTAGCTTTTATTAATTTTTTCTCACATTGACTAATGCTATGCCAGTGAATAGCTGATTTTCAAAAAACATGTTGTATTGCAAGTTTTTCTTCAATATTCCTTCTTTCTCTATGTCTAATCTTGTTTTTTTAAGAAGTTTTTTTTTTTTGCTTTCTGACTCTGGGACGTTGGTAATTTTCTTACCTTACTTCTGATGATTTCTTTTGTATTTTGCTATTTATGCCATATTACTAAATCACTCTTGAACCTTTACTTAAATTACTTTAATTACACCAGATTATAGGTTTAGGACTAGAAAAGACCTTGTTGCTCAAATATACCCACGCCCTAATTTTACGGATCCAAAAATGAACACCTAGAAAGGTTAAATAACTGCCAAAGATCACACAAGTAGTAAGAGGGACAGCCAGGAAATAAACCCAGGTTCTTTAACTTCCTATATAGCACTCTTTCATGTGTATCATTTTTGCAATTATGTACTTAGAGATAGCAGTTAAGGTGGCACCAATTAGACTTAGCAGCTGCTTAAACTATTTCTCTAGTGGAATGGGAGTGGGAAGAAATATTCTAGCTCGGTGGTTTTAAACTCAAATAGAAAAGGGGCCACTAAACCATATATATTGACTTGTAACATAATATATTGACATTATCTATGTTCTATTGTATTTTTGTTCATTTTGTTCAGTGTTTCCCAATTAAATTTTAATCTAGTTCAAGCTGCACTAAGGAGTGGTCCTGGCCATACAGGCCTATGGGAACTGTGTTTGATTCCTCTGTTCTGTAGTATTTGAATCTGAATATTCATACTACTTAAATATCCTACTTTGGTGGCTGTGGAAATGCAATGAATAAAAATGAAATTCAATTAAAAAAACATTTGTCATCTACTTATTCTATGCAGTGTACATTATGCTAAGCATTGGGGATTAGCCCTTGCTCCAAAGAGTTGGGCTATCCATACAAATATTGTGTCCCCTGTCACTGGTAGGATAAAAACCAATTCCTGATCGTGACATAGCAGAAATTGCTGTAAAGGGACAGGTTGGAGTAGAGGCCTCAGAGGTCCTTTGCAACTCGGTGTGAATTTACAATCTAGTAGCAGTCAGATTTGAAGATAAAGGTATGAGAGGTCTAAACTGAATGGTATGGTTTTTGGAGGAGGTAGCAATTGACCTGGAATTTGCAGGAAGGAAAGGATACCAATAGGTAGAGATGTGAGAGTAAACCATCCTAGAAATAGATGTCAGATTACAAAGAGTTATGGAGGCAGGAAAAAAGACTAACTGACATTAGGCAATAGCAAGTGGTCTGGGGTTTGCCTGGAAAGTGGCGTTCCAAAGACTTGCCCGTGAGCCTGGAATCATTGTCTTGCTGCTCACTGGTGTTGAAGAGTGTAGATTCTCGATTCTCTCTCTCTCTCTCTCTCTCTCTCTCTCTCTCTCTCTCTCTCTCTCTCTCTCTCTCTCTCTCTCTCTCCCTCCCCCTTCTCTCTCTCTCTCTCTCTCTCTCTCACACACACACACACACACACACACACACAAACACACAGATGCACAACCTTAGGTTGTGACATCCTTGAGGTCAGGGACTGTCTTTTGCCTCTTTTTGTATCCTTAGTGCTTAGTACAGTGCCTGGCACATAGTAGACACTTAATAAATGTTTGTTGAATGACTGACTACACCAAAATATAGAAGAGGAAAAAGAAATGTGTCAATAAGAATAAAGATATGGAAGAATGATGATAATAACTTAAGTCCTCTGGTGTTCCAGTGAGTTTATTATTCATATTTGGAGCCTTAACTTGAAAATTGGCAGGTAAGATATACCACTTTGTTCTTTCCTCTATGATTCTTTCATGCTCCAAAAAAGTTCCATTTTATTTCATTGTAAAGGGGTAGTAGGTACTCATTCCATTCAGAATTGTAGAGCAGGACAATAAATAGTAATTATCCTTTGGATGTTCTAAATGCTAGAAAGGTAGTTAGAAAAAAAGTGACACATCTATTATAGCATCTCAAAGTCCTTAAAAATGATCCAATCCAGTGGTGTCAAACAACTTCCTGTGGGGCAAACAAAGCCCACAACACTCCAGAGTGGGCCTGAAACAGATTAAAATGTAATTGGGAAATATTTAATGAAATAAGTAAAAATACAATAAAACATAGGTAAGGTTAATATGTAGTTGTCTAAGTCAGTATGTGGTTCCCAGACATTCTTATGTATGATTTGTTGTTTCATTATAAAGATGAGGAAAATGAGGCCAGAATAGTTAGGCGGTTTACTCTAGACCAAAGAAATAGTTATCTATTGCAATATTAACAGGATTTTCAGATTTTTAATGGTTCTCACCTTTGAGATCATCACTTTTTAAAAATAGTTGCTTTTTGACCTAATTGTCTAATTAGGAACATCAGAGGTAGGAAAGCACTGATCCAAGTCAGTTATCCCTATTTTCTTCTCTCACTCACTCATTCAACAAATAGCTTTTTGATTCACTGAAATTCCAGAAGTATGTGTGTAATAAAAACTCTATCACTTGTTCTAACAGAAATAATAATGTTAATATAAGAATAGAGCCAGTCAGCCCAATATCCATTTCAATTCAACTAACATTTTCTTCTGTGTATAGAGCACTGTGGGAAGCTAGGTGGCTCAGTGGATAGAGTTCCTGAGTTCAAATCTGACCTCAGACATTTACTAGCTATGTGGCCCTGGGTAAATCACTTAACCCTGTTTGCCTCAATTTCCTCATCTGTAAAATGATCCAGAGAAGGAGATAGCAAATCACTCCAGTATATTTGTCAAGAAAATCCCAAATGGGGTCACAAAGAGTTGGACATCACTGAAGTGACTGAATGACGGCAACCATAGCAGTGTGTTGGGTGATATAAAATTTACACATACTAGTGAATCTGGACTAAAATCAGTCACAGAAAAATGTGATATAGGCAACATCGTTTAGACCTGCCCAACTACCCAGGTATCATTTTTTTTGCTCCTCTGGGATCCTCAGTACAGCACCCTATCCAGGTTTAGTCTCCCAATATTCTTCAATCCTATTCCTTCAGAAGTTATCTGGTCTGTTCTTAAGGCTTTGGAAAGCAGTAGCTTAGTCAGCTCTCCTTAATTAAATAAACAACATGATGTTATATGTTTTATATGTTGCTACTTCCAGGATATATTTGCACAGTAAAAAAAAGAACTCGAGAGGGTAACGCCTTAATCCAAAGCAATGTTTCTTTTTGGTGGGAATTTGAGACTGGTGGAATGGTAGAGGAGAGATGTATTAGTTGGAGGTAAGGGCTTCTCAGTGCACTTTATTTTTTCAAAAAAAAATTTTATTTTTAATTCGTGACATAAAACAAGCATTTCTATAACACAGTAGAATGAAAAAAGATGATTACACATGAAACTACAAATTATGTACAACTTGCTATTCCTTTTAAACGTATAATAAAATTATCATGTAAATTTCTTTTTTCCTTCCCTTCCCCCAACCCTAAAGATGGCTACCATTAGAAACACATAGTTATATGTGTGTATATATATATATGTGTGTGTGTGTATATATATATATATATATATGTGTGTGTGTGTGTGTGTGTAAAATTATTCTACGCAAACTTCTATTTATCAGTTCGTTCTTTGGATGCAGATAGAGTATTTCTTCATATGTCCTTTATAGTTAATTTGGATATTTATAATCGTCAAAATGACTTATTCGCTCAGTGTCGTTCTTAAAATAATATTGTTGTTATGGTATACGATGTTTTCTTGGTTCTGCTCATTTAACTCTTCGTTATTTCATGCAAGTCTTTCCATGTTTTTCTAAGATCAGTCTTAATGATCATTCTTAGTGTACTTTAAGCCATACCATATAGGTAACTGCCCACCTAATAATATGGCACTGCTTTAAATACAATCTTGGCCTTTACATCTTCTAGCCAATGATTAACACTTCTTCCCTCCCCTGTGCTAAATTAATAACAGATTTTGTTCAAAAAAATTTTCAACATGTGAAGATGGCAATGTAGTTTATGCTGATTCAGCTGATATACCTTCAGTAGCTTTCATGGAAACCAAAGATGAGAAAGGCCTAAATTACATGGTATTAGCTAAAGAACGCACCCAAGATTAACCAAATTCAGAAAGTCCCCTTAACTTGTAGAAATGGGATCCTTTGACCTTAGGAAAGAAGAGAAGGAATCACACACAGACAAAGGAATCTGTCAAGATAAACAAGCGGCTTACTGCCCTCTTCTTGGCAAGCCTAAGGACATGAACTATGTTCATCTCACTCACAGTGATTGTGAAGATGCGCCCAATTAATATCAGCTACATTTGGGAAATGTGGGTTTCAAGATACTTAGTCCCATTAATCTAGAACTTAATGAAAGCTTCAATTCTAGCAGACAGGGAGGAGTCATGATTTAGACCTGGGGACT
Source organism: Phalanger gymnotis (assembly GCA_028646595.1). NCBI lineage: Eukaryota > Metazoa > Chordata > Mammalia > Diprotodontia > Phalangeridae > Phalanger > Phalanger gymnotis. The sequence continues at coordinate 128,065,190 of CM053627.1, forward strand.
AAAAGTAGAAAGTTCCCGAATCCTAATCTTGGCTCTGATACTCATTCTTGCTGAGGTCTCAGGAATGCCATGTACCATCCCAACTGCTTAACCCTCAGTGCAACATAGAGGGCGAATTACTAAGCATTTGGAAAGCAGTTGGAGGACAAAAAAAAAAAGCACAAGATTGGAAGGGATTTTCAGAAGGCACTTAATCTTAGGCTATTCCCTAATCTTTCGGCAGGACTGCACCAAAATAACATCCCGGGCAAAACATTAGATATGCTAAGGAATTCTGAAGGCAGGTGACCCCCAAATAATGAGCGTTCACGAGGATAATATCCAGAAGTGAATGTCTGCACAAAGGAAGATTCCAAAGGAAGAAGGGGAGGAGGCCCATGCAGCTACATTCCTCCTAAAAGGAAGAACTATCAGTCTCACAACAAGAAGCAGGACATCCATTTGAAAATGTGTTATTTAAGGCTATTATCTTATTTGCCAAATAAACGTCTCTGTCCCAGACAGGCTGAAAGCTTACATAGTGAACTTTCTTGTTTTGCAAAAGTACTGCTCCCTGACTTTTTGCTGTTTTGGAAGTTAAATGATAAATATAAAGAAATATTCCATTTTTGCACGTGCTTTTATAAATAAAATAGTTAAATTTCTACTTGGGGCCAAATGAGTCATACTGGAAACCTTGTAATATAAATTCGGCCGATTCAAGCTATGGGGAGTAGCCATAGGATAGAATTAGAAGATCTTGGCTCTGCTATCTTATATAGTCAAGTTTGGACAAGTCTTTTAACATCTTAGGCCTCAGTTTCCTTATTTGTAAAATGAAGGGGAAGTGGATTAGATGACATCCAAGGTCTCCCTCCAACTTTAAATCTATGATCTGAAGATCCTAAGTGGGCAGCTAAGTGGATAGAGTGCCAGGCCCTGGTCAAAGCACTTAACCCTGTTTGCCTCAATTTCTTCATCTGTGAAATGAGCTAGAGAAGGAAATGGCAAAGCACTCCACTATGTTTGCCAAAGAGAATCCCAAATGGGGCCACAAACCGTCAGACACTGCTGAAAAATGACTAGCCTTGATCCTGAATCTTTTTGCTGTTATTTGTAATGTGTGTGGCCTCAGGCAAATAACAACTTCTCTTAGGCTTTAATTTCTTCATCCATGAAAATGATTGGGCTAAACTTAGGTGATCTTTTATTTTGTTGACATTGTTGAGTCAGCCCAGGGTCACACAGCTAGTAAGCATCTGAGGCTGGATTTGAACTCAGGAAGCTGAGCCTTTCTAACTTCAGGTCCGGCACTCTATCCACTGTGTCACTTACTTATCTACATGATCTTTCACGGTCTTCACAATTCTCAATCCTGTGATCTCCGATCATCTAGAAATTATTCTAAAAATATTAAGCTAGGAATGGGGGCAGGAGGAGGGAAGAATCTATCATAAAAAAATCTAATTTGACTTTCTGAAGTTAGCTCTTTAGGCTTTAGACCCTCACCTTACCTCTTTATGATCGGTTCTGAGAAGGCATTCTTTATGAGACTTAGTTGAAATAGTTAGTTATGATGTTAGATATAAGAAAGAATATTTTGGCAGTAAGGGTCATCCAGCATTATTATGGAAGGGGGTTGTAGAAAGTTTTATCTGGGATCATTTATCATTATTACAACTTAGATACTGTTCCCTTTACAAAGCTCCCCAGTGGATAAGTGGAATAGGCAGGGACAGGAAACAGGCAATGCTTCATTATTAACATAAACAGACTTGAAAAAGGTATCAAGGATGCTAGCTCCTTTGCAGAAAACAATATCAGAGTGTCTGATATATATAATATATCATATAACATAGTAATCGTTATCATCATCATCATTAATATAGTACCTACTATGCGCCAGGCACCACACTAAGGGCTTTACAAAGATTATATCATTTAATCCTAACAAGAGCTCTGCAAGGAAGGTGCTATCCTCATAGAGGTTAAAGGATTTCCTAGAGTCACACAGCAAGTACGTGTCTGAGGGCAGATTTGGATTCAGGACTATTTTCAGACTCAGTACTCCATCTACTGTTCCATCTAGCTGTCTCCAAGCCCAAGTGCACATTGGATTTTCTACCAAGGGTTTCCTTAGCCTGAAATACTTCCCCACCCACTGCCTTTCTCTGCATAGCTAAATCCTATCCATTTTTCCAGACTCAGCCCCAAACCTAAATTTCTATTTTCCCCGTCCACCTTAGCCTAAAGTGATCTCTCTTTATTTTGGATGATTAATAATGCTATAAGCTACTCTAACACTACTAACATGGGAGATAGCATGGTATAGTGCAGGGGCATTGGATTTGGAGTAGAATTTTGGTTCAAATCTTGGCTCTGCTACTTACTACCTGTGTGACCTTGAGTAAATCCCCTAGCCTCTTGGGACTTCAGTTTCCTTATCTATAAAATAAAAGTGTTGGATTAGATGACCTCTGAGGTCTTTTTCAGCTCTGAATCTAGGACCCTAGCATCTATACCAGTAATATAAAATTTAAATAGAAAAAGGGGCCACTAAATCATACTGTGAGTCTCATATGGACTTTGAAAACCACATATTAACATTATTTGTTTTATTGTATTTTTATTTATTTTGCTAAATATTTCCCAATTGAATTTTAATCTGGTTCAGGCTGCATTTGGGAGCATGGTGAGCCACGTGTGGCCCATGGGCTACATTTTATACCTCTGATTCATGCTGTTCATATGGCACTTACTGTGTTACCTTGGATTATCCTGTCATGGGAAAATATCTTATGTCATAACTAGAATGTATACTTCTGGCCAGGGAAAGGAGCATAATGGGAGGGAAGAATGAGGAAAGAGACTCTGTTCTATCCTTTTCATTCATACCATGCTCCCTAGCATGGTAATTAGAAAAGAGTAGGTATCCAATAAACCTTTGTCAAATGATTGATCCTTTTTGGGGGGCCATCTCCAGTCATCCTGATGTATATCTTGCCACTGGAATTAGATGGCTCTGGAGGAGAAAGTGAGGCTGGTGACCTCAGATCTTCCTCACTTAAATCCAATTCATTTGCATGTCGTGGCATCACCTTGTTGATATCATGGTCCTCTTCAAGAACAAAGGACAAACAACAACAATCCTTTTATCTTTCTCACGCCATGTTTCCAGAGAGATTCTGAATGCGGATTCAGTCTATGAAGACAGGGTAGACAACCCATCTCTGGCCCTCCAGGAATTTGTTCTACACCTGGATTGCCCTGTGATATCTGCTCAGCTGCTCAAATAACCAGGTTGACTTTAGGTTCTGGCATGAGCTGGAACTCTTGGTTCTAGGCCTGCTCTGCCCTGAATACAAATTCTTTAATTCTTTTCAGGTAGCTAGCATTTATTCAATGATTTAAGTTTTGCAAAGTGTTCTCTCTCTCTCTCTGTGTATATGTATGTATGTACATGTATACATATTTATATATTGTATTATATAAATGTGTGTATATATATATATAATCTCAAAATACAGAGCACTATCTATCTATATGCCAATTTAAGCCATACAACTACTTCGTGAGGTAGATGTTACTATTGTCCCTATTATACAGTCGAGGAAACTGAGGTTTTGAGAGGTTATGTAACTTGCCTAGGGCCACACAACTCGAAAGTGTATGAGGGAGGATTCAAACTCTGATCTTCCTGATTTGAAGTCTAGTCTCTATCTACTGGCCGCCTAGCTGTCTTAATCTTTGCCCCACAGAAGCGGACCAGAAGTAGACTGACCTCTGGAAATACAGTTTAGATGATGCCAATGTGCATTTGACTCTGTGATGACATCTATCTATTCCCAGTTGGTTGAAATTAGTCCAGTAGGGCTAAGTGAAACCAGGGTCAGGCTGTTCTTTCATCTCAGGCAATCAACAAGCATTTACTAAGCATCTATTCCAGCACATACAGGGCTCTTATAAGTTGCAAGAGGCCCCACAGCAATAGGCCAGAAGAAATTTGAGAGTATCAATTCACTTTTCCTTCTTAGGAGGTCATATATAACAATATCAAATGCTCTCTGTGAAGAAGCTTGCAAACCCTAGCTATTGGCTTAGGGAGTGACTACTGCCCCAGGCCATGACAGGAAAAAACATGGTTCCCCCCTCTTTTTTATTAATTTTTTTTCATGAAAGTGATGAATTTTTAATGAAAAAAATAGCCACAACATTTCATAGAGATGATCTATTAAGGCATAAAAGGGTTACAGTCTGAGTGTGTAAAGGGCTACCTATGCTAATCAATTTATGAATCTTTGTAATATACAATATTATAAACAGAATAAAATAGAATAGAAAATAGAAAAATAGAATAAAATAGAAATTTAACATTATTAATGGCATTTTCCCATAAATGATGAAAAATAAATTAATGATTCAATTAACTTCCACATTCAGATAACCCAAATATAGCTTTTGTGTATGGACAATAATGTTGACTTACAGCAAATTAAAAAAAAACCCACCACAACAAATATTTTCTTTTCAGGTACATTCTAGACATTTTCAGAGAAGAAGGGCAGATACATTATTGAAGCTTTGCTATATGCCTTCTTAAAGATACATACATCATCTATTGGTTTAAAATTGGAGTTCTACACCTTTTAGGAATGGGACATTGGAACCAATATATCTTAAATTACTATGATAAATATTTGGAGGGATGTCAATTCCAGTTGAGCTGTGTGGTTTCTTAGAGATTTTTTTTAACCTCAAAGTTGTTGAGGTCTAAAGACTTCAAACCTGGGAGATGTAGGCCAGCAAATCAATTTCCATTTTGTTTGTAAGACTTGTGCCAAGACAAAGTGCTGCCCAACGGGGAGAAGCTGAAATGTTCAAGTGCATATTGTTCATTCCTTCATTCATTCACTCCATTCATTCATACATTCAAGTGCCATGGGGATTGGTCTCTGGCACATATACAGAGTGTATCAGTATCTCTGCTAATGCAAATTCCCCATGTGGAGAGGCTCTGGAGCTTTCTTCCAGGAGAGTTGTGATGATATCGAATGGAGGCATCTCAGTGAGATTGTACATCCTGTAACTGGTTCCTGTCCGCTAACCATTTGATCAGAAATCTTTTTGATCAGCTCAGTATCTGAAACTAGGAGGATCTTCAAAAAGATCTTAATTCTGTCTTGGACTAATCTCTTTGAATCATTATCTTCAGCTGAAATATCTCCAGCTGCTCTGCCTTTAGGTTTAATCTTTTGCTAATGGCACCCAGTGAGAGACAGTGCTGTAATGAAAGAAGCCTTAGGCCCTCCCCACCAAGGCCATTATATGGTCCTTTGGATACAGGCCTGGGTTCTTTGCCCATCTAGACGTTTGCTCTGTTCCATTTTAGGTGAAAAAAAGATGGAGAGCATTGTTCTAGAGTCCCTACATCCAGACAATTCAGCATGACTGACCCAAGGAATAAAGAATAACCTTTGGGACTCTGCTCAGAGTAAGAAATGATGGCACAAATGTTATTCTAGGAATTGGGCTAATTTCAAGCCATTATCTCCATAGACTGAGATGGAATAAGAGTGTGGCCTAGGGGTGTTGGGAGGAAATATGTACACTCTTGTTCTTGTTATTTCTTTGAAGTAAATATCCTTTGGTATAAGCTATTTGCTGTTAAGTGGTTGAACGGAACTGGGGTCTAGTCCCTGGCACCTAATGGGGGCGGGGAACACAATCATGGAAGTGCGTGTGTGGGGGGGGTGTCAAGTCAATACCAGTAGAGGAGATGCTCTAAACCCCTTAGAGTCCCTTGCAGAATCTTGAGAAGAGATATAGTAGGTCTGGCTCTGGGAGAGAGAGCCAGATCATACTCATTACCCATTCATTCAACAAATACTTACTGAACACCATCATAGATATGGAAAGGTACAAATGTAACATTTAACAAAATGGAATTTTCAAAGATGTATGCCCTGTAGATGCTTGTTTGAGCCTGCAATTTGTGTGGTAGCTATCGGGTATCTAAAAGGTGATAATTTGATATATAGCTGAAAAACATGATAAAAATACCATTCAGTCACTTGATTAGACTTTTTATACAAAAATTAGCTATTTTTAAAAATAATAGCATAAAATAAACTTACTATATTTTTATGTTAACTTTAAAGCAGAATGGAAACCTAAACTTTTCATTTTTTTTGGTGAGGGAATTGAGGTTAAGTGATTTGCTTAAGGTCACAGAGTTGGTAAGTTTCAGCCAAATTTGAAGTCTGATCTTGCTGACTATAGGGCCAGTGTTCTAGCCACTGTGCCACCTAACTGCCCCACTTTTTATGTGTTCTTGAAGTAAGATTCAAAGAATTGGAGTAATTTAGACATTAACTAGTGTGTTTTATACAATCTAGATTATTATCTCATATTTTCTTAATTTATTATAACACTGAGTTTACTCTATAGGCTCTAAATAGAATTTGCTGGATCTTTTTGCTTTAAATGAAAAGCTAAATGATAATTCAAGAAAATAATACAAAAAAGACATAGCTTTTACACATCACTTTAAGGTTTGCAAAATGCTGCATAACTATTTCATTTTATCCTCATAATAATTCTTGGAGGTAGGTATAGCATGTAATACCTATGAACCTCCCACCTCCACAAGTGGGTGGCATAGGAGATATCCTATCATATGTCTTCATTGAAGTCCTGCTTGATTTTATGATTTTGTTATACTCACTTTTGATTTTTTGGCATGTAGTTGTTCTTTCCACTTACATTGTTGGAGTTAGTGTGTATATTTTTTTCTTTGCTCTGCTTATTTCATTCTGCATCAGTTCATGTAGCTCTTTCCATGCTTCTCTGTATTTATCACATACATCATTTCTTACAGCATGGTAATATCCCATTAAATTCATGTACACAATTTGTTTAGCCATTCTTCAATCGATGGACATTAACTTTAGCTCTAACATTTTAATGTATGTTTCAAAAGTCAACCTGATGCCTTCCCCTTCCTGCCCCCCCCACTTCCCCTTCCCTTTTCTCTCCCAGCCTAGAAGTGCAGAGTCCAAATCCCTCCTATCCTTAGGAAGCCTGGTGCTAAAGCACCTAGGCAGCCCCTTGTTCCCAGAGGCTCACTCTACCAATGCAAAATTTAGTGCAGACACCTGATTGGCTTAGTCCATTGTAGCTCAGAACTCCCAGTTTAAGAGATCCATCAGCTTGTCTTACTTGTGCCAGGGATTACAAGTATGTGTCACCACACCCTTTGCTTTCAAAGATGCCGCTACTTATCCACTGTCAGTAGGGCATGGTGTTGCTTTTCTAGTAGTGGTGATACTTTACCCTTTGCTAACCACACTCTTGATCCTTGGTTGCCTTATAAGTAAGTCTATACATCAGAAGATATCTGGTCAGATGTCTTGAGGCAATGAAACAGACTTATTTTTCCACCCATGATGGAAAGAGCTTGTCCTAAGAGGGGAAAGAACCAATAGTACTTTGACCAACTGAGCTTCGACTTTTAATAGTTTACAATGCATAAGAAAAAGGGGGGGGCAATAGTTTATTTGCCAAGTGGATTTTTCTGAACCTTCAATTCTACTTATAATGACATTTGTCACTTCTTGTTGACATTGTTTCTTGGCTCCATTAAATAACTAGGAACCCTTCGGTTCAAAAATAGGTGATGATTAAAATTATCATTAGTATTCATTAATGTCATATCTACAATTATCACTGCCATCATTCATTAGTTTAGAGATTTGGAAGTTTAAAATATGAAATTGCATAATATCAGAGTAAAAGCACAATATTAAATACAATCAAGTACATTCCGACTCTATCAAGATATGGAGGTCGAACATTTCTCTACTTCCTTTTCTTATTTCCAGCTTAAAACAGCAATTTTAAAGAGCCATTGAAGAATTTGTTTTTAAAAGTAATCTTTGAATAAAGTAGGTGTGAGCAAATATATCAGTATGTTCTTTCTGGATCATAAGCTTATATATCTTGAAGGCAAGTTTCCTTCTCAAATTTGTCTGTCAGTATTGGTACATCTCAGTGCCAAGAAAGGAAGAAAAAAGAAAAAAAAGGATGATACAAAACCAGGTCTTCACTCTCTCTGCAAAGAAGTGGTCCCTGATTTCTAGACTACAGACCACTGGACAGAGTTTTATAGGAAGGAAAGAACACTTTCCAGAAAAGTGAAAGAATGCAATTACTGGAGCAATGCTCAGTTACTTTCTAGGGGTAGTCCTACTCTGGATAAAAATTTCTCCAAATAGGAAGAGGGAAAGGGTTGTGATAAAACAGGGATAAATGTTTTTAAAGTGTCTGGCAAATTTAGTTTCTATTTTGTCATCCTTTAATTACATCACGGGTAGAAAGTGGGTAGCTATTGATGGTGGAGGTGGCAGAAATATACTGATTAGGGAAAGGAATGTGAGGAGGATATAAGCAGGTCTTAATTATAGTTCCTGTTTTTAGCAAATGTTAACATCTTTCTAGGTTCTTGAACTTTTATTTTCCAACATGTTTTTATTTAAGATCATAAATTTAGAGTGATAACTCAGAAACCACTTAGTCCAATCCTGTCCCCTCACTCTCCAAAACCTCCCACCCTGGGCCATTTTTTAGGCAGATAAGGAAAGAGAAATGGTCAAAGGTAAGATCATATAGGTAGTAAGCAAGTGAAAGAGAAACTTTTTTCCAAAAAATTCTATAATAAATAGTAAACTAAATTGCCCTGGTAATATATTCACGTATGGTAAATATGTTCACGTATTAAAATATGAGCTCCATAAGAATGATAAAATTTTAGTTGGAAACATTATTACTAGCCTCATTATCATCATGAAAAAGCTGATTAGGACACTGGATTCTAAAATGCCCTAACTTGCAATTTTCTTTAAAAAGAACATTGTGAACATATATTTTTCTTGGATTACACTTATATATCATTAATTTGTCTATCTCGTTGTCATATGAAAATAATGATAATGTATTTGAGGGGAAATAAAAATCCTTTCAGTTGTTCATCAAATGAAGTGTGTATATGGCATTAGTATGCAGGGGGTAGGCCAGAGTGAGAGAGCTTAGAAATAGAAATGTCACTTGGATCGGCTTACATTTCAGGAGATCTTTTTTCTGAATTCTTCTAAATCAATTCTTGAGACAGTTAAATTTGTCACTTCATTTATTCCCAGAAAATTTGATTTTCACAGGCATGCAGTCCTGTAGAGCTTATTATTTTAAGAGATGGAGAAATTGGAGGTGGAAATAACATGCAATATTAAAACTTGGATTCTATTTTTGCTGAATGAGTTAATATATCAGTGTTCCTGAAAGTGGAAGCTTCAAATAGTAGAATAGTGAAAGTGCCAAAAGAATGCTAATTTAATAAAGAAGTTAAATGCATGCTTCTCTAAAGGTTAAGCATTGACCCCTGCTTAGCAAAATATTTTTGTCTTCCACCTGCCCCACCCCCAAATGCCTATTTTGCTCAAGTTTGTTTCCCCTGGTCGAATTAACCTTTGCCAACTCTTTCCATGGCCTCTCTTTCCTTGGACTGTTGATGTTCTTTCTAAAGTGGAGGTCATGGCTAGAGACAACTGGGAGCTGTTCTTAGAGTCTGTCTTTCCTTTTTAGGTTATGAGGGTCTCTGTGTGTTTAGGATAAAATGATTGACAGCTCCACTCCAGCCCCAATTAGCACCCTATAATTTATTAGCTTCTCCTTTCAGATTATGCGTTAACTTCACAAATATTTCAACCACGGAAACAGCAGCTATCAAGTATCTCTTTCCTGATCCAACTCTCTGGGGGTGTAGTTAAAGACGGGAAAGGGCAGTACAGTTGGTCTGCCGAATGAGAATATTCATTTGTGTCCAGGCCTGTCTGGGGGGCATGCATGGCTGTCATTTCTGTTTAAGGCTTCATAATTGTAGAAACATACATGTGTTGATATATATGTACATGGGTACAAATACCACACTGGATTAGGGTTTAGTTTGGAGCAAAGAATGATAGATCAGGATATTCAGTGAAGGTTGGAAGAGTCCTAGAGGTACAATTAGGAAGAATTGGGTTCAAATTTTTACCCTGGGACTTACTAGCTATGTTCCCAAGGATAAGCCTTAGTTTTTCTATCTATGAATTGGGGATAACAATATCCATAGTACCTATCTCAGCATTGTTGTAAAGCTAAAATCAGATAATATTTTAATATATATTAATGTCAATTATTATTTCAAGTAGGGTCATAGTTGTCTAATTGCACCGCGTGTGTAAATGCCAGAGTTTCGGGTTATACAAACTGCAATGGTAATCACTAGCATGTCAACAGAGGGTCTATGCCTTCACTAGAGGTTACAGAAATGTGAAGTAAATCTTGAAAGTCTAGTAAAGGAAGGGAAAACAGAGCTAAGAATATACAAGGGGTATTCACTAAAACAGAAAGAATACTTCCTTGTAAAATTTTTAGAAAATTTAGGGAAGAGGAATGATGAAACTTTTTAGAGCTTTGGTTTAGTCTCATCAATCTTTCTTTCAAACTGTTTTTCCCCTCTCATTATCTTTCAGGTTTTCTTCTCTAATACAATCCTACTTTCTTATGCACCTAGCTACAATGTTATTTAGTGCATTTTTAGATACCTTTTACATGGCAAGTACTTCTATGGAATAAAATTTGTTCAATATTTATTTCTGCCTTCCTTAATCTTTCAGTTAAGGATATTTAAGACCTCATTATGTGTATTTGCATATTCAGGGACATGCAGACACACACACACACACACACACACACACACACACACACACACACACACACACACACGAGTTTGTGACTGAGCAGACTGCAGATTACAGTTCCTGATGCTCTAAGCCTTACTTCACCCAAGTGTAAAAGGGACCAGAAACTTTACTACTCACTCAGAAAGACTGGCAAGAGAAGCTGCTTGTCAGCGATCCCTGACTCCAAAACACCCACCACCTCTACCCTCCCCCACTCCGGACCCAAAGCAATCTTAAGCCCTTGCTAGGACTTGCCATGCATGGAAATAGAACTTCAAAGGGAAAATGAGAGGAGATGGTAACTCCTCCTGGACTAAAGGAAAAGATAGGACAGATAAAGTTCCCTGTAGATGGGCGACGAAAGTTCTCAGCCAGAGGGCAAGCAGCAAAGAGATTACTTGGTGGCGGAGAACTGTCTCTCCCCTTTTCATCGCCTCTTTCTCGGTCCAGTCAGTGGGTAAGAAAACACCAATGCCAGGAATTCTCAATAGCCAGTATGGTAGCTGGAAGGAGTCCTGGAAGAGTCAGATGGCCTGGGTTTGAATTTGAGCTCCAACACTACCTAGCTGTGTGACTGTGGGCAGGTCACTGAAGCAGAGATAAGAATCCTTATCCTGGCTAATTCTCAGCTGGCTGAGGAGAGTACCTTGAAAATGTGAAAGTCTTCTGGAAATGTGAGTTATTATTTGGAGAAGTTAATTTTCCTCTACAGAGGGCCTAACTTTTGTATATATCCTGCCCCACTTAGGCAGAAAGCTATGGACTCCTAAGTTTCTGAGTGCACAAAACATATAGGATTACAAAGGAAACCAATTGTACTGAAATATAATATCTCTCTATCTAATCTACTAATCTACCTGTCTATATCTATTCTCTCTCTCTCTCTCTCTCTCTCTCTCTCTCTCTCTCTCTCTCTCTCTCTCTCTCTCTCTCTCTCTCTCTCTCTCTCTCTCTCTGTCTGTCTCTATCAGGAAGCAGATATGTAGTGAGTAGATAGAGCAGGAGTCAGGAAGACCCAAGTTCAAATCTGACCTCACACACTTACTGTGTGACCCTGAGGAAGCTGCTTAGCCTGTGCTTGCCTCAGTATTCTCTGGTATAAAATGGGGATAATAATACCACATAACTCCCAGGGTTTTGTGAGGACCGAATATTTGTACTTATTACATGATTGCTAGTTATTATTATTAGTAATATTATGATTACAAAACAAATGCATAGCCCCTCTGAAATTTATCTATGGGCTCCTGATGAAGAATCCTTGGTCTGCAAGGAGCCTGCAAGTCAGATGCAGCATCAGTAAAATTTTCATTCTTGCTTTTTAAATGCTCGTTACATTTAAATCCCATTTTCCTTCATAAGATTCTCCAAAGATTGCACTGAATGTCTCAATTACTATTGCTGCAGCTGATTCTATGCTTTCTTAATATGAGCAGCGTTGAGGAAGGGTAGTTAGGACGTAGAGTCTTTTACTCTAATCCCTCTGACAAAATTATCTTTAATGCTTATTCTAATTAACAAATCATCTGGGTGTTTTTACATGTTTTATATGAGTAAGAATGGAGGGTAATGAGGCATTTCTGTCATGATTCCAAGTGTTAAGGTTGATTGAATTTGCCTATGCTCTAGGACCCTCCATACTATGGTTAAGATTGTACAAAAGGCACGTGCTGTGTTTTTCATAAGCAATTTAGTCATAAATGTTAGCACTGAGCCAAGGACAGTGTTACATGCCTATGGTCCTTGCTCCTGGGGAGGTTGAAGCTGTTGGACTGCTTGAGTTCAGGAGTTCTGAGTTGCAGTAGGGCTGCACAGTGCACAGTGCAAAAATGGTAAGCACTCAGGAGCAGAGGTCACCAGGCTGCCTAAGAAGGGACAAACTGGCCTATGTCAGAAAAACAGAGATTAAAGTCTCCATGTCAACTGATGTTGGGGTCAAGTTGTAAATGGCCACTGCATTTCTAGACCAAGAGAGATAAAGAGACCCATTCTCTAAGAAAAGAAAATAGCACTGGAAGGAAATTTAGAGGTCATCCAGATCAATCCTCTCTTTCTATAGGTTAAGAGAATGAGGCTTAGGTTATTTGATCACCTTGGTCACTTAACTGGCACAGCCAGTCTTTAAACCCCTGAGACTTCTGGCTCCAAAATCACTGTCCTCTATACTATGCAATGCCACCTTCACACCATGTGTAGCTCAGAGTAAGGATCTGACTGATTAGAAGCCCGGACTACAAAATCCATTCCAGCACGTTCTGACTTTATCTCAAAAGGGCTACAGAATACTAAATATGTAAGCTTCCCCTTCTTGACAGGAAAAGGAACCCAGAAGAGAAAGCTTTACCTTGTCTGGGGATTGTACTGTCACTTCTCTATGCAGTCGTTCAGTGGAAGCTCGCGGAGTCAAAGGTTGTTGTCATTCAGTCTTTTCAGTCATGCCTAACTCTTTGTGACCCTATTTGGGATTTACTTGGCAAAAGTACTGGAGTGGTTTGACATTTCCTTCTCCAGCTCACTTCTGTAGATGAGAAACTGAGGCAAAAGAGGTTGAGTGACTTGCCCAGGGCCACACAGCTATTAAGTATCTGAGGCCAGATTTGAACCCAGCAAGATGTCTGACTCCAGTCTCAGCACTCTATCTGCTTTGCTACCAAGATGCCCCAATCAGAGGATCTGGTTCCAAATCCTATCTACGCTACTTTGGGCAAATCATTTCGATTCTTATCTTAAGATCTTTATCTGTAAAATGAGGGGCTTGGACCCCCTAAATCACTAAATCGATGAACTTATGGTCTCCCCTTCTTAGATATCAGCATTGAGCTGTACCAGCTGAGATCCTCAAGTAGGCCTAAAGTTCTTTTGATTTTTTTTTTTGTCTTCGACACCAGACAAACCTTCATGAGACTTGGTAGTTAAATGAGATAGAACTTGATGAAAGTATGTTATTTTAAAAGTCCCAATTAGTTACAGAGGAAAGGTTGTAATTCTTCTTTAGAATTGTCTAAGAAGAGCATAGATAGAAACCATAAGGGTAGTTTCATGGTATTTCTGCTTGAAGCAGAACGGATAATTTCATCTTTTCTAGACCTGTAGTTCTGTAGCGCCTAGAGCCTGGTATCTATGCTTTGTTACATAGCCTTATTTTCCTTTCTCTACCTACTCTATGGCAAAGTCAAGTGCCAAATTAGCCAGTAGAAAACAAGAATCAATAAGCAGGATGATAGACATGAGATATACTTTGGGGTATAACACGATAGGTGGCCAGACAAACCTTACCCACATTTTTTCAAGTTCTCAGACTGATACATAGTAGATAGAAAAAAACAATACATTTGTTGTCAACTATCACGACTTTCCTAAGCTAATGAACTAAGCAGATTGTGTTAATTCCCACAGTTCTCGAGGTTGTTCTAGCTACAGAACTGACTACTTTGCTTCTCAAATTTCAATGCAGGTCAAAGTCTTAACTGTCAGCTAATTGAATGAGGGCAATCTAAACACAATTCCAAATGCCTTCCTCCTGGAAGCTCAGTGAATTGCGCACCAAAGACATTTAGCAGTATGATATAGTGGTAAAGAGAAACCATACTATTTTGTAGTAACGATATTGCCAGATTTTAATTTGGATTTGGTTTCTGGGCTTAGTTTGTCAAAAAAAAATGAGCAAATACAGATTTCAAAACTATTCTAAGAGATGATAGTTCTAGTTTGCCTAAAAAACTGAAGATGATCGATCAAGAGACTTGGATTCTTGTCCTGGTTATGCCTCTCCTTGTATGAATGACTCTGGGCACGTCACTTATCCTTTCTGAGCCTCAAATCATTTGTAAAATGAGAGAAAAGATTCTTTACTGATCCACTTCTCAGAGCTGTTGTAAAGTGGCAATGAGATAACATTTACAAAACTTCTGAATGAGAATTGTTAATTAAAATATAAAGTACAAATGCAAATTATTATTATCACCATGTAAATATATCTCTATAAATTAAATCTTTTACCACAAATGGGTTGGGCATTTTTATTCCACCAGAAACAATGTTAGGGAGTGTATTTCTTTTATGAAGCAACACAATGAAGATATAATAAACAGATATCTTTAATGTATGTTTCATCCTCCTTACTACCTGTTTTGCCACCTCACCCCCCTGAAACATCTAAAGTGACAGAATGAGAAAAACACAGCTACGACAAAGAAGTATTAAAAGAAACTGAGATCAGTTGTCCACAGTTCACTCCCTGGACATTTCCCTTCCTTGTGGTGCTTCCCAGTTGTTCACCATGAATTTTGTCAAGGTTTGGAATTTTTGTTGTGTGTGTGTTTTTTCCCTTGGGGGGCAAAATTTGTGACATGGGGCAGAGAAGAGGAGAAAAGTTTCACATTTCATCATAAAATGTTTCTTGTAAAAAAAATAGATATATCCAATACAATTGTTGTGCCAATCGCTGCGAAGTGCCACCTCAGTTGTTGTATTTCTGGAGTTTGAACAGTTGTCCCTACAACAGCTGCATTTTAGTAAGCCCAGGGCAGGTGGCCCCAGATAAGCCACTTGCCATTCATAGTCAGGATGAGCCATCTTGCTCGGTGTTCATAGTCCAAAGGAAAGAGTCTGTGTGGTTTGGGGTTTTTGTTGTTGCTGTTGTTGTTGTTGTTGGGGAATGGAGACAGAGGAGTGGGAAGTAGATGGGGGCAAGGAATGAAGGTATGGCAGGGAGTGACAACTTTCTTTTTACTTCTTCAATGCAAAATACAAATCCATTTTAAAATCTGAGTATTTTGAAGTCTGTAGTGTTACCCTCACACTATACAAGAGAATCCACTTGAACAGAAAATAGGTTCACACCACAAAAGTCCACTTCCTGTGATTTCATATCACCACATAAAAAAATGTTCACCCAGCTACCAAATCTGACCACAGATATTTCTAGTGAATCAGCCAAAAAGTTGTTAAATCAAGTTGAGGGTCTTTGGACATGCTCTTTGGGCAGAAGGAATTTCTTTTGAACAAAGTCTTTAAGGATATGTTTGCATGTGTTTTTTTCCTGACACAGCAAGTAGTTTGATGTCTTTGCCTTTCCCCCTGTTCTCATCCCTGAAGTGAGGGGCATGGATGCTGAGGCTGGTGGGCTGGTCTGAAGGGAAAGGAAAGGGAAAACTCAGGACCTTTTCGGTCATCAGATCAGATCAGCTCAGGAGGGATCCACCACAGAAGGAATAACGGCGAGCTGCAAACCAAGATCAGAAGCTGTTACAAACCAACTCGATTTCAGCTCTGAAAGTCACCAATTGTGCTAGGCAGAGACCTACAAGGAAGGAGAAGGTGGAGGGCAGTCTAAAACCAGTATAGATCCTTGCTTTTGTCCTGAGGCTGCAAACCTGAGAACAGAGAGAAAACAAAACAAAAAAGAGAGAAGGGGGAAAGAAAGGCACAAGATATTTAAGGACAGAGAAAGAAACATCATTGTTTCACTTGTGAGAGTCAAAGAACTGAGCTAAAGGGTTGAATAAAAGTAAAAAAAGCAAAGCGTAGAGAAATATCGAATTTAGACCTCTGGGGCGGGGAGTGGAAGTGGGGAAAGCAAAAACAATGACTAAGTTTAATGTGTTAATACATTTATAAAATTTCATATAACTAAAAATATATTTGTCACTATTTACTTAAAAGAGGTCTATTGAATGTACTTTTCAAGTGAAATTCCTAAAGAGTACCTCTAACGTCTAATTCTAAGGTGACAGTCTTTGTTATCTTGAAAACAGCCCTGTGATTTGTTATTATATGGATGCCCCAGTCACTTATTTTCTTTCTATTAAAATGACTGAACAACTAATGACAAGTGGACATGACACCCAAACCGCAGAGTATTTTACACTGGACATACCACACTTGATCTTTCTTTCTTTGTCTAGCAATGCTATTCCTAAAATTCTTTTGTGTGGAGGTGAAAATAGTAGATCCCATTGCAACCCATCTCCATCCCCCCAAGCTGGCACAAGTCATAGGGGGAGGGGAAGGCAAAACAACCCAGACAAATATGGTATAGCAAGAAAAGCGCTACACTTAGAGTCAGGATTCTTGGAGTCCAATCTCAGTTGTGCAATTTACTAAGTTTATCACCTTAGTTAGGCATGTCATTTAAATATAATCTCAGTTTTCTCATCTGCAAAATGAATTTTCTTCCACCTCTAATATTATGGAATCCTCCAATTAAAATAAGGATCATATCTAGAGTAGGGGCCTATTTCTACTCTGGAATGGAAGTAACTCTGCCGGGAAGAAAAAGAAACTATTTCGAATCAAAAGATTTGCATTCATTACATAAGGGAACCTGAGAATGAGCCTGACTGGGCTCATTCGGGTCACTCTGGGGAAAGGAGAAACAGATGAGAAAAGAAGAGCCCCCCAGTACTTTACCTGAGTCCACATTGAGGCTCAGGCTCTGTCCCATGTCTCCTGCAGGGCTGGGGAAGGGCCCCCCAGGCGTGGTCCATGCTGAGCCCGCTGACTCGCTTTTGCCCAGTTCGCATGGTGGGCTGACTGGTGTGGGCACTGAGGCTGGAGTGAGGCGGTGCTGCCTGACCGAGGCTGGGGGCATCAGCAGTGAACTGTAGCGGGGGTCGAAGTGGGGGCCATAGACTTCATGCATGGAGGCAGGTCGGGGGAAAGCAGTGCCCTGGGCCCCAATTGGCCCGCCCAGGGAGTAAGGATGGTGAGGGTGGGGGTGCGGGTGGTGATGATGGTGATGATGATGATGGTGTGCATGGTGCCAGGGTTCGGCTGCCCCTTGGTGAAGGTGGCTGTGCAGAGAGGCCGGGGAATAGGGGTCTGCTGCAGCAAAGGGGAGGTCGCTGTGAGCTGCAGTCAATGGACTGCTCAGCGAGGAAGCTGTGACTGCCGGCTGGTACGTGCTGTTCCAGAAAGAAGGGGGAAAACTGCGCTGGTTCATCGGGAAGGAGCCGTCTACAGAAAAGATGTGGGATAGGACAAGAGCACAGAGGAAAGAAAGACAGTAGCCACCTCATGAGACCACCTTCTCCATCATTATCATTATCATTATCATCATCATCATCATCATCGAAATGACAGTGAACGAGTTGCTTTGCCTATCTGGGCCTCAGTTACTCATCTGGAAAATGATGGGTTTGGACTAGACACCATCTCTAAAGTCTCTTTCAGTTCTGAGTTCCTATGCTCAATAACTTTTTTAAGGGGAAATTGTTTTTACTAAGTTAGAGACTTCTCCAAGAAGTATAAAAGGAATTGGGGACCATCCTGGTACCCCTGCCACCACTGAGCCACCCTCTTCTTAGCCTATGCCCAGTACTGAGGCTCAACAGCAGGGCTGTCTGGGACAGAGATGGAAAAAGTAGGAAGAAATTTTATATCTTTCTCTGGGGCCTCAGTTTCCTCATTTGTAAAATGGAGACAGATTTGATGACTTTTAAGGTCCCTCCCACTCCTAAATTCCATTAGTGCAATGTCACTTCTCTGGCAGACATAGTAAACTTTTCCCAAAAGGGACATTTCTCCTGTGTGAAATATGCATCCTATTGCATGGATTCTGCCCCTGGAGAAGACTGTCAGGAAAGAATTTTCATTCACTCTATTTTGCCCAGATAGTAGGTGTCACAAATGAAAGCAGCTAGTATGTAAGCGTGTTAGTGTTTGTGTGTGTTGGAGGTGGGGGATGATCTGACTTGTTCCCTGGAAAGCTGGGTAGCAGTGGGCACACTGAGGAAGTCCTACCCAACTTTAAGAAACAAGAATTTCCCAGAAGGCTACCCCAGTCCTGAAGGAAAGAGGTTCTCAATGGGCGTCTGCACTCTTAACTTCTGCTGAGTTCTTGTGGCTGACATAACTGCCCCCAGGCATCTTCACTATAAACACTTCCCATAAAGTGAAAGGTCTGTCTTCACAATCTGTTAGTTAACTAACCATGCTCTTCCTCTCCCCCTTCCTTCTCTGCTCCCCTTACTTCCCACTTAGCTGCCTTAGCTCAGTGTATGGTGCAGGGTGCAGGGTGATGCCAACTCAGACTGTCCAGAATCCTGACTAGGGATTTGGGACGTGTTGGTTATTCTCTTCCTTTCAAAAAGCTGGCTTTCAAATAATGCCTTTGAAGAAACCCCACAACCTTGAAAGGAGAGCAGAGTTTTGGGTTTTTTTTTCAGGAAGGGAAAAGAAGGAAAAGTTTTCTCTGCTCCTTAGGAGTTCGTCAGTGTCCACAATTTGCAGGCCCTCACTATTACCAACTAATGCCCCAGACTCTCCCTAAAACCCACTAGTAACCTTAGCTCTCATCTTTGTTATGTATGAACATTAGCTCTTTCAATCATCCCAGTGGCCTTGTGAGGTGATGGCTATTATTATAAACTAACGTTACAGACAAGGAAAGCAAATTGCAGAGAAATTTGCTCACAGTCATGAAGTTAAGAGCAGCAAGCAAGATCCCAAGGCACACAGTCCCTCCCGTTGTGTGGTATATCACAAACAGTGGTTGACTTTATGCTTCAGCCAGGGGATAATGAAAAGAATTTTGGGTACTTAGGAGTGGAGCAATTGGATAGTGTTGTTTATTAGTATTAGTATTATTTGGGTAGAGGCAGCTGTGGTGTAGTCTATGAAGATCTGGCTTCAGAACTGGGAAGGCCTGATCCACCCTTGCTGTATCACTGCTATAATATCTGAGTAAAGATGCCGAGCTGCTTTGATAGAGGACATTTCTTCATTAGGAAACTCCATCAAAGAAATCACAGGTCCAGTCAACTCTCCCTATTTTGGTAGAATGATGTGTAGAAATCACAATTTCTTCTTTTAAGAAGAAAAGAAGCCTGGGATAGCAGAAAAAAGTAAATTTCCATCCTTTCTTAACAGTCTCTCACTCCCCCTGCCTTTTTTTGTTCCTAATTTCATCATTCCAGAATTTATTCATATGGGAAATTCTTGACTTAGCAAGACAGCTTCTCAGCCTTACTTTTCCCTTGACTAGTTACAAATTAGCTTGCCAAATAAAAATCATTTAGCCTACCAGGGATTCTGGTGGGAGAGGGGATGAGGAGAGCCCCTAGCAGGAATTACTGATGGTAGAGGTGAGGAAAGCTTGGGAACCTCTATGAGGTTCCCATCATCTGAGGTCACCACAAGCTGAGAAAAATGTCTGGTGAAAATACCTAGTGTTCTGGGACTTTAAGGAGAAGGGGATCTATTGGACAGGTTTTTGACAAAAAGAGGTGCTCCCAACTGAACCCTGTTTGTATCTCTCTGATGTACCTGTTAAACTCAACTTTGTAAAATAGGTCTTTCTTTTCCCATTGTGTAAGTCCATTGAGGTCAGTTACTGTGTCTTATTTATCTTTGTAGGCTCCCCGAGAACATGGACTAGTTTTATTGTCTACCTTTATATCTTCAGGGACCACCATAACGGTTGGCACAGAGTAGGCTCTTTAATAAATGTTTTTTTCATTAATTTCTAGCCAACCTCCCTTCCAAGGCCTTGCACATAGTAGACATTCTTTAAATGTTAAATGAATATATGCCTTCCTTTCTCCCATTCATTCTCCTCTTCCCTTCTCCCTCCCACCTCCATCCCTATCCTATCAGAATTTTTGAGAATTTGTTGTCCTTTAGGGTCCACTCTTTTGAATGGGAAAGAGGGACGGGGAGACATTTTCTCCCGTCCCGCCCTCCTCCCAACAGAGAACGCCCCATTTGCTCACCCCTCCACGACCCAGAACTTCTTTGAGTTTTGCTGCTGGCGCAACCGGGCGAGTAGCTACTGGGCTGGCTCAGAGCCCTGCTGAAATGCTCGTCCACCACGGAGCTGATATCTCCTTGGAAATACGTGAACAAGACGCAGCGCGAGTTGATGTACTCTGCCTCCGGGGGGCGCTCTTTCTCCGGGCTGCAGTCTTCCTCTTTGATACTGGCCGGAGTGTTACTGGAGAAGGAGGAGCTCCCGCTGCTGGTGCTGGCATTGCTGCTGCTCTCCGGGGCTTCTTGCATTTTCGAGTAAAAGGCTAGTTTCTGCCAGGTGGGATGGAGGTAGGGGTGGGAGTGGAGTGAAAGGGAGAAAAGAAAAAGTGAGTCCTAATCTTGAGGACAGTTTGGTGTGAGGCTGCAGGACCCTAATCCAGCCTGCACCTTCTCCACCCAGCCTTGGGTCCCCCAAATGAGCAATTTAGGTGTCCCCATATTAAGTGTGGGTGTGTGTATACGTGCGCGCGTTTTTGTTTTTGTTTTGTGTGTGTGTGTGTGTGTGTGTGTGTGTGTGTGTGTGTGTGTGTGTGTGTGTGTGTAGTAATGGGTAGGCAGTCAGCCCAGATTAGGTCCTGCCAAGGATTAACATTCCCAAATTACTAACAGGTAACTGCGAAGTTACCTTCCCAACGTTGGTAGTCAGGCGCTAAGCGCGGAACAGATTCCTACTTCCTACGGCCGTCATCGTCCCAAACGCTCCTTCCTCCCTGTCCACCCGTCAAAGCACCGAACAGTATTTTGGACAAAATCTGGGCTAGGCAAAGTTCGCAAATGGAGGTATCCATAAATCTCCGCGCCTTGGAACCAATCATACGGAGACCCGGCAGAGACAACAGGGTCAACCTAAATGGGGCCTGGACAAACCTGGATTCATTTTAGGGCTTGAGGGAACAATATAAAGAGAAGCTAACCCTCTCCAAGACTTAGGGGAGAGGGAATCAATAAACTCAACGAAGTTATAGGTCGTTGGGTATAGTCTGCAGCAGCAAGTTTTGTCTATAGTTTTATTTAGGAATGAGCAAACCGTATTTGTGGGAAATGAAGAACAAAGATCTTGACCACGAGGAAGTACATTTCAATAAATAGCTCGTGATTACTTCGGTGGCTTGTCACCGTCTTATTAAAGACAGTCCCGGCTTTCTACCTCTTGCAACATTGGGAAAAAAGCCCGGCGTTTTTCTGAGCATTTACAGTAAAACATTAAACCTTTCTATCTTCGCCAAATCAAATCTGTAAAGGAAGAGAAAGCTCTCTTCCTTCAAGATTAATATGTGTTCCCCTACAACTGTCCAAATTGTTTAAGATTGTTCTCTTTTTCTGTCAGCTTGTAGTTGGTTAATAATGACACCGTTGTATCGCTAAGAACTTTAAAAATTTGGATTTTATTCATTGTTGTCCTTTAACGGATCAATGAATAAAGAAATCAACCCAAGTGAAATAACAGATTCTGTGAGAAACTAAGAAGTCTAATAGATAGGAAGGAAACTATTTCCACCTCTCCTCAAGCTATTTTCTCTCTGGCTGGCTGGAAGAAAAAGCTCATTTCAAAGGCCTTAACAGGAACAAATACGTCATTTACAAATATCACTACTTCCTAAATGCCATTTCTTCCCTTAGCTTAAAAGGACTGCTTTCTGAAACCAGGGTCCTACTGAAAGAGAAACTTCAAAGATGGAGGGGTAAAAAATAAAATAAGAATGGAATAAAGGCAAAGAAAACCGTAAGTTTCCAATTCAGCAATTCATTTCCCATACTGAATTAAGGCTTTTTGACTAAACAAATGAGCAAAAGATTTGAAATGGGGGCTGGGATTGATACTAATGTTCTTCAGCGGGAAACCAAGTCTTCCTCTTTGTACTTCGAAAGATTTGGGGAGTCTCCACTACGTGTTTATCGCTTAGTTTCCTGCCTTAAAAATCCATGCTTAGGTTGCATGGACCAGAGTGGGGAAAAGAGGTATGAGTAAAGTGTATTTTCTAACAGGCACAGCTTTTCACGAAGAAAGAACCCTTTCAGCTCCCTCCCTCCCCCCCCTCAAAGAGGTTACAAAAAAGAGTTAAGTGAAACCGATAAAAAGAAAAGCAGTTTCTGAGATGCAAAGATTGTCTCCATTTCGGTAAATGAGGCTCAGGCAAAGAGGCAATGTCGTAACTCCTCTCTTCTGCGGGAAACCAAACAAAACATGGAAAACTGCACACACACCTTGTTAATAAAAGTTATATTAGAAATTTTGTATTTTATGCAATGTTTTTTTTGTAACTGATTGCCATCGTGGAACCACTGCTTAGGGCTGCAGAACCATAAACCACATAATCTGAGAATTGGAAGAGACTTGAGCAGCTATCTAGTCCAACCTGTACACGAAAGACGCCCTGACTATAGCGTAACGGAATTCGCAAATTTGACGTAAACTGAATTTTCACTAAGGGAAACTAAAATTACGAGTGCATTGCTTTTAAACATAAAGGGAATACAAATCTGTGACGGAGCGCGAGATTTAAATTTTCTCCTAAAAAATCGTCTCACATATTTCAGACTAAAACCAACGGAGGACAAGATCTCCGCGAAAACAAGAAAGGGAGAAAATCAAAAAGACCTAGTCTAATTTAGCATCACCATCACGTGGCCGTAAACCAGGCTGTGTAGAAACAAACAACCCAACAATACCAAACCCAAGAGAGGATTAGCAACCCAATTGAAACCTTCCAGCAGAAGCAAAGGAACAAGCAAAAAGGCTTTGCTTAATATGATAGCAGAAGAGTTGTCCTACTTGGCAGCCCCTGCTTCTGGAAGGCGTTTGCTAATTGCTCAGACATCGGAGACCACGATTAAAGATGACCCAGGCTCACTGCTCGGGGGCAAGGAGTGGTGCGACTCTTTGAGAATTCTCAGAAGAGCCACCGAACCTAGGGTACAAATGGCGTCCGTGTCAGAAGGTCAGAAATCCCATTCATCGCGAGCCCAAACTCCGGGTCTGGTCTCCGGCTGTTTGCCTGTTGCCCGTGGACGATGCTTGTTCACGAGCGCCTACGCGGACGTGCAATTCGGGAAGCAGAGAACCGCGCTCAGGAGAGGGAACAAGAGCCTTCAAGTCCGGGTCACTTTGCTCTGACAGCTCCAGGAATGCCCTATCTTTGCCTTGCGTTGCTTCACAATTTCACCGGTGGCCACCCCTCCCTCTGATCCAAGACAACGCACACCTACCTGATGATAGGGAGTATAAGCTGCTGCAAAGTAAGGCTGAGGAGGACCATAGACTTGGTACATAACATCCAGACAGCTCATGGCTAACCGCAGCGGGAAATTAATTTTTTCGATCATCAACTCCTGTCCAGACAAGCGAAGTGATGCTGCCTGGGGCGGTGCCTGGCGCTAGGAACCTTATTCATTGGCGGCGGGTGCGGGGGGTGGTGGCAGCACGTTCTTAACTCTTCTTTGGCTCACTCCCTCACCTGCAATAACAAGTCCAGTAACTGAGCTTCGGGAAAGCGACTCCCGGGGTTTCAGCCAGGGGGAATTTAAACCCCAAGCACCGTGCAGTGACGCCACTCTAGGGGCTCCGAAGTGGGAGGTAGAGGTTATGGAAGGTGGGCGGGGAGTTGGGGGCCAATGAGGAGGGACGCCTGGCTCGGGCGTAAGCTCGCTCTACAACTCCCTGGGGCTCCCCGGCGGCCCTCCAGAGGCTGCAGGGAGCAGTGACTTCACCACTTGGGGGCGGCCGGGCAGGGGTGCATTGGTTCCGGGGCCACCCGGTGTAGGGAAGCAATGGGGGTTCGAAGTCCTCAGAACGAAGAAAGGAGTTCCTAGGGCGAAAGCAAAGGGCCGGGGGAGGAGAGGTTGGATAAAGGAGAGGATTCTGAGAGAGCGGCTCGAAAAGGAGACAAGAAAGGAGAGGGGAAGCTTGCTTCGATTTGGAGCGGGGAAAGCAACGGGGAAGCAGGGAGTGTTCTTCCTAGTTAGGTCCTGAGATGGGTGCAGGGAAGGCCTCGACCAGCCCCTGGACCTTGTGGAAACTGATCCTGGAGAAAGGCACTTGGCCGAGGGAGAGTCTGGAAGAGTCGGTGGGTGTTTCAGATAAAAGTCTCGGATCGTTCCGATGATGGAGAAAGCAAGTCTCTGTAGTGGAATTGTAGTGGATGGCAAAAATTTTTCCATTTTTAAAATATTCTCCCTTCACATTCCTTTTTGTCTACTTTCCTTTCTTCCAGTCTCTCATCCCGAGCCCCTCAGAGCACAGATGACTAGTTCCCTGTTCTCCCTATCTGTGATGCTGAGCAGTTTTCTAGGAGTTTGGGAGAATTGCTTATCCAAGTTCTTCCCATACACTCCTTTGAAGGTACACGGTGCCTCGTAGGAATTTTAGAGGTCCTCTATTTGGCAGGAATTTTATTTTATTTTTATCTTTTAAAGGACATTGACATGTTTGGCTCAAAGAATGACTCCTGGGAAGTAGCTTCAGTGGCAAATCAGAAATATCGAATTCAGTGAGTAGAAAGATGGTATTGGTGAAAAAAGAGGCTTTCAGTTACGCCGTCTTAACAAGAGTGGAAGTCGGGGCGATAGCACAGCTGCAATTTCTTCTCTCTGTGTATCTTAAGCAAAAGAAGATACAGATGATGTTTCATGCCAACTGTGGAAGCACTTCTAAAGCAACAAAGATAAAAAAAAACCCTTGTCTGCCTCTTTCCAATATGCCCAAGACTCTAGACTTTGACGTTAGACTCTCTTTTCTCCTATACCACTTTGTTTTTCACTTGTCTTTCCCCTCAAAGGATGAATCAGTTTCTAAGTCACTGAAAGCAGAGCTTCCCTTTATTTTGACCAATTTCAGAAAAATCTCATTCATCCTTGAACTATAGGCTACTTATCTAAGCCTGGGGCAAGGTAGAAGGGTGAGAACGTGGGCAGGGGTTGATGATTAGAGAATCGAGTGCTAAGCAGTGTCCAGGTAGGCAAGGGTTGTGTTGGAGCAGGTGTCTGAGCTTAACAGCCAAACAAAATCGAAATAGCTCCCCTAATTCCCCACAGTTTGAGGCCGTAGGACGAGAAAGATGCAGAACTGAGGCAATTGCTCGAATAAGTAAACCACAAAATAAATGTGCTTCAATTATCTGGGCATTTCTGGCCAAACAGTTGAAATTTTACAATCTGTGTAGACTAACGCGACAATTGCATTATTTCTCCGTTTCTCTTGAAATTTGGAAACAGCCTCAGAAGTAGTTACCTTAATGGATGTTGGGAGAAACTTTAAAAGTAAAGCAATTCATCAGTCAGCAAGTATTTATTAAGGGCTACTATCTAGCAGGTCTCATGCTCCCTCAAGAAAACAAGAACGAACAAGAAAAAACAATCCCCAAACTTTCTACTCAGAAGTGTGGAAAGAGAGACAGCTGCTTTGGGACCTTTTTCTCTTTGGTACCCTCAGCCTCCGTTAGAGGGAAATTAATCTGGGCAATACTACTTCCCCCTTGGCTTCCCTGGGAAATGGGAATCTCTCTAGCGGGGAGGAGAAGTTGGATTTGTTTCTCTACATTTCTCTTCCAGGGAGCAAAAAAAAAAAAAAAAGCTTGCTGCTGCTGAGAGTAACTTTTCAATAGTGACATTCACTTGTCCCACCCCACTTTTGTGGGACCACTTATAGTCAATGGTCCCTAAAGTTTATTCATTAGGTTGTAAACTTTAGGGCAGGGACTTCTTTTTTTGTCTCTCCCAGTTCTTAGCACAGCGCCTGGCACGTAGTAGGTGCTTAATAAATGCTTATTGATTGATTAATTTGACTCCACTCCAACAGAGGGAGGTTGCTTTGCTTTTCCAAACAGATCTCCAGGTCAGAAGGATTTCTAATGCAGTCTAGACATTTACCTTGCCACTGGACCCAGATGCCTCCGGAGGAGAGAGTGAGGCTGGTGACTGCACAGCTCTGCCTCACTTAAATCCAACTAACTAGCAAGTCATGACATCACCTTTCTGATGTCAAGGTCTTCGAGAACGAAGGATACACAACAAGACAATTACAGCGCTATTATGCTTAGGAATAAAGCCCAACAGTTGGCTATTGAGCACCGCTTTTGGAACGACTTTGCTCCGAACCGGTAGCTGCAGCATCCTTCGGCTTGTCTGGCCTCCTCCGGAAGAAAGGAAAGCTATTGCATCGCCTGTGCGCTGTATTAGAGAGATAGCACACCGGCTTGGCACAGACGGGTGTCTTTGGAGTTAGTGAGGGTTTCGACTTCCCTATTTTCACGGTGGGACAAGAAGAATGTCTTTACTTGACTACCTTTTAGGTAGCTGGCTACCTACTCCCTCCCCCCGCTTTTCCACTCCCCTAGATGTGATCTACTTTTGAGGGCTTCTCTTTTTTTTTTCTTGTGTTCTAGCTTGTCTGCCCGACAACGCCAGATCTTCCTCAGCAAGAGCCTTGAATGGTACAGCATGTAAAAAGCAATGGTGCTTTGCATTCAGTTCTATAGCATACCCTGCAGAAAGACAGCGTGAGGATGGAGCACTGGGTTCGTTGGGTTCTAATCCTGCCTCAGACATTTACTAGTTCTGTGACCCTGGAAAGTCATCAAACATTTTTGAACCTTACTTTCCAATGTATAAAATTGGGATAACAACGCCTACCTTTGTTCTGGGTCAATAAATATAGCGTGCGAAAGGAGCATTACAGATGTTAGTGCTCGATATAAATGGGCAATTATTGCAAGTGCTCCTGCTTCTTTCTGCGGCTTAGCTAACTGCGCATTTTGTGCCTGCTGAAGCCAACCCAACAAAGTACGAAATTATAGATCTTGTTAACATAATTGAATTCCTGCCCTTGGGTAGGACTAGATGAAGCCGCTGGTGTGTTTCTTTCATTCTGATTCTCTCGCCGGTTTTTGTTTGTTTTTGTTTGCTTGTTTACCCCCTCAAATCTTTAATTCTCTGTCTAGATGCAAACTTAACTCTAGGTTCGTGACACTCTCTCTACTTCTTCGTTTCTCCCAGGGTGCTCCTCTCTTCTCGCACAATGTCGTGCGTTTATTTGGACCCCTAGGTTTTTCGTCTAAGACCTCCTTTCTCTCCCCACCCACCCCTACCTAGCTGATTTCACCGTCCATTTCCCCACTACGCACATTTTCTCTCCTTTTGTCTTTTTCTCTTTTCAGAGGAGGGGAGCAATGTGGACAACTGAAGCCAAAATCTCAGCCTCCTATTCGTACAATAGCAGCTCAATGTCTCTCAGGGTCGGCATCCTGTGAAACCACACAAAGGGAGGTAGGGGGCCCCCGGTTCTCTGGGGCTATTTTAAGTTAAGTTTCAAGCTGAAATACAGTGATGAAACACCAGTCCTTTTATTCCCAGGAGCTGCATGGAAATATTGGTCGGAAAGGACTTTAATCTTCCCAGAGATGAGGAAAGAAGTCTCTTTCTAAATACCATTTAAAGCCTTTCTGAATCTACAGCAGGCCAATAGGATACTTACATAGTTACTAAGAGGCTTAAAGAGGGCATCCTTTCCCCCTCATTTTTGATTGGGAAAACTGAACCAAAAAATGTGGCTCTCCCTGCCTGAGGCTGCTGCTTGCACTTCTCAATCTCCTGCATGCAAGAAAAGACAAATGATTCCTTGCAAGGCTAGACCCTGAGCTAGGACTTTAGAGTGGATGCTAGAAATACAGGAAAATGGGACTAGGCATACCACATCATTCCTATCTAGAATTTAGGAAGGGAAAATAGGAACTTTCCCCAAAGAAACAGATCAGAAAGAAAAGTAAACTGTAACAATGTTCCATCTCCCCATATCAGGTGAAATAAAATATAAATAAGAGGATGTGAATAAAATAACTAGATTCTGATTCTTCTTAAAGATCAGCTTTGGTTATGGTGTCTTTTCTGAACACTGGAGAAGTTTCAAATTACAACAGAGTAGTCCTGCAAAATTTTTTATTATTATTGCCACTACTGAGAGACAGAGGTAATGGAATGCCCAAGGAAAAGTGGAACAACATTGAATTTCAAACCTTTTCTAGTTAAGCATATTATTTTTGTCTTAAGTAAAACCATTAGGATAATCTCCATCACTAGAAGTCGTGTCTTCTTGGTTTTCCTTTTACCTGTCTGGCTGCTCCTTCTTAGTCTCATCAGCCAGGTCCCCTCCTCCACCCTACCATATGTAGATTTAACCCAAGCTCTGTCCTGAGCTCAATTCTCTCTATTCCCTTTCTTGGTGATCTTGCTAATGTTTATATGTTCCACTATTATCTTTAAGATAATTTAGGCTCCCAGACCCATATATTCAGCCCAAATCTCCTGAGTTTTGGTCCTGCAACACTGCCTACTGGACATTTCCAAATGGATGTTCCTTTAGAATCTCCATTTCAACATGTCTGGAACATAATTCATTATCTTTCATTGCATATCTTCTTTCCTTAATCACTTTTCTGTTGAGGGCACCACCATTCTTTTATTCATTCAGGTTTGGAACCTTATAGTCACTTTTGCCTTATTTCACCATTACATCTAATCAGTTGCCATGTCTTGATCATCCTACTTAACATCTTTCACATATGTCCTTATCTCCACTCATACCACAACAACCAACATCACCTTCTGCCCAGACTATTGTAGTGACTTACTGATCGATCCCCCTGGCTCAACCTGATTTTCCCTCTTCAATCCATCATTTCTGTTAGTGGCAAAGTCATAGGTACTGCTAATGCTGTTGTGACTTATTATCTATACTCTTAATTGTGAAGGAAATGCTAAATTTTGAGTGAGGTCAGTGAAAATAAAGATGTAATTTTTTTCTATCCAAATTTACAGATCTCCTAAGATCTATCCACAGACTCCATATACTTCTGATTAAGAATCCCTGATTTATAGCATTTCTCCCAAAGCCTTTCTAATCTGAGTGGGGAGGATTGTGAAGTAGGTAGAAGTGGAGGGGGTAGAGAATGGAAAAAGTTGTTTACTATAATGGCTCTGCGGCAGGTGTTAGTTGTATCCTCAGGCAGAGTGCCCACGGCATCAGTATTTCAAAAGTCACCCTCTTCCACATCCTAGGGCAACTAGGTGGTACAGTAGATAGAGCACCAGGCTTGAAATCAGAAAGACTTATCTTCATGAGTTCAAATATGGCCTCAGACACTTACTAGCTGTGTGTCTCTAGATAAGTCATTTAATTCTGTTTGCTTCAGTTCCTCATCTGTAAAATGAGCTGGAAAAGGAAATAGCAAACCAGTCCAGTATCTTTGCCAAGAAAACCCCGAATGGGGTCACAAAGAGCCAGACAGGACTGAAACAATTCAACAGCAAACCACATCCTAAGAAAGGGCGATATTTTGGTCCTAGAAGGAGTCTGTTCCATTTGAATAATAATTTTTTGTTGTTCAGTCATTTTTCAGTTATGTCCCCTGAAAACCTACCCTCAAAGCAATAAGAACAACAAAAGCAACAACAATAAAACAACTTATGTTATATCCATCACCTTTTCAAGGTGCTTATTTCTGTTATCTATAATAAGGCAATTATGCCTTATAGCAATGTTCTGTAAACTAATCTGGCCATGGGACACCTTGGGTCTTAGAATATATTGGTGGAGGTCTTAAATCCTGGTAGAGTGTGTGTAAGGGTATAAGTTGAGGAGCTATGGGAAAAATCCCAGAATGAAGAGGAATCAGGGAAATTTAGAAGCAAAGTAGAGAAAATTAAATTTATTTATACATAAAAATTGTTATAAATTTATTTACACATAAAAATTGTTATTTACACAAAAAATTGTTATAGACTTCATAGGAATGAAGACCATTGAGATCATGTAGTTCAACAGTCTCATCTTATACCTAAGAAAAAAGAAGCATTGCAAGGTGGTAATTGGTCCAAAGCCACACAGACAGCAAAGCTATTTATTCTACCCAACTTTATCAGTAGCAACTCAGCTTAGACCACACAGGATTCTTCATGTGTCTTTGGTGAGGAGAGCTTAAGGCCAAGGAAACCTCACTTTCTTGGGTTTTTATTTTCAAGGCATCTAGCCTCCCATCTTACATGTCTTCAAGACCCTTTCTCCAAATTCAGCCACAGTCATTTCATTGAAATGTTTGCCTCAGCATCAGTGACATTATTGCAATCTCTTCTTTGGTCTCACTTACCCACAAGGTTAGCCTCTTTGCCCTTATCTGCACTTACTAGTAATAGCTTAATGTTAGGGATATGAGGTTTATACATGATCACATTTGAGCCTCACAACAACGTACGAGGTAGGCGTATTATCCTTGTTTTACAAAAAGGAAACAGATATTAGGTAACTCAGTCAGAGTGACACAGCTCTCTGAGGCAGAATTTGAACTCTGTCATCATAACTCTCACACTAATATTTTTCCCATGATACCAACTGTCTTTCTTCCTGCTGGGACTGAGAAAACCAGAGACAGAAGGTCATTGCCCTTACCTTGCTATTGTTTTTTTTTTTTTGAAGGAGAGAAGGCAGGGCAATTGGGGTTAAGCAACTTTCCCAAGGTCAAGGTAGTAAGTGTGTCAAGTGTCTGAGGCCACATTTGAACTTAGGTCCTCCCGACTCCAGAGCTGGTGCTCTACTCACTTCGCCACCTAGCTGCCCCTTACCTTGCTATTGTGGTTGTTGTCCTTCAATCTTGAAGAGAACCATGACTTCAGGAAGGTGATGCCACGACTTACAAGTGAATTGGACTTAAGGGAGGGAGGGCTGTGCAAAGTTACCAGCCTCACTCTCTCCTCTGGGACCATCTGGGTCCAGTGGCAAGATATAGATCAGGACGACTGGAGATGGTCCTCATCTTGCTTTTATATATGACACCAATCATAGGAGCATCCCTTCCCCTTCCTTCCCACTCCACCCTAAGCCCTGCCTCTTACCTCCTTTCCTCACTTTTTTGCCTCTTATACCCAGAAAAATGTAAGTAACAGTGACATTTCTTAGTTGACTCTTAGCTTCACTACATTGAAAAATCACTGTTTGGAAACATTGCTCTGAACTCTAAAGGAAAGGAGGCATTGCTATTGTTCCTTCTGCATTGTGCTATCCAGCCTTCCCATTTCAGACTGATCAGAGGAAGTCTAGGCTGAATTAGTAAGAAGTCTGAATATATATATATATATATATATATATATATATATATATATGTGTGTGTGTGTGTGTGTGTGTGTATGTGTATACATATATATACTTATATATGACATATATATACACACGTATATGTTATATTTTAGAAAATCACTGGAAAAGATATTACCTCAAGAGACTTGAAAAAAGTGATCAGAGTCTGAAGCCTCCTTCTGATACTCTTTGTATCAAGTCATTTTTAGCTCTGTGAGCCTTCATTTTCACATCTGCACAACGATATTGATGATATCTGAATTACTTGCCTTGTAGGGATTTTTTGAGGAAAATGCTTTGGAAACTTTGAAGTGCCTTATGTATGAGACAATATATGTGTTATACACACTATATATGTGTGTGTATGTGTATATATATGTATGTGTGTATATATGTGTATATATAATCCTATACATACACACATATATATGGCTCAAAGCCCATTTACATAAGACTCTTCACTGGTAGTGACTGATTACTCAGTGTTCCACCATTGTGTAAAGGGTGCAATTGGCAAGCGAAGATGTCAGTTCTGGCTTTAAGAGAGAAGAGATGTGATACTGCTTTGGTACTAGGCTTCGCCTAGTGCTTGGTACATTGTGAGTACTTAGGAAATGCTTGTTGACTTAACAGCTCTGAGGAAGAGAATGTTTTTCATTTCCATTTTGTTAGGACTGTTCCTCCAACTGTACCTTTAACTCCTGAATCCGGCAGCACAATTTTGTTTTCCAGGGCACATGGTCTGGAGATGATAGGCTAGCCACGGAAGGATGTGTGAAGCTCCTGCTATAGAAACAGGGATATTAGAAGTATGTGCAGATTTGGATGGTGGCAGGCGACTAAAGGACTTAAAACTTTTGACTTAGATATTTGACAGTATCAGTGTTGATCCTCCCCCAAACTTCTGTTTACAAACTTCGTTTCAGCAGAAGGCTGAAGGGATTAAAGAGTGACCGCAGTAATAACAGACAGAAGGTGAAGATCGCCATCTGAGTATGATGTCCTGTCACATTCTTCCAGGGATTTAGACAGTTCCTTAGAGACTCACTCACTTTGTTCTTGGCATACATGTAAAGATCCTCGGTCCTGCCTGGAGTCTGGCATTGCGTGCTCCATAGTCCCTGGGACTCAGTCACAGCTACGTTCTTCATTTAATTGTGAAAAAGAAGAAAAAAAATCTCTAAAAATAAACACCCAAGGGTAAATCAAGAGACAACATCTGGTAGAAGATAGACAGACAGCTAGCTTTGGAGTCAAGAAGACATGGGTTCAAGTCCTGCTTCTGACACATTGGCTACAGGACTTTGATGTCTCATTGCCCCCAGGCAGCTGTCAAGGAATACAAGTAGCAGTCTGATTGCTGATTTGCATTGGTAGAAGTTTCTTCACTTAGTGAAGAAATCATAGAGCTGGTTTAAAAGGGGGTGGGGTGGCTATGGTGGTACACCAAGGAAGCTGAAGATAGTCTATCTCTTGAGCTCAGGAATTCTAAGTTGCAGTAGGCTAAGTGGTCAGGCGTATAATGAATAAGCCTGAAAGAAATCAGGAGCTGCCAGGTTGCCTACAGAGGGACAAACTGGCTTATGTTGGAAATGGAGCAGGTCAAAGCATCCTTGCCGACGAGAGTGGGATCTGTCCTGTGAGGACTCTCTCTACTTCCAGCATGGATGAGACCCAGTCTCAAAAATAAAAACAGACTGACAAATAAACAAAAATATTTTGAAACACTATGTGACAGTCAGCAGTACAGTGCCTCAGAACTGCTAACCCAGTGGACCCTAAATTCAATATGCTTGCTGTCTCAGTTCTTTACTTTTTCCCACAAAACCAAGAATCATATTTTAAAGGGAAGCTGATTTATTACAATATCTAAAATACAAATTAAAACTTTCATCATTTTTATATTCCAAATCAATTCTTAAGAATTTTTTTCAGGGATCATTGGAGATAACTCACACATATAGCAAGTTTTCAAAGTATTTTCCTCATAACATCCCTATAAAGCAGGTAGTTCAAATACTATAATTGCAATTGTACAAATATGGAAATGAAGACTGACAAGGCTAAAATGACTTGCTCAAGGTCACACAGAGAGTAGGCATCAAACTCTGGTTAATGCTTCAGACTCTGGTCTCTTTTTTTCCAAGTTCATTAAGGTAGTACCTTTTCTAGACATTTTCTAGACAGTTTATTAAAGAGGAGAATTTGGTAGTTATCCAGATCACTTAGGAAATGTAGATAAATATGCTAACAAAATATTGTCAAATTGAAGATAATATGACAAACTTGCTAATTCAATAAATGAATCTATCAACTAGCATTTATTAAATATCGTATTCCAGACACCATGCTAGATGCTGGGGATACAAAGAGAAAAGTAAAATATTTCCTGACCTCAGGAGACTTGCATTCTAGTGGGGGAGTTAATAAGTACCTAGAGGCCTGATGGACAGAGTATCGGACCTGGTGTCATGAAGACCTGAATTTGGATGTTGCCTCAGCTACTTACTAGCCATATGACCCTGGGCAAGTCACTTAATGTTTCTGAGACTGTTTCCTCATCTGTAAAGTGGGAGGAAGGGTTGGATTTAATGACCTCTAAGGTTGCTTCTGATTCCAATTCTATGATCCTATATTGGTATATATGACACAGGCAGATCAAATTTCAAGTAATCCTTGGAGGGGAAGATATGAGTGGCTTTTTGGGGAAGAGAAAAGCAATGGTATCCCACAGGTGACACTTGAACTGATTCTTAAAAAACAAACAAACCCCTCCCCCAAACGAATAAACAAACAGAACGTGTTTTCCAGGAGGCAAAGATATGGCTAAAGAATGTCGAGGCGTGGGGAAGATCTGGTACAAAGGTGCAGAAAGGAGAGATGGTGTCATGTATAATAACCAGGTCAATGAAGTGGCACAGTGGATAGAGCACCTGGCCCAGAGTCAGGAAGACCTGAGTTCAAATCCAGCCTCGTTTACTAGCTGTGTGACTCTAAGAAAGACTCTTAACCCTATTTGCCTCAGTTCTCTCATTTGTAAAATGAGCTAGAGAAGGAAATGGCAAAGCATTCAGTATCTTTGCCAAAAGAAACCCAAATGGGGTCATGGAGAGTCAGACATGACTGAAAAGTGACCAAATAAATAACAAAATAGGCCAGTATAAAACTGCACCATCAGGCCCCACAATAGATTCTCATAAGGTAGAATTGATTAGGATATGAAGACACTAATGTCCACAAAATTTTATTCCAGTTCCATTTCCTTATTCAAACATTTGTTTCCTAACCTTATAGACGTGACTTTATTATGCAGCGTACAATACACTATACAGTATATATTAGAAAATAGTACAAAATAATTCAGAATAAGCACAAAAATCCTTTTAGCTCCTATTTTACCTTCTGGAGATACCAAAGGAACAAAATAAATTAAAACAGTATGCTTAGTTGCTTGGACAAACTGGATAGTTACGTGGAGGATTGCTGCAAGGGGGCTACTCTTTAATAAAACGTGTCCTGAAAGTGTTAGTGTCATTTCAATACAATGTCCACTAACAGAGTGAGCCCGCAGGAGTAGGAGCCACCTCACTCTTCGCTCACCTTCAGCCTTGCCTATGGGAGGGTGAACTCAGGTTGGAAATAGAACAAGTCAAAGCTCTCTTATTGATCACAGTGGGAGCTATTATTGCTGAAAAAGGCACTAAGATTTTTGGGACACCATAAATTATGAAAGAACCATTAAATGGTTCATGTTACTAAATTAGCTAATTAACTACTATTCAGTAATACAATGTAACAGCTATGTTCCCAAATCACTCTAGTCTTATAAAAAACTCAAGCAATATGAAGTGAAGAATAGAAGAAATTGTCCCTCTAAATTAAATCAACAATCAACAACAATCGCATCTCTACTTTTGTCTCAATTTTTAAAGGAGAAACGTGAGCGCATGCATGCATGTGTGCGTGTGTGTGTGTGTGTGTGTGTGTGTGTGTGTGTGTGTGTGTGGTACCAAAGAGTATTCTGTGGAGAGAGGCTCTTTCAGGAACCCCTAGACTATTTAAGAACATTTCTGCAGAGATGAGTTACTCTTAAGGGAATGCAAGCAAATACTTATTGGTCTGCAAAGTGTCCCTCTATTTTTTAAAGGCTAGGGGAAAGGAGCCAACTGTTTAATTCCACCTTTGTTCCACCCTAGTTCCATTCCACCATGACACCACAGAGAATGTCACTAATCCTTGGGTGTCCTGCTCTCTAGAAGTCACATTCCTTGGGAGAGTTACCCAGTGGTCTGGCATCATGGGAATTTGCCTGGCTTTCTGGGTGGAAATAGTCCTGCTCTGAAATTATACTATTCTCTTAGATCTCTCTAAAATCAACTCCCTTTTGGTAGCAAAGAAAGCAATGCATGTGTTAAACATTTCAAACATGAATGATATTTACAGCATCCTAGGCACAAAGTGTGTATGAAGGCACTTCTGAGATCCATCAGGAAGAAACAAAGTATGGCATAAATTTTGCTTGAAGTTATTATACATTCCATGTAACCCAATTCTTATTGGGCAGGAGCCTATTCTCAAAGATTTGGCAGAATATGTTAAGCCACAGCTTCTTTATAACTCTAGGGAAATGCAATACAAAAGGGAACTGTTTCTTCCACGCATCTGGTTAGTTAAGCTGAGGTCCCTGGTATGTGGACTTGGAAGTAAAACTGCCAGTTAAATCCACTTTCTGTGAATCTGAGTTAACATACCATCTTTCCAATTTCTGCCCCATGGGAGAACACTCAATCTTTCCCAGTATCCATAAAGGCTGAGAATGGAAGATAGTTAATTTTTTTGGGTCCAAGTTGCATCTTTAATTCACTTTGGTCATATGATATCCTTTTAGTGAACATTTAAATAGAAATGCATATTTACTGAGCACTTTCCCCCTACTTAGCTATTACTCATCCTTCAAGGTAAGTGATCTGTCTTTTATATACAGGGAAATTGGTATTCCAGGGAGACTTGAGGGGTTATACAATAAATTAGTGGCAGAAAATGAGCAGGAACTCAGAGTTATGTTTCTAGCTCCTTAGACCACTTAGATACCTTGTCTTTATGAGGTTCCCATACATGTTTGCCATAAATTCTGATTGTTCTTTGAAGTGAATTCCCTCTCTCCTCTGGGTTGAAAAGTATGGAGATGATCTTTCTCAGCAGTATATTAGCAATAATAATTCAAATGGACAATGAAGGCAAATGATGGGTCTGATTAGGCTGCAATATATATCAATGAAAAGAAACCACATAAAAGATGTCATCAGACCCATTTGTGACCAGAAAAGAAAGTATATTGGGCATGTGGCAAGAGTGAGAGGTAACCGATGGGTGTGTTTTATTGATGTTCACAAAACTTCAAGAGATAAAGGCTTCCAATATGTGACAGAGGGGAAAATCCCTGTAAAAGATCTATAAGAAGTGTGCACACATCTATAATAAGTGTGATTTGCTTTGTGGGAGGGAATAGCCATAGAGTAATAATTTACATGATAATTCACATTTATATAGTGCTTTCAATTTTCTACCAAGTATTTTCCTTACAACTCTGTAGGGTAGGAAGTGTAGGGTCTATTATCCTAATTTTGCAGATGAAATAACTGTGGTTCAGATCATATAAGAGACTTGCCTAAAGTCACACAGAAATTGTCAGTCAGAATGTGAGATCAGGTTTTCTGATTCCAAATTCAATGTCCAATTTACCAGACTCTCCTTCCTGGGTTCTTTGAGAATGCCTTATAGACTATGATGATGATGACGATGGTGACGGTGACAGTGATGATGATGATGATGATGATGATGATGATGGTGATAAGGATGATAATGATAAAATATCTAGTTCTTTAAGGTTTGCAAAGTCTTTTACATATGTAATCTCATTTGATCCTCGCAACAACCTTGGGAGGTAGATGTTACTATTATCCCTATTTTATAGATGAAGAAACTGAGGCAAAGACACATTAAGTTACTTGTTCAGGGTCACACATTTATTAAGTGCCTGATGTAGGATTTGAACTCAGATCTTCCTGACTCTAAATTCTGCACCCTCTACACTGTGCTACCTAGTCGTCTACTTTATCTGTGCCTGCACACGTAAACTGAAAAACAAATAAACAAAAACCGCAGTGGGCTGAATAATAACTTACAGTATTTTCCTCAAAGCTCCTTGAAATATGTGAAGTTTAAGAAACATTATTCCTTTTTAAAGGTTTAGAAAACTGAGGCCCAGAGAGGCTGTGGCTTGCCCATGGTTACATAGCCAGTGAATTTTGGAACTGGGTCTCAAACCTTGTCCTGTCTTGAATCTCAGTACACTGTCTAGCTCTCTTTTATTCCAGTTAAAATGTTTTATATGACATATTTGACATTATTGTTATTTTCCAAATACATGATCACCAAAGAACTCTTCCATATTAAAAATGATATTTAAGCAAAAGAAACTGATGCATTGACTATGTCTAACGGTGTCTAATTCATTTGATACCTACGGGTCACCACTTCTCTCTGAGTCCTCTGGAGTCAAGATGATTCAGTGCCTCAGTCTGAGTTCTGATGTCTTTTAATATTTTACCTTGATATTATTGTGGTGGTTGTTTATATTGGTCTCTAAGTTCTGCTTATTTTGCTCTGGATCACTTCATGCAAGTCTCAAATTTACTGGAATCCTTCATCTTTGCTTGTTCTTATGATGCAATAACACTTCATAATTTTATAGGTAACCTAAGGCTTAAATCCCATTTGTACAAGCCTCTCCTCAATAGTAGAGTTGTATTACTCCATGTTCCTCACCTGTATGAGGGGCAGGGTTGTCAAGAACTTGGGAGAAGAGATTGGTTTCCAGCTTTGAGATCGAAAAATGATTCCAGCTATCCTTCAGGAAGAAGTCCCTGAAGGAAGAGAAAGACTCTGAGAAAAAGCCAAAATGCAGACAAGCCAGTACTTCCATCATATCCCTATTCCCAGCTTACCACATTAGAGACTTTAGGGAATTTCCTCCTGGGTGAGACCTAGGACTATCTCTCTTGGTTGAGCTAAGATATCTTGCTTTCAGTAGAAGAGCACATTCAGTCTGTGTATTGTCTGGTATATTTTCATCTGTATACCTTAGTTGATTTCTGTTTGCTCAGTTTGGATATATAGGTTTATTTGCTATTTGTTGTGTGTATTCTTTGTGGAGCTAGCATTTGTCAGAAAGGGAGTCAAGCCTTAGATATTACCTTGAGGCACTCCGCCATTAGGAGATAGTGATTAGAAACTCAGTTCAAACCTAAAAAATACCACTCTCCTAGACTAACAATATTTAAAAGGGCAGATTGATACAATTCTAGCCTATTAACCCCTTTATCTAAGGACAGCAGACTGACTAATTTCTGGTAGTAACCTCCTGATTCCCCTCCTGGGAAGAATCAAATTCTCCCAGAGAAAGGTGGATAGAAAACTAGAGATGGCTATTCATGCCTCCTTGCAAGCCATTTTTATACAGACCCATGTGAACACAGATAACCTACATGGACAACACAAAGTACCTCCCTAGTCTCTTACATTTATACAACTGTTTGATCAACATTCTCCATTGTATAGGTAGCTACTTTATTTCCATTTTTTGCTAGTACAAAGAATGTTCCTATAAATATTTTGGACCTTTCTATCATTGACCTCCTTGGGATACATATCTAGTAGGTAGATAACCGGATCAAAGGCTTTGATCAATGAAATGACTTTTCTCATACGGTTCTAATTTTTCTTAGGCTGGATAGACCAATTCATGAACATAGTGCTGTGCAGAGTACGCTGGCATGACTGCCTTCCTACAATCTATCCATTTTTGACTATTTCCATTTTTATACCATCTTTGCCAAATTGATAGCTGTGACATGAAAAGTCAGAATTATTTTATTTCTTATTAGTGACTCAAAACATTTTATATGGTTGTTGATAATTGTAATTTCTTCTTCCAAAAACTTTGACCCTTAGTAAACTTTCCATTATTACCATATTGAAAGGCTTTAACAAGCTGGAGTATAGCGGAGGCCTTCAGTTTCAAATTTCAAATACATCTCCACTTCTTCCACTCACTCATAATCCCATTGTAATCTGGCTTCCTACCACATCAGTCAACTAAAATTGCTCCCTTCAAAGTTACCAATGATCTTTTAATTGCCAGATCTGATTCTCTTTTCTCAGTCTTCATTTTTCTTGACCTCTCTACTGTATTTGACACTGTTTGCCACTGTTCGCAGATACGTTTCCCTCATTGGGCTATCATGGCACTGTTCTCTTTGGATTCTCTTCCTACCTGTCTAACCATTCCTTCTCAGTGTCTTTTCCTGGTTCATGATCTTGCTACTGTGGGCATTTCCTAAGGCCCTCCTCACTTTCTGCACCTCACTTTCTCCCCCTCATTGGCTCTCAAATGTTTAGTCATTACTGTTATTTCAGATGACTCAGATTTATATGGAAATTTTCCCTCTTTCACGTGTGAACAATTTGGTTGCTGGAAAGGGGCAGAAAAAGAATATTTGTGGAAGGAAAACTGAGAAGATCAAATTGAGGAAAAAATAGCCTCACATAAAATGTTGAGGAAAGATACAGATTGTTCTGAGGATCAGTTTAAGAACTGGCCTTCAGATGAATGCACTGAGAGCTCCGAAGGCAGAGTAATGACATAGGCAGCTAGGTGGCACAGTGGATAGAGGGCTGGGCTTGGAGTCAGGAAGACTCATCTTCATAATTTCAAATTTGGCCTCAGACACTTAACAACTGTCTGATCCTGGGCAAGTCACTTAACCCTGTTTTCCTCAGTTTCTTCATCTGGAAAATGAGCTGGAGAAGGATGGCAAACCACTCTAGTATCTTTGCCAAGAAAGCTCCAAATGGGGTCACAAAGAGCCAAACATAACTGAACAATAACAATAATGCTTTTCTCTTTGAGAGAAAAGACATGATGCTAGATTTTCTTCAGGAAAAGGTCCCTGAAGGAAGAGAAAGAAAAGAGTAATGACTGAAGTAATGATGACAATAAATCATTGTAGTCATTTGCATGAGACTTTTTTTTAGTGTTTTGAAGGTTATAGCTAAGCATTTGCAAATTTAAAAAAAAATGGTGACTATGGGAAGATTATATGGATCATACGTCACAGACAAGGGAAATTATTGAATTTCATACCATAGGTTAGAGATTTTGTGACTTACGAGATAGCACAGATTTAAGGTCTTAGGAATCCAAGAAGAAGCTATAGGAAAAGACAAATAGAAAAAATGAGAGAGTAAGCTGAGTATAGAAGAAGTAATAAGAAACTGGGCATAGAAGACATGGAAGGGGACAAGAAAAGCTGCTTCTAGCTAAGACAGTTGACTGATGACAGGTGGGTTCTTCAGCTGCTTTGCTAAAAGCTCACTGATGGGAAGTGAAGCATTGCTCTGCTGATTAGGTGGAGAAAAGCTAGATCAGCTGAGAAACCTCTTCAGCTACTGTGCTGATGGCAGAAGAACTGAATATTGCTTCTGATTACACAGAGCACAGAGATTTAACCTCATTACTCTCTAACACCAACCATAGCTTGAAAGAGGGGAAATTTTCAAGTCTGTCTGGTTACCTTCTGTCCTCCTTGGACTTTTGTAGGAATTGTTTCATTGATTTTTATTGATATGCCAGCACTAGCATGGTATCTATAAGTTAGTAGACGTTTAATAAATGCTTGCTTGCTAGCTTGATTCATATCATATAAGGAGACTTATATGGTGGTGGTGGTGGTGGTGATGGTGGTGGTGGTGGTGGTGATGGTGGTGGTGGTAATGATATTTTAAAGTATTTAAAAGTCTGTCGCATAGGAGGGGTAATAGACTTTTCTGTTTGGTCCCAGAGAGAAGAACTAGGGACAATGGTTGAGATTTGTAAAGAGGCAAATTTAGCTTTGATGTAAAGAAAAATTCCCTAAAAATTAGCAGTATCTTAAGGTAGAAAGGTCAGCCTTGGGAGGTTATTGCTTCCCCTGGCTGGAGGTGTTGAAGTAGAGACTGAACGACTTCTGGTTGAGTAGATTATAGGGCAGATACTTGTTCAGGTATAGGTTGTACTTGATGGCCTTTGAGATCCCCTCCAACACAGATTCTATGATTTTATGCCATAAGGCTATTTTTCATAGCAGTTCTTTGATGAAATTTAATTTCCTTTGAAAGCTATTTTTGTATTTACAGTAAATGAGGCCTATTCCTTATGAGATTAAGAGTTTATTTTGGTAGTAACCATTATATTTTAAAGAAAAACCACATGCATGTGTACGTATATGTGTATGTATACATAAGTATTCACTCTATTAGAGTTCTACTCAGAAGCCTCACTAGGATATGGAAGGGACCCTGGAGTCTTGAAGTTTTGCTAGGGGAGTAGAAGTTGGGAAGTCTTACCATGATGAATATGGACCTGGTAACAGACTGTATATTTTCTGAAGATAAGTGCAGCCAAATTCAGTGAGGCTTATCACTAGAAGATTGGCCATCTGGGAATGGACTTTTTTAAAAAAATTACAATAAACCATAAATCTACTGAGCAAGGTTTTGAGGAGTAGTTATCTGTGTCTGTGAAAGGCATTCCCATGCTGATTCCCATGTATTTCTGGAAGTATAGAAGGTAAATAGAGACATAATAGATAGAGATATAGATAGATACATACATACATACTGCAGAACTTTAATAGCGCAGATTGGAAAAAAACAGTGCTGTGGAATTAGTGATCCTGGGTTCAAATGCTTGTTCTACTACTAACTACTTCTGTGACATTAGGCAAGTCACAACTTCTTTGGGTCTCAGTTTCCTTATGTGTAAAGTGAGGGAATTAAACTAGATAGCTTCTAAGGTCCCTTCAACCTCAAAATCTATGTTCTTCCCTCTTCCCAAAAATCTTAGGGGATGGAGGTCCACTCAATATTTTGTGAGATTCTCCGGATCCCTTGATATTGTTTGGTTATTCAGTAACACATGGACTATACCTTGGCCAACTTTTGTTTTTGCTCTATAACTGACCCAATTCTCTAATCCAGTTCTATGTCTCTCTGATGATGTTCTTTATGCTGCTTCTCCTACACAATTCTTCACCAATGATGCGTTGCAGCTCACATGTGCCCACCGTGAGCTTCTTGGTTTCCCTTTGCTTGGCCCTCAAAATTTTTTTTCTATAACTACTTCACAGATGTAGAGAGTTGTAAGAAAAATATTGATATCAAAAAGATGGAAGGATCTTGGAATCATTAAAAGCACAAGATAATTTCCCAAATGTAATCCAGCTCACCCTTCTATTCAATTCTGGGTCCAATTCATTTCCTACCCATAATGTCCCTTTCTGGTCAGAAATTACTTTCCTCCTTCCCCTCATCATGGACGTTGGGTAGTATTTGGCTTGTTTTTTAATGCACTTAGCAAGTGGTGCTACTTTGTGTCTAGTTATTTGTGCCCAAGTCATAAAATCCTTT
Source organism: Phalanger gymnotis (assembly GCA_028646595.1). NCBI lineage: Eukaryota > Metazoa > Chordata > Mammalia > Diprotodontia > Phalangeridae > Phalanger > Phalanger gymnotis. Next base: position 128,108,324 of record CM053627.1, read on the forward strand.
TGGCCTAGAAGCTTCATAAAGACAGGGATCTTGTCTTATCTGAACATCACATTTAGCCCAATACCTAGTAAAGTCTGCCCTGCTAGGCATTAGGTGTATAATAAACATTTGTTGAATTGAATGCCTCCATTGTCCCTTCGATCTGGCCACCAGAACTCTGGAGGCACAAAGCCCTAACTAACAGCTGCACTTTTGGCACAGGAATCGCATAACCATCAGGCTTCTTCTGAGGCAGTGTTGGGAGAATAAAATCTCAAGCAGCAGTGCAGAAGTCCATAGTCTACCCACCCTCTTTAAGGCATGATGTAAGAGCTATGTCTCTGTGTAGGCATCCCAAATTTGCTCTTGGCTGATGAGTTCCAGAAGGTCTAGCTGAGACCATGGAACTATGAAGGTCTTAGATATCAGGAGTGGCTATAAAGATAGAAGTACTATGGGATACCTAATTTCTGTTTCCATAATGGGGTAACCATTTACCATTTGTGTCATGCTGGAATGGAGAAATAGAAAACTCCAATCAGCTGGAGAAAAGGGCCCCACAGATCTACTGCTTAAGAAGTCTTTGGGAATCTGAAGTGCTCCATGCTTTCATGGTCTGAATAACTGACATAATAGGTAAAGACACAGTCTCAAAGTCAGGAAGGCCTCAATTCCAAATTCTGCTTCTGATCCATATAGGCTGTGTCATCCTGGGCAAGTCATATGACATCTCAATGTCCCAGGCAACTCTAAGACTGGAAGATGACGAATAGTTGCATTGGTAGCTAGAGTTTCCTAAATGGGAGTTATATCAGTGCAATCTCAGGTCTGGCAAAAAACAAAAAAAACAAGCAAATAAAAAGGAAACAAATAAAAAACCCAATGGATGATGCTAGGAAAAAGGACTCTTTCCATGTGATATCTCCAGCCCTTGATTGTGTGGTGTGTTTCTGATGAAGAAAAGTATATGCAAAGCTAGAACAGCCTGGAGGATGCATGATCTTCTATGAAATTAGTCATTGTTATCATGGGTATACCAGTCTCTGTGATGAAAACTTGTGAGGATCCAGGTGAACCAACATGGGAGTAGAGCTGATTCTAGTGGGATAACAAGGTTAGACATTGTCCATGAGCATTCCTCACCTATTCCTCTTCTGATGACTTACTCCTTCTATTGTATCTCCTTTACTCACCTGCGCTGTTTAATTAGCTGCTAGCACATGGACTCACTTTGGGGTATGGAATTCCCCTACGGTAAAAGATCATTCAATTTGTTCCTCTATACTTAACTTCACCTGTGCAGTCCCCCCCTTTCTTCCCTTCTTGTCCCTTTTGTGGCCTATGCTGTGACCTACTCAGGTTAATTCCTCCTGATAGGAGCCTAGCTGCTGAGTCAAGCTCCCTTGCAGTTTTCAGCCCATTATTGAATACTGGTGGTCTATGAATTATCAATTCATTAAGTCCTCCATTACAGTGCCTTGAAGTCATACTTCATCATATTTTACGCAGTTCTTATTTTGAAAAAAATTGCCTGATGAGTCCTCATAGTTCTGATCCCACCTGTGCACCATTAATGCTTCACACATCAAGGAAAGAAGCACAATTTCTCAGCCTATTCAAAGCCATTGACTATGTCCACGGAGACGGATGTCAGTATTTTATTTCTTAATATAAATGGTCGGTTAGTTACTATATTTTGACAATTGTAAATAGATAAGTTGGGTTCAAACATCATCCTTCATAGTTGTTACTTGGAGGACCTCAGGAAAAGCATTCAACCTCTCTGGGCCTTAATTTCCTCATCTATAATACAAGGGGAGCAGACTTGATAACCTCTAAGATCCTACACAATTACAAAAACAACAGCCACAACTAACATTTATATAGCATTTTATGCAACATGTATGCTTTACATGCATTATTTCATATTGTCCTTATAGAGGATAAGTCCTATAAGTCGCCTAAACTATATAGAACTAGGAGTTACTGGCCATGATCTTATATTCAACCCTAACCAGGTATTCTGAAATCCCTTATTATTCTAAATTCTTTGATCCTATGTCACTCAGGGAACTCACAAAAAAAAATAATGTAAAGGGTGTGGCTCCAAGTCCACCTCAATCAATGTAATAATTGGAAAGGTCTGGGGAGCTTAATTTAATCAGTCAACAGATATGACAGTTTTAAAGATATAAGCAAGATGCTTCCTGTGATCCCTTTTTGAGATATGAATCTCTCTGATTAAGTCAAGAAGGAAACAGCTGATTGGCTCACAAAATAAGCTAACTATACCTCTAGGGGCTTTAAATAGCTGGAGGAATTTCAGCAGTTATCCTGTCCAGCAGTAGAGGACACCAAATTTTGGAGCTGAATTAGAGCCGAACTTCCAAGAAGGAGATAACTGCTCTTTTCTCTATGCTTCCTCACCCTCAACCATTGACCACGTCATTAAAGAGACTGAATCAATAAGAAGCAACATATAAAGCTGGAATTAGGAGTGTCCCACTGGAAGCACAATTATAGTCACCTTGGAAGGAGGCAGCTTCAAGGAGTATGACCCCTTGCACCCAGGAAGAATACTGCCTATAGACTCAAAAAAGGCATTCCAAGCCATAAAGTGCCAGTGCCTGGGAATTACTCACACACACACACAGGTACCTCACTACCATCATACTATAAGTGGGAGCCTACTCTTCCCATTGACCTTCATGTATTTGTTGGTGAGTGTGCCCCAGGCTTTTGTGGGGAAGATGCTTTGTACTTAGTATACCTTAGTAAATACTTTTGTTTTCTTTTTAAAATTAAATGAATTTTTTTTCAAGTAATAGACATTTCTTTTATCTCCTTGACAACCTTTATCCTCATGGAGAAAAATTTTTGTAAAAGAAAACCTTTGTAACGCACATGCATAGTCAAACAAAACAAATTCCCACATTGACCATGTCCAAAAATTCATGTCCTCTTCTTCATATTTAGTCCATCACTTCTCTGGCAGGAGGTTATTTCAATTATTATCAGTCCTCTAGAATCATGTTTGATCATTGAGTTCTTCAGAGTTAAGTCTTTCAAAACTTTTCATTTTTATAGCATTGTTACAGCATAAATTGTTTTCTTAGTTACCTCTTCTTCAGTTTATACAAGTCTTTTCTGGTTTCTCTGAAAGCACCCCCTCTCATTGTTTCCCACTCCATGATTTTATTCCATTACATGTATACATCATAATTTGGGCACCCCTTTAGATTCCAGTTCTTTGCCACCACAAGAAGAGCTGCTATACATATTTTTGGTATCTATGTGACCTTTTCCTCTCATCTCTTTGGGGCATAAACCCAGTAGTGGTTTTTCGAGATCAAAGGGCATGCAAAGTTTAATAATTTTGAGGTATGGTTCCAAATTACTTTAAGAAATAACTGGACCAATTCACAACTCCACCCACATTGCATTTTTATATGTCTTTTCGCAAAGTCCTTCCAGAACTTGCCATTTTCCTTATTTGTAAGTTTTGCCAATATGACAAGCATGAGGTGGAACCTCAGTGTTACTTTAATTTGTATTTCTCTAATTATTAATGATTTGGAGAAGTTTTCACATGGCTATAGATAGCTTAGATTTCTTCTTTTGAGAACTGCCTGTTTATATCCTTTGATTATCGTTGAGGGATGAGACAGAAAATTGTTGTAAAGATTTTCCCACTTAATTGTTTCCTTTCTGATTTTAGCTGTATTGAGTTTGTGCACAAAGTTTTTAATTTTGTTGTAATCAAAATTATTCATTTCATCTTTTGTGATCGTTTCTGTTTCCTGTTTGGTCTTCAACTCTTTGCCTATCCATAGTTCTGAAAGGTAACTTCTCTCTTGCTCCTCTAATTATTAGTTCATGGTGTCACTCTTTATGTCTAAATCACATCCATTTGGAGCTTATCTTAGTATATGGCATAAGGAATGTAAATAACTTTTTCAAAGCTAATTTCAGTCTGGTTTGTTGAGTGTTAAAATACATCAGTGGAGGTTTGTGAGTATAGAAACCTAACCCCTCAGTGTTATCCTTAGAACCCTAAGAGTAAGTAAGGGTCACCCTCTAGGGGCCTTAAACTACAAGTTGAGAGTTAGTTGGGGGAGCAGCTGAGAGGGAGTGTTACCCTACGAATATGTAAACATTTACATTATTAGGTTTGAGCTAGTGGGATACCTGTTATTGTAAATATTCTATCAGAGGCTGGTCAACCACTTGTCTGGGATATTGTGGAATATTCACTCCATATAGATCACAGCCTTGTGGTGGGAGTAGCTTCGGATAGGTATTAATAGGCATCCACTGAAGTGTTCCATCAATTAATTAATTAAGCATTTATTTAAAAACTTAAGGCACTGTGCTAAGTGCTTTACAAACATCTTATTAAATCCTTACAACAACCCTAGGAGATAGATGCTATCTATAGTTATCTCTTCCACATCGTGGGGGTTAGGGCTGCAGTATGGCACCCCCACGATCTGGAAAATCCTCATAAAATATTTTGAACCTCCCTTCGTACCAGAGAAGAAATCTGAACTTTTTCATGTTCTTTTATGGAATGTTTACAGCACCTTGTTGTAAAATTTGGGTTAAGTATTTGGTCATAGGTTCTTTGTCATCTGCTGGCCTTCATATGTCATCTGCAGTTCCTGCAAAACTCCTCCCAAGTTCCCATTTAATTTCTTATGCCAACCTGAGACACATTAAAACTGACATGGGGAAAGTTGAAATGTGGAAGAGATAGCTGTATTATTATCTCATTTTACAGTTGAAGAAACTGAGGCAGACAATGATTAAGTGAGGCTAAGGGTCACAAATTTAGCAAATGTCTGAGGTTGGATTTGAACTCAGGTCTTCCTGACTTCAGTCATGATGTTACCCAGCTGCCTCTAGGTGTCATAGCAGACTAACCTTGAGTGATTCTACCTTTGGAGCAACATCTCAATTCAAATGAAAGTATGTAAAATACTTCAAGGAGAAATACACATACCATCTATTCTCCTGGCTAACTCCTTGTATAGAGGAGGGTGTCAGAAAGGCATATTAACACAAGTGAATCAAGACAATTGTTAGAGAACGCAACACCACTGCATTTGAGATGCTCTGTTACAACTGAATATCACCACTTCCACTGCACTCTGCACACAACCAATCCGCCTTCTCAAAATATAAGTGGTTAGTTTCCAAATACCAAGTGTGGGAGTCCTCCTCTATTTTCTTATATGTACTACCCAAAAGCAGCTCCAGAGTGGGAAAAAGGCTAGTGAAGTCTTATGGGTCTATGAACCCCTGCTGATGTCTTCCTGCTTTGCAACCCAATTTCCCTATCTGTACCAATAGGACAAAGAAGACCCCCCTTCTTGGTATGGAAGATTGTGTTGAATGACCTCTAAGTCTCTTCCATCGCTGATGTTCATAACATCCAGATTTTGCAAGACATTATGCTACTCTATGTGAATAGACTTAGTTTTGTCATTAAGGAGCTCCATCTCATTATATTCTGCCTTGCTAGATATGAGCTGTTGGATGTTGAAGAAGGGTTTCAAATAGATGAGGGAAAATATTATTGCCTGGATTGCCCAGAACTTGAAAAGTGGACAGCAGGTGGCTCTTTGATCTGCAGTCTTTGGCTTATCACACAGTGATCGCAGCAGCTGCCACCCCAATTGACCACAAGAAATATTTATGAACTTGGGCGGGTCCTTTAGAGAGCTGTAGAATTGCCAGCAATGATGGGGAAGGGGAAATGGGAGAAAGTTCATGGAGGGAAGAGGACCTTAGTTGTTGTTGAATTAAATTTGATATTTAGTAGAAATGAGTATTAAACCTTTCCTTTCTTCAACAAATAACATAAAATTTTGCACATTTTTTCACTTGTGGCAAAATGCTTCAGATAGGAGTTGAACCAGATGTCTCTTCCAATCCTAAGATTCCTTAAAATGAGGCAACATAAGTATTAATAATACCATTTTATAGATGGGGTCGCTGAAGCTGCAAGAGGTCAAATAACTGTTCACACAGCTAATAAGTGATAGAACCAGGATTCAAACTCAGGTTTCTGGAGACAAAGTCTAGCACTCTTTCTGCTATACCACATGCTTCCCCTAATGCTTCCTGTTACAAAACCGGGAGCCAGCTACTTCTTTATCGCTCAATATTTATTTTCACTGGACCTGCGCTTTAATCAATGTAGAATTCGTGGGAGAAAATCCCCTTCCCTTGGGAAGATGCAAAGCAATAATTGCCCTTCAGAATGTACTCATAGACAGTAGGGCAGTAGGAGAGCTCTGACCAAGCGTCTTCTATCCCTGTTGTGCCTGTCCCCTGGGGAAAAGTGACAAGGGATTGGGACAGGTGATTTCTATCTGCCCCAAAATGACACCCCCACCCCTGCAATAGGAGAATTCTACTTTCTGCTGTGGCTGCCTGATTTACAACCTCAGGTGAGGAGTGAAGCTTTCCTAACTGAGAGCCTTCATTCTGCTGTATATGTCCCCCGAGGAAAGGCTGCTAGAAGCTGGTGGAGCAACTGCCATCTGGGTCACCACCTCCTGCTGCCCTGATGTCGCCAACCTCCAGTGGACAGAGGAGCAACCTTCTTTTTGACCTCAGGCCTTCCGTCTCCTGTAGTACCTGTCCCTTGAGGGAAGAGAAACAGGAAAGTCTGTGGGGAGTGTGACTTCTATCTCTTGCTATGAAATTTTCTGCCTAATCTCTGCCTTTGAAGGGAAGAGGAGTAATGAAACAAGACCTCCCATTTATCCAGCTGCCTTTCATCTCATGCTCCAATTGTCTTCAGACCTATCTCTAGCCTCTTCTGGAAAGACAAGTGACCCCTTCTACTCAATGACGAACATTCTCATACCTGGCCATACCCTACACATCCCAGCGATTCTAAACTCTTGTAGGTCTTCATCCAAATCCCATTCTCCATCTCCCACCATCTGATTACTTATTCCCATCTCCCTCATTCCGTCTGCCCCAAAGTCTCAACCAAAAGCCACCCACTGCCACCACTGTGCCCTCCGGAATTTCTGTTTCATAGGCATCAAACTTCTCTTTATCTGAATTTTTTTCCTTTTTCACTCTTTCTATCTTCTAGCTATTACTAAAGCCTGACACCTGTAATGACAGCCTCTGTGGCTATCCTTTCCAGTACTGGCTGCATTTTTAGTCATTCTCCTCAGCTCACTGATCAAAGCTAGGGAATTGGAATACTTCTTGTTGCCGCTTCTAGGTTCTTCCTCTACCTCCATCCCTCAGTTTACTTAATCTAAATCTATCACACAGCCAAAATCCCGGTAGCTGTTGAGTATAGACTTCTAGATTACTCCTCTTCCTTCCTCAGTGCGTTCAATGCCTGGATCACACTTTTTTTCTCTCCTGTCCAACTCTGCCCTTACCCATAAATGCATCACTTCCATATCTAGAAGTCCCAAATCTCCTTGATCTGACCACGATTCATTAGCTTCCACTTTCTGTCTGCCTTCCTCTACCAAATTCCACTCTTCATCCACCCCATGACTGTTAATCTATTAATCCTTTGACCCCTCAGTTCTCTCTTAGACCATCACCCATACATTAGTTGCTCTCTCCTCTTTTCCCCATATTGACTCCTTGGTGAACCAGTTCACTACACTGCCCTCTTCTCTTGAGTCCTAAGCCCCCTTATCATATTGCTGATCACTCCCTGCCAAGCCTCAGTCTTGGATCACTCCCTCCACCTCCCTTCACTCCTATACATGTACTGTTGAACAAAAGTGGGAAAATTCATACAACTGTTCTGATTGGACCCACTATAAATTATGTTATGAAACCTCAATTTAGCCTGCAAAGTTGCTAGGCAATCCTTTATAGCTCCCTCATCAATTCACTATCTCACTGTCTACAATTGCTCTCCCAAACCTTTTTATCCTTCCTCAAACTTCTCATGACTGCCCTTCCCCTACCCTCCCAACTGAGAACTTTGTCTAATATTTTACAGAAAAAATTGAGGTCATTGTCCATGATCTCCATCTTCTCCTTTCTTCCTCATCTCAGAACACTCATATGCCTTCTGCCACTATCTCCTTCTTTGTACCTCTGTCACATGAAGAGGTGGCCTTACTCCTTACCAAGGCTAATCTTTCTACCTGTACAAGCAATCTCATCCTATCCCATCTCCTTCAAGAGATTACTTCTGTCATCGTCACTCTATCACTTATTTTGAATCTCTTCTGGTCTCCTGGCTTCTTCTATACTTCCTACAATCATTTCCATCCTCAAAAACTCCCCATTTGGTCATTCCACCCCCACCAATTATCATCATCATTCTACTGAAATTACTCTCTCTCTCCAAAGTTACCAATGATCTCTTTGTTGCTAAATCCTGTGGTCTTTTCTCAGTTCTTGTTCTCTTTGACCTCTCTGCAGCCTTTGATGTTGTTTACAATCTTCCCGATATTCTCTTCTCTTTAGATTTTTGGGACACCACTCTCTCCTGGTTCTTTTCCTACTTATCAGACTACTTCTCAGTCTTCTTTTCTGGATCCTTATCCAGATCTCATCATCTAACCATTCTAGGTCCTCCCTCTACACTACTTCACATGGTAATCTCATCAGCTCCCATGGATTTAATTGCCATCTCAATGCTGCTGATTCTCAGATCCTGCCCCAATCTGTCCGCTGATCTCCAGTCTCACATTTCTAACTGCCTTTCAGTCATCTTGATGTCCAATAGCTATCATGAACTCAATATGACCAAAACAGAATTCATTATATTTCCCCTTAAATCCTCTCTCTTCCTAACTATACTGTTACTACAATTACTATTATTATTAACTATTAGAGGGCAACACCATTCTCCCAGTTTCTCAGGCTCACAATCTAGCAGTTATCCTGGATTCCTCACTATTTCTCAGTTTCTAGGTCCAGGTTATTGCCAAGGCCTGTTGATTTCACCTTTGCAACATCTTTTGAATAAGTCTCCTTCTTTCTTCTGATACTTCCACCACTCTAGTGCAGGCTGTCATCCCTTCATGACTGGCATATGGCAAGAGCCTATTAGTGGGTCCGCCTGCCTCAAGCCTCTCCCCTCTCCAATTCAATCTCCATTTAGCCACCAAAGTGAATTTCGTAAGGCTCAGATCTGATCCTGTCACTCCTCTACCCAACAAACAAAAGTGGCTTCCTATTGCCTCCAGGATCAAATATCAAATCCTCTGTTTGACATTCAAAGCCCTTCATAACCAGCCTCCCCTACCCAACCTTTCCAGTTTTCTTACACCCCATACCCCACCAGGTACTCTTCAGTGACACTGGCCTCTTTACTTGTCTATGAACAAGACACTCTGTCTCTTGGCTCTGAGAATTTTCTCTGTCTACCACGCCTGGAATGTTCTCTCTCCTCCTCTCCACTTCCTGGCTTCCTTTAAATCCTAGCTAAAATCCTATCTTTTACAGGCAGCTTTTCTTTTTTTTGGTCTTTTTTTAATAAATTTTATTTAATATATTTAGTTTTCAGCATTGATTTTCACAGGAGTTTGAATTACAAATTTTCTCCCCATTTCTACCCACCCCCCCACTCCAAGATGGAGTATATTCTGGTTGCCCTGTTCCCCAGTCTGCCCTCCCATCTGTCACCCCACTACCCTCCCATTCCCTTTTCCTTTCCTTTCTTGTAGGGCAAGATGAAATTCTATGCCCCATTGCCTGTGTATCTTATTTTCTTATTGCCTGCAAAAACTTTTTTATTTCCTGTGGGGTAAGACACCCAACTGAGTATGTATGGTATTCTCTCTTCAGGTCAAATCTGATGAGGGCAAGATTCACTCATTCCCCCTCACCTGCCTTCTCTTCTCTTCCTACAGAACTGCTTTTTCTTGCCACTTTTATGTGAGATAATGTACCCCATTCTATCTCTCCCTATCTCCCTCTGTCAATATATTCCTCTCTCATCCCTTGTTCATCTTCAACTCACCCTGTGCCCACTCTCTCTCTCTTTATATATGTACATACACATACACACATACATACATACACACTGACATATACATATATATATATATACATAAACACACACACACACATATATATAGATATAGATATATATACATAAATACATACATGCATATTCCCTTCAGCTACCCCAATACTGAGGTCTCATGAATCAT
>CM053627.1:128118965-128130974 GCA_028646595.1 Phalanger gymnotis
CTTAGATCTTCAGCAGGCTCTTCACTCCTGCTCTGATCCACCACTTAATTCCTCCCACCAGGTGGGCCTGGGGCCAGAAGCAACTGCAGCTGTAGTTCTAAAGCTGCCCCACCTCCGCTGCCCCTGGGTCAGTGGCTGAACTGCAAACTCTATCCCAGTCCCCAGCAGCTTTTCCCACTAACCTACTCTGTTGTCTTTGGTGTTTGTGGGTTGAGAAGTCTGGTAACTGCTGTAGCTCACTGATTCAGGGCACTAGGGCACACTCTGCCCGGCTCCTGGTCTGGTTGGTCCATGCCATCCATGCTGGGCTCCTCTCCGCTCAGCTCCGTTCCCCTCTGCTTCCAGGTCCATGCGGGATAGACCTTACCCAGAGACTATCCAGGCTGTCCTAGTCTAGAGCTCTGCTTCCTTCTTCTACCCTGTGGGTTCTGCAGTTCCAGAATTGGTTCAAAGCCATTTTTTATAAGTTTTTGGAGGGACTTGGTGGGGAGCTCACGCTACTGCCTGCTTTCCAGCTGCCATCTTGGCTCCGCTCCTTACAGGCAGCTTTTCTCAACACCTCTCCTTTCTAGTGCCTTCCTTCTTTTAATTATTTCCTATTTGTCCTGTATATAGCTTATTTGTACATGTCCATCTGCTTGTCATCTGCCCCATTAGATTGTGACCTCCTTGAAGTTGGGGGCTGTCTTTTGTCTCCCTGTTGCTTAACATAGTTCCTAGAATGTACTAAGTGCTTAATAAATTTTAATGGATTGACTGAGAATAGCTTTGGGTCTATGTGAAGTTAAGTGACTTGTCTGGGGACACACAGTCAGTATGTATCAGAATGAGAATAACCCAAGTCAGAAACATGTAATAATAACATCAATAAACAGTGACAAACAATATGTAGAAATAAAAGTTTAATTCCATCAATGTTGCTTGCAGAAGCCAAAGCTATATAGTAAGATTATCAAAAACAATTTTCACGGACTTTGTCTGTGATTCCTACAGCAATAGAGGAGCCATACCTGTGAGTGGTTCAAGTGACTTTTTGCCTCTGATTAATAAGACTGCTTTTTATGAGTGAACTAATTCACCAGTGGGGCTATAAATACATGAGTCCTTAGAAAACGCAGAAAAAGAAATAAAGGGAAGTACTTCCCTCCTATATTAGGAGGAGAGGCAGGGCAGTATCTTTCATGAATTTGAATTGTTATTATCATTACTTTTCCTAAGATGCCAGAATTTCTGCTTTTCTAGAATGTCAATCACCACATCTTAATAAGTAAATAGCTACTTTCCCAATCCAATATGTGCTTATCTTATCGCTTTTTTAAAAAAATCCATTATTTTCTTGGGGGTATGGAGCTTCCCATGAGGAGCAGATCAGCATCTTCTTTGCATTTTATAGTCTTCAAGAGTTTTCTGGGGCATTGAAAGGTTAAATGACTTGTCCAGGGTCACATAGACAGTATGTGTCTGATTTGCCTGGCCAAATAGTTCTTCCTGATTCCAAAGCCACCTCTCTATCCACTATACCAACAATAACTCTCTGAGGTTAGTAGGCCACATATATTATTAGCTCTGTTTTACATGTGGGGAAACTGAGCCTTGCCAGCAATTACATAGCTGATAAGTAACTCAGTTTGGATTTGAACTCAGATCTTTTACCTACAAATCTAATATTCTCTCATCGTTTGCTTGGGGCAGGGAGAAACAAAGAAAAAAAACCATTGCACGACAGCTTCTAGAAAAGCGAGAAAAGTGCTCAGTGGGGAAAATGAACATATACTTTCAATCATGAAATCCAGGGAGTTTATAATGCATAATTATTTATTTCAAGAATACAGGGCTCCTTGTTTAACTATCATAAAGTAACAGCCAATGACTGCTAGTCTGGGTCACCAAGTGCTGTTCACACTAATGGATTATCATGGCAACAATAAACCCTTGATTCAAAAAGTTCAGCTCTTCTACAACTGCTGGAAGATTATATTACTGCTTGTAGTAACTACTCATTTATGTTCTTCCAGTCTCATAACAAGGGCTTTCAAAACATTGTTACTTGACACATTCCATTTCTATATAAACAAGATAGTCTTTGAGTGAGATGCCTTTCCAAGCTGGGTTAAATTTGAGACATAAGTGCACTTCAGAGTTTAAATGGAGTGGAATACAAATGTGAGCAGAAGAAAGAGGCATCTTACACTGATCTGCATTTCTGATGTAACCTGTAAGATAGAAGAGACACCGGGGCCTTTACTCACTCTTTGTCCCCACAGCTTGACCTTATAGTTATTTACAGCTAATTCCTCAGTTTGATTCTATCACTTAACAAAAGCATCTTACTTGTAAACTGGGTAACCAAAGAATGGAGATATAGGTGGGGGAAAAACCACATTTTCTTTTCATTCTCTTTTTTTATTTTCTCAGACTGCAGGATCGGTCATAGTTTACCTTAGCAAATAGGGTGGGGTTTTCTTCTTTCGAAGGCTGGATCTCAGGACCAAGAGACAAGTAGCCTCTAAACGGTTAGAGGAATATCTAGAGCATCCGTCATAGGATCATAGATTTAAATCTCAAAGTGACCTTAAAAGCCACCTAGTTAAATCTTCCTATTTTTATAGGTAGGGAAACTGAGGTCCAGAAAGGTTAAATGACTTACTCATAGTTCCAGGTAGCAAATGTCAGAGGTGAGATTTGAATGTAGGTGTTCCTGGCTCCAAGCCTGGCAAGATATTCACTATGCCAAGCCACAAGGGCTGAGAAATCTTGTCCTTCACTTTCTCTTCTTTTGGGGGTCTTTAAGTCTTTAAAAGAAATTATTGTGAGTACCATTTTTGTAATATCTTTCCAAACTTTTCCACTCTTCTTAAATTTCCAATCTCACCCTCTCTGTGTCTTACTTAGTATGACTTTGTCTTTTATTTTGTTGAAAACATTGAGTCATTCAATTCAATTCAAGTGCCTACTATATGCCAGACACTGTGCTAAGTGTTGGGGATACAAATAAGAAAAAGAAAGGTAGTTTCTAAAATCGAGATCCCTAAAATAAAGGAATTTGCAATCTAATAGGGAAAGACAGCATGGAATGGTGTGGGGGAAGGAAGGGGTTACCTGGAAGAGACCATCTTGGAACCAATCAGAGCTTCATATGGAGGGTGGAGTGAGCTACACAGTCCAGGTTCTGTCCTTTACAAAGGAAAGCTTTGGGTAGAGTTGAGTGTTCCATCCTCCAGCCCTTGGATCAAAGAGGGGAGGAAGCCCAGGGAGGTAGGAAGGTATTGGATATTCAAGTTAGCAGCATGGTGATGAGATACAAGGTGATGAGTCTATCCTGGGAGGGGCATGTTCTATGGAGTTGAAACCAAGCAGAGCTGCAGATGGAAGGTGGAATCTGCCACAACTTCCTCCATTCCTTGGCATATCTCTCTAACACCATTCATTGTCTTCTCCATTTCCTCTTTTCAGAGGCTAACCTCTCAACCTGAACTCTGATGCTAGACTCTCTATTTGTCATCTATTTTTTTCTCCCTTTCATTTTTAATATCACCTTTTCTGTTCTCTCCCTTTTGCCTAAAAACATCCAAAATTTCTTTCCAAAATCTTATAAACCTTCTCTTTATCCAATTAGTGCTTCAAGTTACTATATTACCTATATTTCTTCAGCTGTCAACTTCAATATAGTAGTCTATTCTTTCTACCTCCAATTCTTCATTTGTTAACCTCTTGTCATTTGACTTCTAATTCCATCACTCTATGGAAACTGATCTTTCCAAGGTTACCAATAATTAGTCCTCCAATCCAATAGCCTTTTCTTATTCCTTAACCTCTCTAGATCATACTATACTCACGCTCACTCCTCTTTATTTGAACTTTGACATTGCTAATATGATTTGAGGTTGGGGTTCACAGAATCCTAGTATTCGCTTTTTTAAGTGTAGAGGGATCTAGTGGTTAAACATTATAGTGGTAGTGTTACATTAATCATTGCCAATATAATAGTTGAATAATATATTTAATTCCAAATTGGGGGGTGGGGTGGGAATTATAGTTTACTGATCTTTTGCTTCCTCAATGAGGTCACTGGCAGAGCAAATTTTAATATGCCCTTTGGGGCTAAATGACTTTATATTTTTCCCCATTTTTTCCTTTCTTTTCTCCTTTGCTTTTATTTATTTTATCTTGAAATAAAAACGTCATTCTGTAGATGGGGAGAAAATAATTTGTCCTGAGATCTAGGTAGCAAGAGATTCAATTTTTTCAAAGCTCTTCTGATAAAGATAATATTTTCCCCTAATAGTGGAATTTTCATTTTTAATAATTCTTTTGTGTTTATTCCTACATCTCTGGTATCTGACAGCTATTTTTAAAGTTAAATATTTTACTAGAAATTTAACATTAAGTATTAGTTCAAACAACTAAATTAAGCTATTAACTACTTACACTTAAGTTAATTAATTTCAAAGCATAATGTATGCTAACCCTTTTTCAATCTCTACCCCTACTTAATCCCCATCAGAATTCTTTGTTCATTCTCATTCACTTTTTTCCTCATATGACAATAGCTAGTGCTATTTTTTTAAGTCAGAGAAAGGCGTGATTGGAAAGGATCTCAAAGAATACTTAATTTATAACCATCGTTATTCTTTTCTCTTCACCTATGAGCACTGTGGCATTTTTTTAAGAATGGCAATGCCTTCTAGGATTTATGTGCCATAAATTGGCAAGACTTGCTCTGGTGGCCTGTGAAATTCTGTCCAAGCTGCAGTATCTAATTCTAGCCTCTTGAATGGGTATGGGTATGGAGGTGATAAATGAAAACAGAAGTAAAAGTTGTCCTGGCCAGCAATGTGCTAACAACAACCATGATAGTCAACATTCATATAGCACTTTAGGGCTTACAAAGTATTTTCTCTCCCAACAGCCTTTCAGGCTGTGCAGTGCAAATATTGTCCTCTCCATTTTACAGATGAGGAAACTGAGGCTCAGAGAAGTTATCTCACTTGCTTACAAGCATATATGGTCAGTAAGTGGCAAACCTGGAAGTCAACTGTGGAAATTAGAAAAGTTTATTTTTAATTTATTAATCAAGGACATTGCTTTGACTTTAAAAATTGGTTAATGGTGGTGGATAAAAAAATTATAAAATGTTTCCTTGTGCTATTTATTCGTGTGATTATGGAGAATAGAAGAAAAAGAGAAAAAAGATGTCTCTAGGAATCAAATTAACATGGTATACTTGATAGAACACTATATTTGGAGTTAGCAACTGTTGGGTTTGAATCTTGCCTTGGGCAACTAATAGCTGTGTGATCCTGGGCAAGTCACTTAACCTCTCCCTCTCTCACTTTGCTTGTGTACAAAATGGGGATAATAATAGCATCTACCTCATAGGATTAGTGTGAAGATTGAATAAGATAATACATTTCAAGTGTTTTCCACACCTTAAAGAACTATACAAATGTTAGCTATCATTATTTTCATCCTCATCATTACATAACATGGAGCCTAAGGTATGATACCTAAAAACATGATATTTATTCAGTACTGGCTGTTAGGTGTTAGGCCAACCATTCTCTGTATGCACTAGTAGATGTAATCTAAGGTTCTCACTAGTTTTAAAGGTCTAACATCTTGTCACACCACTCTTACATATAAAGATGTTCTTCAAAAGTGCCAATGAATTGAATAATTCACTTGAAATAAATAAACACAAACATCATTACATGCCCAACCATAATTGATTGATTTGTCAATTTTTATTAATGGCTGATTTCTCATTTAAATCCCATGGACCTGGGAAGTAGAAGCCGAGTCCTCACATGGAAGCAATTCCTCATTTGTAGAATGAGTGGGTTGCACTGGATAGCCTGGGTGATCCTTTCTAGTTTTAATAATTAATGTGTCTGTAAACTTATGGAATGCTCAAAACAGAGCAATTGAGAAATGTGAATGATGCAAGAGATCTCATTCCAAGTTCTATCTGTCAAGCAACTATGTGTAATGTTTCTGCATTTAGAGGTTGGTTCAGAAAGGATGAAAGTCACTCAGGACTAATAGGAAATCACTAATAGAAAAATAACACAGGTTTTGTTTAAGATAAAGACTTCATTGCGTCCATCTTATCCCCCTCCACCCATCTCCTCTCCAATTTTACTATAGTAGTCTGTTGGTTTTTTTTTTCCTGGGAGACTGATACAGCACTGGGGGAATGTGTGAGCCACAGGTGTGCACAGTCTTGGAAGGCAGGAGATTAGAGTTGAGCATACCAACTAGTGAGAGGATTGGAAAAGATATGGCATCACTAAAAGATACTTGTGTGCGCTATACTTGTTGGAAAGAAGGGTAGCAACCGACCTGAAGATGTCCAGACTAACCCTTGATTTTCCCCTCCACTCTTTTATCTTCTAGACCATCTGGCAAGTTTCTGGAACCACAAGGAATGTCAATTCAATTCACTTCAATTTAGTACAAATGTATTAAACATCTACTATCTGCCAGGTGCTGTGATAGGTGCTACAGATACAAAGCAGTTAATCAGTCAAGGAATGGGTATTTTGGATGTCTATTGTGTGTTAGGCATTATTCTGGATTCTGGTAATATAAAGATAAAAGTGAAAGAGCTCCTACCTTCAAGGATTTTATATTCTCTTGGGGGAAAACAACCATGTATGCAGATAAGTGAATAAATACAAACTGTATATTCAAAGTAAATTTGATTGGAAGACTAATACTTAATAGCCCTTGAAAGACTTAAAGGAAGCTAGGGATTCCAAGAGGCAATAGTGAAGAGGGAGAGCATTCCAGGCATGGGAAACTGCCTGAGTAAAGACATGGAAGAGAGATATCCAGTGTCAAGTATGGGGAGCATATAAAGTAGGCCAGTTTGGCTGGGGCGTAGCATACATGAAAGGGGAGTAATGTGAGATCAGTGTGGAAAGATCAGGCTGTTGTAGTCAGAGTATTGGGAGCTAGAGGGAACTTCAGAAATCATATCTAGTCCTAGGGTTCTTAACCTTTTTGGCATCATGGATCCCTTCGTTGATCTGCTGAAACCTTTGGACTCCTTAGAATAATGTGGTTTAAAAAATTCATAATTGACAGAGATATTAAATTCCAGTTAGAGGCTACCAAAAATAAAGATGTATTATTTCCCCATCCAAATTCATGGTCTCTTTTAAATCTATTCACTAACCTTAACCTAGAACTCAGGTTAAAAAACCCTGATCTTTCATTTTGCTTTTGTGTAAACTCCCAGAGAAATTAGAGTGATGCTCTCAAGGTCACACGTAACAGTGAGCAGAATTGAAATTTAAACCTAGGCTCAATGGGCATTGCGCCACACTGCTTGGATCCTTCTTTGAATGGCTTACCTCACTTCCTAGAGCTAAGAAAGAAGGAGAGAGAGTAGCCCCTCCCCCATACTTTCCTCTCGGGTCACCTCCCTCTTCTATTGTTTTCTCTTTTTAAGGAACTTCTCTCACTGCCTCTCAAGGTCTGTCATTTATCTGGATGTCTTTCACCAGAGAAGGGATTGAAGAAATAGGTTTGCACCTAAAAAGCATACGGGAATCTGAAGAGACTTGATGGGCACCAAAGACTAATGGTAATGTGTTCTCTCACACTTTTAATATATTCTCTCATGACAGCCTCAGGTTTCTCTTCCAGGGCTGGGTAATGATTTCTTTGCCTGCCAGTGAACAGAAGGAGGAAGGGAGGGAGGTGGGGAGGGGAGAGGAGAGGGGAGAGAGAGAGATGGTTTGTCCAACTTACAGACAGAACACTCTCTTCTAATTGGCTCTGGAAAGTGATGGATGGGTAGCAGATGCTTCCACCAGCCTCAGGCTCTTTCTCTCAATCTGAGATCCCCGATGGAAACTCATCAAAGATTGTTCAACTCTTCAGCAGAGGACTCCCAGAGTAGGCAGGGCATCTTGGGACTCAGTAAATGTGCTGACACTGCGGTTGGGGTCCTCAAGAGGAAAGAGTTCCTTTTCCTCCCCTGGTCTCCCCTGTCGTGATTGTCCCATTGCCTATAGTACTAGCATTCAGGCTGACCATGATCTCTAAGCCTGGGGCCAAGCACACAAAAATTTGGTCTCTTGGGAACACAGTCTTGTATCATCCATCATCCATCTGTCTGTGAGTCACTGAGATGTCCCAGGACCAAGGGGAGTTTCTCTCTCTCTTTCCATTCTCCACTTTCACCGTGCACGTTGGGCAAAGCTCCCCCAACTTGTGCCTGACAAGTGACCCAGACACCTGTCTGTCTGCAACATTATCCATAGGTCACTACTGCCTTGCCTCCAGGAGGCCTGACTCAAACCCTTTGCACTTTGTTCAGCTTGGCTATCTAACAACCCTTGGCCTGTCCTCTTCTGGCATTCAAAAGTAGGGATGACTCTGCTAATGATCAATTTTCATAGCCTTAATCCAAGAGCCATGCCAAGACCCACTGAATACTGTCTTTCAGGGTCAATTTGCACATGGCGGGGGGAGAAATACAGGTAGCTTTTTCTCCCCAATACTTCTAGAATTAATCATGTCCAGGACTCCAAGTCCACCCTAGGTTTCTTTTCCCAAACAGCTGAACTGTTTCTGGTGAGTTTTGGTGTTTAAATTGAGTGAGCAAGGGAGAGAGTCTGGGACTGAGCGAAGCATCTGCTACCCATCCATCACCTCCCCCAGCCAGTCGAAGCAGGACATTTCAGTCTCTGGCCTGATACGGCCATCTCTCTCCCCAACTGCTGACTGTTGCAGATGAAGAAATCATTACCCAGTGGTCAGTGTAAGAGAAACACAGGGCTGTCATGAAGGAATAGATTAACATATGTGAGGACTCATTACAGTTAGTACTTCATTAGTCCAAATACCTTCTAAATCTAGTGGTGTGCTGCTTGCTTATGGGCCTGGGTAAAAAAAAACTTATTTGATTCAATTTAATACAACGGCAAATTGTGAAGTGTAAGACACTCTGCTGAGTGATATAAAGATAAAAATGAAAAAAATCCCTGCCCTCAAGGAGCTTATATACTATGTACATTGATAAGTAACTACAAGGTAATTTCAAAAGACATGAAACACTAACAGCTAGAGGTATCAGGGAAGGAAGGAAGTGACACCTGAGCTAAGTCTGGAAGGAAGCTAAGGATTCTAAAATGTATAAATGATGGGGAAATGTGTTCCAGGTTTGGTGAACAACATGTGCCAAAACATGGAGGCAGGAGATGGAATCCTTGCTCAGGGAATTCCAGGGAACATAGGATACCTTTGGCTGAAATATAGAATATATGAAGGGTGGTAATATGGATAGAACAGATAGAATGCCAGGCCTGGAGTCAGGAGAACCTGAGTTCAAATCTGGCCTACACTTACCAGCTATGTGACCCTGGGCAAGTCACTTAGCTCTGTTTGCCTCAGTTTCCTCATCTGTAAAATAAAATGGAGAAGGAAATGTCAAACCACTATTATCTTTGCTAAGAGCACCTCAAATGGGGTCACTGAGTCAAACAGTAAGTACTGAAAAACAGTTCAACAGTGGCTAGACTGCTGGGCTTGGAGTCAGGAAGAGTCATTTTCCTGAGTTCAAATCTGGCCTCAGACTCTACATGTGTGACCCTGGGCAAGTCAATTAATCCTGTTTGCCTCAGTTTCCTCATCTGTAAAATGAACTGGAGAAGGAAATGGCAAACCACTCCAGTATCTATCTTTGCCATGAAAACCCCAAATGGGGTTACAAAGAGTAGGACACTAATTAATTAAACAACAATGTGAAATAATTCTAAAAAGACAGGAGGAAGCTAGATTGAGTCTTTCAACACCTTTAGGAACATAAATTTTAATTTAGAGCTGGAAGAGAACAATAATTTATTAAA
This sequence comes from Phalanger gymnotis, assembly GCA_028646595.1. Taxonomy (NCBI): domain Eukaryota; kingdom Metazoa; phylum Chordata; class Mammalia; order Diprotodontia; family Phalangeridae; genus Phalanger; species Phalanger gymnotis. The sequence continues at coordinate 128,128,826 of CM053627.1, forward strand.
TGTCTACTATGTGCTAGGCACTACACTAAGCACCTTACAAATTTAAGGCCACCTAGTCCAATCGTCCTTCATATTAACTTATTAGAAGATTTCAAGGGTGCAGTTTTGGTGTTGTCATTCAACATTTACAAGCTTTAAGCAATGCTTAAAGGTGCTAGGGGTGAAAAAGTACAGTTTTAATATTAACATGAATTCATCATGATAAGGAATGAGTCACAAGTTATGCCAAATAGAGTCCTAAGGGTGAAGACCTAGGTCAGTCTATGAATTATTTAGATTATGGATTAACCATCTATTTATTCAACAAGCATTTGTTATGTGGCTACTATGTACTAAATACACTGTATGTATATATGTGTGTAGAATAACATATTTAGAGCTAGCGCTATGTCTGTAGATATCATGTCACTTACTGGCCTCATGATTCCTAGAGAATGTATTTTTAAGTGTTTTTGCCCAGTGTCACATAGAGTGAATTGGCATAGTAAGGATTCACATCTAGATCTTCGAGCTGCAAAATTAGCTCTCTTCCCACTCTGTACCAAGATGTCATTTTTGAACAAGGACATCTTTTCTTTTTGCTCCCCTATGTGAGTGGCCTCTGCTCTTAGGACCTCAGACCTTTTCTCCTGCCCCTCCTAATTCTGCTCTGTTTGAATTCAAGCCTTCTGTCATCTCTTGCCTGGATTATCACAATAGACTCCTAATTGGTCTGTCGCCCTTCAGTCACCAACCCATCCTTTGCACAGCTTTCGGAATGTTATTCCTAAAACACAAATCTGATTATGTCACCCCTTGACCCTTCCTCCCCAACAAAATCATCAATGCCTCATGATTGCCTCTAGGGAAAAAATCCTCAGAAACTCCACACAATGTGAGTCACATCACTTCTCTAGTCTTATTTCCTATTGTACCCCCCTACTCAAACTAGCTCACTCCAAACTACTCTAGTCAAACCACTAGCTGTTCCTCATCCATGAGATTGTCTCTTGCCTTTGTCCCTTTGCATGAGTGATCTCTCAGGAATTGGCATGAACTTTCTTCTCACTTTAGTTCAGATGCCATCTCTCTCCTCCCGGAGACCTTACTGATCCTCCCAGTTATTAACACTTTCTCCCTCTTGACGTTCTTTTTTCATATTATTGACTATCACATGACATATCATGTAGCATTATAGGATATGCGTGATAATGATGATGATGATGATAGCTAGGATTTATGTAGTGCTGCAAGGTTATTGAATTTGATCCTCTAACTTGAACCCTATGAGGTTGGTGCCATCATCATTATTATGACTATCCTCATTCGATAGCTGAGGCACCTGAGACTGAGAGAAGCTAAGTGATTTTCTTAAGGTCACACAGCTAGTATATATATCTGAGGGAGAATTTGAAGACAGGCCTTTCTGACTCCAAGCTCAGGGCTCAATTCCAAGCATCTGACTTCAAACATGTACTGAGAGAGGTGTCATTGTCTTTCATTGAGATGTTCCCTTCCAAACTGGGTCTCATGTCAAATTGAATGAAACTATAGGTGGCATGGTGCCACATACATGATGCAGCGTGGCTCATATCATGTGACAGGTATGGCACAGTGACATTACAACAATATGACTATAACATGACATATGACACTAGCTTACCACAGCAAAGTACATAATGCCATACATGACCCACTACTAATGTGGCACATTTGTCATGTTATGCACATGTCAACATATCACAAACATGTATGTCACATGAATGATGCACAATATATGCATGATGTGTCATATAATGTGATGTCATAAAATATGGTAATATAAAGGAATTTCAAGAGGAAAAAAGGAGCTAAGAAATGTAGAAATAGGAAAGGCCTCATGGAGGGATTGACATCTGAGGAGAGGTAAGAAGGGATTGCATTCCTGACATGAGAGGCCACTTAGACAATGGTGGAGAGGGAAGAGACGGGATGTCGTGTATAGGAACTCATTCAACTAGAGAGTGTGTATGAAATAAGCCTAAAGAAGTAAATGGAAGCCATATTGGGACAAACTTCAGTCATCAAGCTGAGGATTTTCTATTCTAAACTGGAAAAATTGAGGAGGCTTGAGGATTTTTTTAAAATAATAAATTCATGTTTTAGTTTTAGTTTACAACACTCAGTTCCA
>CM053627.1:128138059-128210698 GCA_028646595.1 Phalanger gymnotis
TGAACATCTATTTTTTTAAAACCTTGAGTTCCAAATTCTCTCCCTTCTTCCCTTCCCATTCACCCTCCCTAAGAAGTCAAGCAATTCAACATGAGCCACATGCGTATCATTATGTATAACCCTTCCACAATACTCATGTTGTGGAAGATGTCGTTAATTTTCTAAAAAGACCCTGAGTGACATGCCCTTCCCAGTGACCATACTTGGAAGCAAGGTATGTGACAGATATGGGGGAATGGCGCTGCTTGGTGGAGGCTCCCAGGTGGGCTTATGGGAGATTATGATTGGGCAGAGTAGATGAAAACAGCTAGCATGCTTTGGAGCTACCAGTAGTTAAACAACTATTTAGAATGCCAGTGTTGCATTTTTGTCTTGGAATTTGGTGCAGACTGTGTGACGCTTGATCTGTATAGATCATAGGCAATAGTAGAAATATATGAAGAACATTGCCTGTGTATGTAGAAACAGGTTACTGTTGAATCAATTGGGCTACCTCTCCAGGTCAGTGAAGCATGGGTCCACCCACTTCCCTTAAGGCCATTTTCTCTTTACTTCCCAGCACATACATTCCCCCCTCCCCACGGATTCTTCTGAGGCAGCAGTTCTGTCTCATTAAAAAAAAATATGCAGAAAACAGTGCCTCACAAAAATACTTCCAAATGCTTGCATTTTGGATTTTGGTTGCAATGACACTTTTCTGGTGACTAGTTGAGCTTGGCTTTATGGAATTGGGTTTTGGGAGGTCAGATTTCAAGGCTACATTTTAAATAATCTCCTTGAAACCTCACTTCTAAAAAAAGGATGAAGTTGTTATTGTGAATATTACTGGATGTTCAAGACTGCACGTAAGTGAATGTTTAAGAACCTACATAATATTGTGAGTCACATAATGCCCCTACCCAAATAACTTGCCATTTTCTAAAAATGGAATGGAATGAAAGAAATGAGTTATTTTGAGCATTATGGTTTTAGGCACCAGCATCTCTCAGGGTGATGGAGGATACAAATGTGTACTCTGCATGTTGTTTTAGATATAATTAATTGACTTGGATGCACATTTGTCATTCTAGAAGTTGTGTAAGCCATGTGAGGGCAGAGAAAACATCCTTTCTGTTACATCTTTCCCATTCAACAGTACAGTAAGTACAATCAAGTACCCAGTGGACTTTCTATAAGCATTCACTGATAATGGTATGAAAAAAGAGGAACTCTGCCTCCAAGTCTCAAGAGATGTGCAATTTAAGAATACAGTGGGACTCTGGATATAGAGAAATCAGATAGACATTGCAGGTATCTACAATTCTCTTCATATTTTAATGAGCTCCCTAATGACATTGAACTGGAATTTATCTCCTCTCTCAGATTAGAGTAGCAAGTACTCTCATAGATTTTAGCATTACAAGGGATCTTAGAAACCATTTAGTTCAACTCCCTTGTTTGACAGATGAGGAAACTGATACACAGAGAAATGAATGGACTTGCAAACCACCATTCTCTTAGTTAGTGGCAAAGCAGGGGCTAAAAGCAGGTCTGTGCTAGAACCATTTCTAACTGGCTTGAGAGCAGATTGCTAAATTTAAGGTGAGACAATTTACACTTCAGAAGTCATTGATTTTTTTTTTTCTGGACAAGACGGTGCTAATAATACAGATTAAATTTAAAAGTCTATGTGCATATTTTTTGGGGGTGGGAGAATCTTGTTATTAAATATTTACAAGGAAACTTCTGCATTGCTCTGGAAGCATTGCTTGAGCTCAGGAAAAAAATATAGTAGATGGCTCAGGGAATGAAGTTATCACCAGACTGCAGACCTTGTGACTATATGTTAGAATAAGAATAAGATTAACATTGATAACTGACATTTCTGTGTTTGCATATCACTTTGCATCTGATTCTCCTTTGAGCCTCATAGCACCAATAAGTAAAACCCAAATTTCCTGACTCCTAGTCGATACCACATTAGCCCTTTGCAGTTAATCTATTTACTTGTTATGAGAAAGAGGTATTAGAATGTAACACTGTGATGGTTTTATTTTTTTTTTAGGGGATGATGACTTTATTTTTATTTTTATTTTCCCCCCACTTAATAGCATTTCTCCAATTACATGCAAAGATAATTTTCAACATTCACTTTTATAGGATTTTGAGTTTTAAATTTTTCTCCCTGCTTCCATTCCCTTCCCCCTCCCCAAGATGGCAAACAATCTGATAAAGTCTATACATGTACAATTAAATTAAACACATATCCACATTAGTCATGTTGTAAAAGAAGAATCAGAACAAAAGGGAAAAAACCATGAGAAAGAAAAAAGGAGACAATACTATGCTTCAGTCTGCATTCAGACTCCATAGTTCTTTCTCTGGATATGGATAGCATTTTCCATCATGAGTCCTTTGGAATTGTCTTAGATCATTGTATTGCTGAGAAGAGCTAAGTCTATCAAAGTTGATCATGTGAAGGTATTTCATGATGGTGGTAGAGAAGGTTGAGTAATACATTTTAGATCAGGAAATGTAAAACAAATTATTTTGGTGTCAAGGAAAGAATTCTAGACTCTGAATAAGAAGATCTGGAAACTAGTGTTGACTTGGTCAATAACTAGATGTATGTAGCACAGACAGGTTAGAGGTTCATTCTCCTGACCCACATTACAACTGATAGATCCCCAGAATCCAGGTACTACTTTCTTCAGAGTTCTAAGGGTGTTTGTTTAATGTTCTCTCTTATAAGCCGACATCCAGTGTGTTTTCTCCCCAATATCATTAGCATGTCCTTTATATATGAACCACCAGTTAATATTGCCTCAATGTTAATTTGAACCATTTTAATAATTTTAACCTCTTTAATATAATTGCTAACCAGTAAGTATCAATTTATTTTTACCAAGGGATATTTACTGAGAAGTTATAGAAAGACCTGAAATACAAACACCTTTGAAACTGCCTGTACCTTCTCCACCATCTGCCAAGGATTACTAGATTACTGGAGAAAATGGACTTAAAATAGCTGCTATTAAACATCTCCCCTTGTGCTCCACCAAGTTCATATCCAGCTGAGGTGTGGGTAATAGACAAGTTATTCCATTAATGGTAGAACAAGGTATCTGGCTATTAGGTTGATCCATTGTTGGGCTGAGTCAAGAGAAGGTCGCTCTTTAGGGCTAGCTTCACCTTGCTGGCTTACCAGCAGACACTTTTCTGGACTTTAGTTGCAAGATTTCTGATGGTTCTTCCAAACTTTTGGTTATGACCTGGTATGTTTTACCACTAATTAACTGAAAAAAAAAACAGAAAGAAGAAACACATGAGAAACGGTGTGTATGTGCTTACAGTATATATGACAGTCTATATGTACATAGGCAGAAGCCTGAGTAGAGAGATAAGGTAGCTTGGTAGCAGCACCTGCCATCTCTCTCCAAACCTAGAGTCTTACAGTAGTTGCCTTGATTGCCACCAGGGAAGAGAGATTTTATCTGGTTTTGTCTTTTGTATGCACACTCAGTTCTGGTTCAGCCATTTAAAAAGATTTTTTATATGCTAATAAAGCATATAAAAAGGCAAGCAAAGTAGGACTTTTTGTTTTGCTCTTTTTCCTTTTGGAGTTCTAGTTCTTCTCAGCACTAAGGACAATCAAGTACCTTTGATTGAGACTTGCCTTTGTTTGAATCAAGAGTCTTTGATTAACCAAGAGTCTTTGATGACCTGCTTAAGTCACAAGAAAATCCAAGTCACATGAGTTCAAGTCACCTGGTTGTGATGCCCTCTGTGGGCTGACCCTGAAGAAGTGTAAATATACTCTGAGGTTAGCATTTTGCTTTGGGGGCTCACTCATTGGAAGAATGTTCCTGTGACTTGGCCAGATGAGACTCTGGGTAGCTGTTAAGGAGCCCCACTGGCTCTGAAAACCCAGATGTTGGTGCCTCTCTCTCTCTCTCGTAATTATGTATGTATTGCTATAGACGGACAGTTTGATTTGTGTTATTTGCTCTGTTTATATAATTTATGCTTGTAATTTCTGTCTGTGTTTTCTCTGAAGTTCAGGGTGTTTACTTTTTCCTCTAAACTAAGTGAATGATATATGTATATTTAATTAAAGTGAGATTATAAACCCCTTAAAATTGCTTTCCTTAGAAAAGCAGATCAAAAAACCTGTGCTAGCAGCCCTCCTGTGCTAGTGTTATTGACCTTACGCCTCCACAGTAGCTGCAAGCAGCATTGTTGTTACACCATAGAAAACCAACAGGATGCAGTTACAGAATACCCGTGTATACCCTGAATCAGAAGTAGGATCCTTCTATTATACAGCATCATGCATTTCCTGAAGCAAACTCAGACAATCTCCACATGGAAATTCAACTAGCAAAAACAAAAACAAAAAACTGAACATGCTCCAAAGACAGGATCTCACAGATCAATCTTTCTCTATTACATGTCGACCTTGGCCAAGTCACTTCCCTTCTTTTGGCCTCAGTCTCCTTATTTGCAAAATAAGGATATTGGACTAGATCATCTCTAAGGTCTTTTCCAGTTTTGATTCTATAACATAAGAAGAATAATCCACTTGCCCAGGCTACATTTAATAAACTATGTCAATGTGATATTGCACTGAATGGCATTTTGCTGACTTCAAGTTGCTAAAGTGTCTTCCAGCTCACAAAGAACCATCTGGTCCCTAGCCAAGGAACAGGCCCAGTAATAGCCCTGTTGTGGATTACTTCCCATGTGAACCATGAACAAGAACAGAGAAAGACATAGACCTACTACAGAACATTCTAATAGGCCCATGACAATATACATATAACATAACTGCTATGTGTAGGAACCCCTTTTCTTTTTCTGCTGGAAAAAAAGGAGACAGTCTCATAAGTAGACTGTTATAATCCTGGCAGTTAACTTAGCCTGATGTAGTGGGTCTGGGGCAAATTCTTTTAAGCTACTTTTTTATTTATCATGTAAAGAGCCAAACAGCATTGCACCATTGGAATGAGCCTTTCTATGAAAGGTCATATCACTCAAGGGTTCCTAAGAGGGTGAATGCCAGGGAAGGCATCGAAAAACCAGTATGTCATGAGTGAACTGATGAGACCAAAGCAGGCACTGGGTGATAAATTGCTTTTTGTTTTGTTTTTAAAGAAAGAAAAACATGTGTGATTCTTCCCTTTTCTGATCTGAAATGACATTTATAGATATTAACAATGCAAAGAGTGAAAAAAGTAGACGATGAACATTGAACCAACATAGGCTTTCTTTTTTTTTAATTTAAGTGTTGCTAGAAGAGGGTTTCTCTTGACTCCATTTATTCAAAAAACCTTTGGAGAAGACCTGAGTTATATGGAAGCTGTTGTGTTTTATGGACTGATAAAAACGGCCTGCTTTTTACCCAGAGAAACTGACAGTCTGGGAGAAGGCCCTTTATATAAAAAGAGAGCGAATCACCAGTACAGCCTGAAACCTGACTTTAGAGATTCCTATTGACTCCCAATCCTGAACCTGTTGAAATCCGCTCCCCTCCAAATCTTGGGTACACATAAGACTATGTACCCTCTCCTCTATCACAAACTCTCAGATGCAGTGGTCACTTTCTTCCAAAGTCTGTATCATTTCTATCCTAACAAGCTATTCTTCCCTTTAGTGAAGAGTAGACTCAGAGTGGAATTTCCCCTGATTAGTGTCTCCTTTTGAAATGAGCAAATGAAAAAATACTGCTATTAGGTCTATATCCCAAAAAAATCAAAGAAAGAAAAAAAAAAGGGCCCATACATACAAAAATATTTATAACAGCTCTTTTGGGGGGCAGCAAAGAATTAGAAACTGAGGAGATCCCCATTATTTGGGGAATGATTGAACAAGTTATGGTATATGAAAGTGATGGAATTCTGCTGTTCTATGAGAAATGATAAAGGGGATGATTTCAGAAAAACCTGGGAAGACTTGTATAAACTGTTACAGAGTGAAGTGAATAGAAAGAAGAGAGCAGTTAATACAATAACAACATTATTGTATAGCTAAACAACTTTGAATGACTTAGTAACTCTGATCAACACAACGACCAACTGCAATTCCAAAGGATTCATGATAAAACATGCTCTTCACCTCTAGAGGAGGAGAGAGAGCATAGACTTGGAGTGCAGATTGAAGCATCTTTCCTTTCCTTTCCTCTCTCCTCCCCTCCCCCACTCCCCTCCTATCCCCTCCCTGCCCCCTCCTCTCCCTCTCTCGCCTCTCCCTTCCCTTCCCCTCCCTTCCCTTTCTTCCCCTTTCCCATTTCCCCTTTCTCCTTCCCTTTCCCTTCCCCTTTTCCTTGCTGGACAATACAGGAAGTTGTTTTGCTTAAGAATATGTATTTTTGATGGGTTTTGTTTTTCTTGCTTTTTCAATGGGTGGGGGAGGGGAAGAGGGAGCAGAACTGAAAATAAAATAAATAAATTTCTTCTAAAAATCCACAAAAGATCTGAGTTCTAGTCCTGAATCTGTCACTATTCTATCAGCTTCTCTCAATTTGCTTAACTATTAAGGGGATAGATTAGATAAGGGGTGGAGAACTGTGGCCTTGAGGCCACATGTGGCCCTTTAGATCCTTGGGTGTGGCCTTTTGAGAGAGAACAAGTTTTACAGAAGAAATCATTTTATTAAGGGTATTTATTCTCTGTGAAGTTTAGATTTAGTCAAAGGGCCTCACTTGAGGACCTAGAGGGCCACATGTGGCTTCCAGACCACAGATTCCCCACCCTTAGATTAGATGATCTCTATGGTCCCTTCCAGATCTAAAGTCCTATGTCTATGTTCCTATGGGGAGCCAAATGTTTATGTAGGGATTTTCCTCATGCTATTTCCTAACTTGTCTTACAGTTTTTTTTGTTTCTTCCTTTTCTTTATGTAAATATTGATCTAGCCCATATATTGGAAATAATAGAAATCTATTCTAGTGCCCAATGACTTTTGTATCTGAGGTTATTTGTATGTTGTTAGAGATAATGCTTGCATTTTTAGAATGAGCCACACGAGGGAGCTAAAATTTAAAGAGGCTAAGCCTATTTTCCAGAATGAAACTGTATCCATTCTTCTCCAACCAAGCTTAATAGCATGGTACATTTGATAGAGAGCTGGTTCTGGAGTCAGAGGATGTGGGTTCAAACCTTACCACTAATGATTACTACATGCATTACTATGGGCAAGTCAATTAACCTCCTTGGGTCTCAGCTTCTTCGCGTGTAAAATGAGCAGGTTGGTCTTTGAGGTCCCTCCCAAGCTCTAGATTTATGATGCTATGACACTGAGGAGCATAAAGGCAATGATCACCAAGTTCTAAAAACAACTTTGGAAAGGATACTTTAAAAAGTCTCATTAAATGAACTGAGAAAGAGTGTAACATACAAATGCACAGCTATGAAAATTTAAATGAGCTTAAATCTATTCTCTGGTGAGTGAATGGGGGTTGAGGTAGTGTAAATTCTCAGAGAGATGGCTTCTGAAAACTTTGCTGAAGGTGAGAGACTGGGTTTTCCTCATGATGGCATATTTTGTCACTCTTTAGAGTAGGAAAACATAACCTCAATAAATAAGTAGCCTAATTGTATAACTGTAACCTCACTACAATTGTGACTGGTACCTTTAAAAATTTTCAAAATGTTCCTCTAAGTTTTTAATCGCATATAAAGATCAGTGATATCACATGTCCAAAGAAGTTACAGAGGAGGTTATTCTAGAAAATTAGGCTGCGATTGGCATTTTTCTGTGGCATTAGGAAGAGAGTCATTGAAAGACTAGACAGAGCCAGAAGAAAGAGAATCTTAAATATTCCTCTATCAGTGATTGGACAAGGCCCTGATTATTTGATAGGTTAAGGTATTTTCAGCTATGGAATCACTCTGTCAAGTTGGTTTCAATGTGTTTAATCTCTGTAAATTTAAAAATGTCTGGGTTCAAAGATTGGGAGGCTTATTCCTGGCCAAGTGTACTTAATAAAACAGTGAATGTGAACAAAGGATTGTTGTTGACGTATACCTAGTCACATCTCCACCTGCCCTCTTTTGTGTCTTGCCTAATTCCTTATATTTTAGTTATATGGGAGACTAAAGGATACTGGAAGGTTCAAAATAACTATAGGGCCTTCAAATCTCTTGGGAAGTTTGTTTGTTTGTTTTCTGAAAGCCCTGAACAATTTTTGAGGGCATAAGATCTCTATGAGGGGTTGAATGTGAGGTATGAAGAATTTCTAACATTAAGTCAAATAGCTGTCTGGAACAAATATTGAGATTCAGGTCCAGACACAGTGGTTTCTATGATTGTGGACTCTTGTTTAGTTAACGAACTTTTCTATGTTACAAGACTGCTTGGCCAGACTTTCCATCTGGACAGAAAAGCTGCTAAGGTCTCTGGGAACTACAGAACTTCCTCTCCTTGGCAAGAAAAAAAAAACGGGATTCTTTTCTAGTCTAACATTGAGACTTAACCATACCCCAAGAAGCTTCTTATTGGGAAAACCTTATCATCCTACATCAGCTTTGGTATACTACCTCATCAGTACCCTCTGCCCCTCTGATTGGAGGGTAGAGGTATGAATTCCTAAAACTTCATTTGAGTAGGGAGCTCAGCTCAGAACTAAATCTCCTCATTTCTGAACTGGCTGCACTACTTTGGGACTTATCTGACTTCTCCACCATTAGGCCCTCAGGTTGGGTATTTTTCTTTCTTTCTTTCTTTCTGTCCCCTCCTTTCAGCTTCTCTTTTATTTGTCATTTTCCCCATTAGATTGTAAGCTCCTTGAGGGCAGGGACTGGGTTTTTTTGTTTCCTTTTTGTATTTGTATTCCCAGTACTTAGCACAGTGCCTGGTACATAGCAGTCAGTTAATAAATGTTTGTTGACTATTAATGGTTTTGTGAAAGGTCTGACTCCCTCGCAAGATCTAATTTTCCTATCAATCCTTAATAAATCTTGTGGGAAATAGAAAAGTAGTTAATAACACATGCATTAATTTTTTTTTTTGTTAGACCTGTAATTTCATTGGCCTATGGGGTTCCTGGTAAAGAAACTCTCTGCCAATGCTACAGGTAATTATCAAGGCACTTATTTATTTTGAAGCTTAAAAAACCTTAGGTATAGAAAGTCTTACTCTGTAGTTTAGACCAAGATAATGTATTCTCGGAATGAATTGTCTAGTTTTAAAATTTTGTTTATCTGTTTAATGTAACCACATGCCATGCCTATTTAATTATAAGCTCTTTCGGGTTTGGGATTATTTCTTACTCATCTTTGTCATCCCTTTGGTGACTAGCACAGTGTGTCACAAAGCAAGTGCTTAATAAATAGTTATTAGGTGCTTGAACACCTCCTCTTTCACTTTCTTTTGTACAGACATAGCCTCTTTGCTCTCTTCCTGCAGAAAGGAAAACCATTTGAATTTATTCTTAGATGTAGAACCACTCCTCATGGATATAGCTTATATTTCAGAATGAAAGTTGGCATGTGTACAAGGGAGGTAAAAACAATCTTGACTGTGTTTTTCTAAGCTTTTATTGAGTGCTGACAGTGCATCAGAAGCTCTGTGAAAGAGTTATGATCTCTTCCTGGTGGGCCAGCCATTTAATCAGTCTGAAAAAGTAATGAAGACATCATAGGGGAAAGAATAGACAGCTAACACCAAAGAAGAGCAAGCCTGTCATTTACCACAAGCTCTGGTTTCACTCTGTTTGTCTTTGCCCTTCACCTTTAACCACTGCCACACAAGGCAGAGTCAATGAGAGTCCAAGAAGGCTTTGGGGAAAGATATAGACATCTTCCTGAGTTCGAATCTGGCCTCAGACATTTACCAGTTATATGACTCTGGGCAAGGCACTTAACCCTGTTTGCCTCAGTTTCCTCATCTGTAAAAGTGAGATGGAGAAGGAAAATGGCCAACTACTCTAGTATCTTTGACAAGAAAACCCCAAATAGGATCCCAAAGTATTGGACGTGACTGAAATGAATAAACAACCACAACAACGTTGATATTTATTTGTCCAGAAAATATAATCAAACGGAAGTAAGGTCAAAGGCAAATGTCTGTCATACCGTGTCACTACTAAGAAGCCTCAATGTTTCTGTGTTAGCCACTTTATTGATGTATATAGAGAAATTACATAATGGGCTTTATTTTTTTCATTCCTAAAATATTATGAAACTAATCTTAATAAAAGGAAGCTGATGTGATGGAAGGAGCTGTAGATTTGGATTCAGAAGATGATCTGGCTATAAATCCCAGGCCTACAATTCTTAGCTGTTCAACTTTGGGTTCTGAGCCCATTTTTCTCTATAAAGAAAAGGCACAATTGTGTAGTCGAGAGAGAGCTGGTGTCTGAATCAGGAGTACCTAGATTCAAGTCCCAGTTCTGTCATATGTTGACTATATGACCTTGAACAAGTCACTTAATCACTTTGTTCCCCAGGCAATTCCAGGACTATAAGTTATATAGCAGGTGCTGATATTATTCGGTAAAGGAAATTCTTCACCAGGATCTTCCTGAACTAATGAAATCGCAGGTCTGGTGAAAACGCCACCTCCATACTCCTGAGGGAATTTGTTGTGGGGAAATCACTTTGTAAACTGCAACATTTCCTTCGAATATGTTGTTTTTAATAAATTTGCTTTATCCTGAGTTGCCCATATGGAAATCACTGTTAAAGAAAGCTTTAACTTTTCAAATATTCTCATAGCAGTCCCTGGCAACAGACCAAATACTGGATACTTATTGAAATGTCCATCTTGTATCTGGGACTGCAATTATTAGATTATAAATTCCTTGAGGGCAGGAACTGTCCTTTTTCCTCTTTTTGTTTCCGTAGCACTTAGCACAGTGCCTGTAACATAGCAGGTGCTTAATAAATATTGATTGATTAATAGATTGATAGTATTGAAACTGGCCAAGGGATAAGAGGGCCTGAGTTCCAGTCCTGTCAGCAAATATCTATGACACCTTGGGCGAATCATTTATGTTTTCTGTGCCTCAGTTTTCTCATCTATGAAATGAGGAAAATCATAGTCGTATCAGCTGTTTCACACTTTCTGAGGATCAAATGAAATAGTTGGTGTGAAAAGTGTGTTGAAAAGATTGTCACTGCAACTGAGTGAGTTATTGCATTAATTCATTTCTGATCATTGTATGGTCAGAGTTGCTAACTTGTCCACTCCTAAAAGTTTGCCTTCATTTTACCCCCTCAAAATTTTAGATGGCTTTGGCTAACCCTGATCAAGGAATTCTTATAGTGGTGCTAAATCTTTTGAACATAGACATTCTGGGAGGGGGGAAATGGCTACTGCTGAATTTCTTCCGTGTTCAGTAAAAACTACTACCATGACTATTTCATCATCCTTAGCTCCCTTCTAAGACAATTTATGGCATGAGTAATCCAGGGCTGAAGCCTGGCAGCGCCATATCATAAATAGGAAAAGGGGATGAGAGATTTAAGAGAAGAAGACAGTGTAGAGTTGACCAAAGGGTCAAGATAGGGAAGGGAGGAGAGTATAATCATTGCAGGGGTGATGACCAGGGAAAGAACGAAGGGGTTAAAGGACTTCAGGTCATAGCGAAGAGGAAGAACATGGCTTGGGGCTGCAAAGCAGAGGAAATATTGGGACGACGACAGACGTGATCAGCTAAGATGATGTCAGAGTTTATGAACATGCAAGTTGTGCATTTATAGGTGATGGCAAGATCAAAGATTTGACCATCTTTGGGAGTGGCTAACGTGGGATGGAGGAGTATGTCCTGTGAAATGAGTAAGTTGAGGAATTGTGAGGTATGAGGTAAGGGTGTTTGGAGGAGCATCAACACCTCTGTTGAAGTCAACTAGTATGATGGCAGGAGTTGGAGAAGAGAGGAATACTGCAAGCTAGGAATTAAACTCATTTAAGAAAGAAGAGGAGCGTCCTGGAGCTTGGTAGACAACAATTACCAGAATTCTAATTGCATGGCAGGTATAGATGGAGTGAACTTCAAAGGAGGAAATGTTATTAAGTAATAGTGATAGAGGATGAGCTTGGAAGTGGTAGTGGGGAGCTAGGAGTATTCCAGCTTCCCTGACAGTGAGGGGGGTGTGGATAAGTGAAAGCGTGGAAAGGGTGGCCAGAGGAGCTGTCATCAGGAGAGATCACAGATCAGTTAGATCTAAAAAATGAAAGGAGTGAGAAAGGAAAAGATTTAAGATAAAATCAAGTTTGTTGCCTATGGAGTAACCATTTTGGAGAGCATAGTGGAAAATGTAGGTAGCTTTAGAGCGGGGCACTGGGGTGGAGGGTATTGGGTTGAAGTTAATAGGAATGAAGAAGTGAGAAGTTGAAGGTTTGAATGACAGCCAAGAATGAGTTCAGAATCACTGGGATGGGGAGGGTAGGATTGGGTGGGAGTTGGTTAATCATCAGTGAAAGAATTCAGGTAGATAAATGAGCACTAGGGGTTTGGACTCAGAGTAGAGGCCTTTCAGGGTGTGAGGCAGCTTAGGCTAGGGCACCAGCAGCTAGAGCTGATGGAATCCATTCCTTGCCTATCCCTTGCAGGTAGGCCAACCCAGGAGGTCGGCTGAGGGAACAGGAAGGAATGATGCGATATCTCTCCATCTCCCACAAGCGGGAGAAAACCAGCCTAGGAGACCAGAACGTGATGCAATGGAGTCTCTCCAGTCATCTACAAGCAGGAAGAGGCCATACCACAAGATTAAACTTCAGTGGAATGTCATCTTTCTGATCCCCTTCTGGCAGGAAGAGGCCAACCCAGGAGACCGTAGGCAGTGGAATAGCATATCTCTGGTCCACTACTGACAGGGAGAGGCCAATTTAGGAAACCCATACTTGGTGGAACAGCATCTCTCTGATAGCCTGCAGATAGGAAGAGGCCTGCTTAGGAGACCCATAACTGATGCAACGGTGGCTCTCCAATCCCCTCCTGGTCACAAGATGCCAGCCCAGGAGACTAGCACACGATGGGATACTAAACGAGATGATCGTTAAAGGTTCTTTCAAGCAATAAACTTCTATTAACAAATAAATAATATGAGAATTTCAAGAATCATAGCAGGGCCGGTAGAGGTGATTCTAGGAAGGACGCAGTAGGGGTCTTTCTCAGTGCCCCTCAAATCCCTCCCTCTAGATAGCTTCCTATTCTGTCTATATCACTCTATAGCATTTGGCTGGCTTGAGGGACACTCCCTAAATGATAGTTAAGCATGGCAAAAGACCTTGGACTCTTTGTACATTGGGAGTCATAGAAAAGCAAACTAAAATAATGACAACACAAATGAATTTCTGCATTGCAATGGTTATTCTTCCAGGAAACACGCCAAGTAAAACCTAGGAATCTCCCTTGGCAATTAACTTTTTCTTGGAAGATAGATAGGTGAAAGGGATGAACAACGAATGTGTCCTGTATTCCTTCTCTCTGATTGCCTATTTTTATTTCCTCTCCAGGGTATAGAGACTAGAATCTTGACCTAGATTGTAATCAGAGATTCTATAACCAAGGGACATAGGGCAAGATGGGAGAGATGACTCTATGCTCTATTTTTAAAGGCTGCATGGAAGAAGATACTGTCATCTAGGTCAGCCACTTAGTCCAGCACTAGGAACCTTTTATTAGCTAGAAGTAGATTATTTTTAGTGATCTGGGCTGCCCTCTTTACCCCATATGTCAGTTGGGTCTTGAGGCTCACAAACTGGTTAGTAGTTAGCAGCAAATTATAAATACAGGACTAGGGGTTAAGACTGGGGAAGTTGAATGAGCAATGTCTGAGGGCTGAGACAGGTCTAGGAATCAGAACAAGAGTAAGCAACAGAATCAGGAAGGGGAGCTAGAGTTAAGGCACCCCAAAAGAAAAGGGTTAGGGCAAGTGGCAGATAGGACCCTGGAGAACAAGACTTACTTAGTAAGGAGGGCAAAAATCCTAGATAAATAGTCAGGAACCAAGATGAATTGAAAATGCAAGGTAAAGGTGCAAGAACAAAAATAAGTCATCACTAACAAAGAACTTTGATAGGTGATCTTAAGGGTTGCAGGAATAAAAGAATTTATGGGAATCATCCAAAACACCTCGCACAGGGTTTCCGTCTTTATATTTCTGAAGCATGAGGCTGACTTTGTCACTGTCGTATTGAAGAAGCTTCAGTGGCTCCTGGTTGTCTTTAAGATAAAACACAAACTCCTTTTGGACATTTAAAACCCTCCACTATCTAGCTTGGTTGTCTTCTTAGGAGATTGTGCATTACTTCTTAGCCCTCCCTACAACAAACTCTACCCTCCTCTCCTCCCTCCCTCTCTCTCTCTCTCTCTCTCTCTCTCTCTCTCTCTCTCTCTCTCTCTCTCTCCAAATATCTTATTTGATCCTCATAGCAACCCAGAGTTAGATGCTATTCCCATTTTTGAGCTGAAGAAACTGAGGCAGACAGAATTTAAGTGATTTGCCTAAGGTCACATAGGTAGTAAGTAAGAGAATATTGTATGAAGTAACAGCAATATTATTTTAAGAACAACTTTGAGTGAATAAATCTTTTTGACTATTATAAATGCCCAGATTAACTACAAAGGATGTATGGAGGAAGACACTGTCTGCATCCATGGGAAGAATTGATAAATAGAAGTATATACAGAATGATTTTTCATGTACATACACACATATAGTGGTAGCCATGTCTAGGGCAGGAACATGGGCATATATCTTGCTCATTTTATTCTTCTCTCTACTCATCTCAGAATCATTGGATTTCTTTTCCTATTCTAAGCTATATTATGCATGCATTCCTTTCCTTCCCCAGACCTCTTAGTATTTACCCAATATTGATTCAAATGTCTCCTAAAATTTGGCATTATTCATGAAATCATCCCCAATCATTATGGCATGGCATGGCAAATTTCACTTTATCCTATCCTAACTATTTTAACTTCTCAGATTCTCCTTTGGTGTATTATGTTTTTCTCCTTTGTGCTTTCTCCTATTATTTAACAGCTTGGCGCCTGTAGCAACTATGTCTTCTGTAAATTTATATCTCTCTTAGCTTATAAACGGGAGCAAAATGGGGAGGGGATATAATCATTTACATAGTAGCTAGCACTAGTAGCTACTACTATATAGTAGTAGCACATAGTAGCACTATGCTAAGCTCTCTCTCTCTCTCTCTCTCTCTCTCTCTCTCTCTCTCTCTCTCCAAATATCTTATTTGATCCTCATAGCAACCCAGAGTTGATGCTATTCCCATTTTCAAGCTGAAGAAACTGAGGCAGACAGAATTTAAGTGATTTGCCAAAGGTCACATAGGGAGTAAGTGTGTCTAACAGTCACATTTGAATTCAGGTCTTCCTGAATCTAGGCCTGGCACTCTACATTGTGCCACCAGTCAGTATCAAATGATCAAAGCAATAGGCTAGTACATATAGTGAGTTCATTCACAAACATTTATTAATGAAAAGGGGCATAAGAATAAATGTAAAATCTTAGAGTTAGGTTCAAAAAGTCATCTTCCTAAGTACAAGAACAGGAGGCATGGCTAGATCGTAATTTGAAAAAGGTCTGTCAGTGTTTGTGGGCTGCAAACTCAGTTTGAGTCAGCAGGGTATTATGACAGCCAAGAAAACTAATGAGATCTGAGGCTATGTTAACAGAGGATTAGTATCCTGGAACATCGAAGTGATAGTCCTGCTGTACTCGGCCCTGGTTAGACCATGTGGGGAGTGTGGTCTTCAATTTTGTGTACCATATTTTTGGAAAGATTCTGACTATCTGGAGGGTCATGAAGAGTTGGACATGACTGAAATGACTGAACAAATAACAAAAAGGAAATTGAGACATTTGACATGTACCATAAAAGAGGCATTGTTGGTAACTGGGATTGAGTAGTCTATGTGTGAAACATCTGCTTTTATGAGTAGAGTTATTTCGAAAACTTATGAAAGGTAGAGCAGAAATCAAAATTAATGTTTATTTTGACATATTATACATAAATATCTATTTACACAGTATCTACATATATATGTTTATAAAGTTCATTTCTTTCGTAGAGGTTAAAGTTAATTTAAAAACAAAACAAAATTCCAGGGTAAAGGTAAATCTTTTCATATACTAGAAAGCTGTGAAATTAAGTTAAATTACTGCTCAATCAATCAATCAATAAGCATTTATTAAGCACCCACACTGTGCTATATTTCAGGAAAGCTGAGCAGGGTGCTGTCTGTGAATATAGGCAGTGTTTAATAAATGAATTAATTTAGAGACCATTGTTTTAAAGTCATACCACAACTTCTGTTATTCAGGGGTCCTTCATCTGGGATCCACAGATGAGCTTGGATGGGAACAACACTACATCTTTATTTTTGCCAACCTCTAACTGAAATTTAGCATTTCCTCCCATTATGAATTTTTAAAACATTATGATGAGAAGTCCATAGGCTTCACCAGGTTGCCAAAGGGGCCAGTGACACAAAGAATCCCTGGCATAAATAATGTGACAAACATTTGAAATGCCATTCTTTTCCGGGCTTAGTCCTGTCCATTTCAGGCAAGCAATTTCACCTGAGGCAATGCCCTGTTTGTGACTGTGGGTAGTCTTCCTAGAAGCATTAAGAGAGCCAATTACCCCAATTTTCAGGGAAGCTGGGCTGAGAATGATTCTCTTCTTCTTTCCACAGACTCCAATGATCAACAGTGGTTGCTAATCTGTCTCTCAGCAGAAAGAGCCATGAAGGAAAAAAGTGCACAAATGAAAACATAAAAGGGGACCCTCATCATTTGCATAGCTGGCATGTTTGCCCATAAATCATCCTGAATGCCTAAGAGCCATCAGCCTGAACTTGAGCACACTTTAGCTCTGAGAATTGCCCATCCTCTTCCACTGAGACACTCCATTATCCCTATTAATTGATTAAACATTTTCATTACTCCCTGAGCAAACCAGCCATGCCATCTATTTCTACCTTGGGCTCTGTTTATGGTCTAAGTGTGCCAAGCATCCAGACTAAATGAAAATATACCCCCCAGCAACCATGCATGGCATTTCACATAACAAGCTGTAGAAACTCTCGAAGGCATGGCTGCTATGTTGTGGGGAATCTTGAGAATCTTTAGCTTAACTCCCTGTGTCTCCCTAGTCTTTAGCAGGACTAAAAGTTAGAGGTGGGAGAAATAATAAGCGTCAATGGTTAGCACACTTACACCTGTCATTTTGAGAGAAAAGGAGAGGACTTTCAAGTAACAAATTAGTGGTGGCTGGGAATTTCGTATGAAGCAGTTTGGTAATGGGAATTCCAGTGGGCTCATAGGCGTGCACAGAATACTTCTGTAGCTGAATGAGTATAGAACATTGGCAAGCCCAGTAAAATCCACCTCAAAGGAAAAAAATAATTCTTTTCATTCTTCTATAAAGAATCCCAATATCTAAGAAGCAAAGTGATCTCCTTCCCTTTGAAATCTCACAGCTTGTTGCATTTCACATTTTCATTGTACCTTGGCTCTATTCAAATTGTATATTTATATGTATATTATATATTATATATGCCTATAGTATATGATATAATTTATATGTCCATATATATCTATAATATAGCTATATAATATAATTTATATGTCCTTATATATGTATAGACATGCCTTATCTTTCCTACTGAACTATAAGCAACTTAAGAACTTAAGCAACCATTTCATATCCCACCATAGTATACAGCACATTGCCTCATTCAACATATGTATATACATAGACAAAAATATATATGTATATTGCTGACTTGAATTAAAAGACCTTACCTTTACTGCCTTAAAATCCACATCTGTATAAATCTCCTGCAGATGCATTTTAAATGATTATTATATTGAGGAAAGATATGTCCAAAAATTAAAATATATCATTTCATGTGTGACGTGTGACATATCATATATCAAAGATTCGAGTGTCATGATAGTAGGCACTTTATAATATTTTAAGGTTTGCAAAGCACTATGTACATATTATTTCATTTGATCCTAATAGTATGCCTGTGAGTTTAATCCTAATAATATCCCCTACTATAGGTTCCTATTATCCCCATTTTATGCATAGGACGATTGAGCCTCTAAGAAGTTAAATTACTTGCCCATGATCCCACAACTAGAAATTTTTGGAGATGAGATTCGAACCCAGGTCTCTCCTTTATACTCTTCAAGTATAAATCCTTTGCCAAGGATCAAACAAAATAAGGATTTCCTATTGAAGGTAAGGTTCTCCAAATGCTTCTAATCCCAGAGAACATCATAACAATTTCCTCAATTTCTAGGCCATTATATGAAAGAAATTGGTTTAACCACCCACAATTGAAAATGAAGTGTATAAAAACACATATTGCACAAATTCTAATATACAACTGAAGGGACAGCGCATTGAGTTAAATTGTTACTATAGATGTATGTAAATGGGTATATATATATATATATATAGGTACACATACACACACATACGCACACACACATACATATATATACACCTATACACACCTACATGGTGAGCATGCCTATATATCCACACATGTGCACAAACAACAGTACATACATATTATACCTGTGCATATGACATATAGTAATAATATGTATACATCCGTGTATATACATACCTAGGTACATCTACATGTATACATACACGCAACTAAATATACATATACATAACCACATACATATATGTATATCTGCAAATGCAAAGTGATTTGGGGTCAAAATTGAAGAGAACCACAGATCAAATAGAGCTACAAAGGTCTTTAGAGGTCTTCTAGTTCAACCTCCTAATTTTACATATGAGGAATCTAAAAGCTAGGAGAGGTGAAATGATTTGCCAAGTCAGCACAGGCAGTCAATAACAGAGCTGTCTGGGTCCTCTGACTCCAAATCCCACACTCTTTCTAATCCTTTAGGATAGATTCCATTTGCAAAATTTCTTTGTTTTCAATGTTTCTCTAATTGCCCACTGCTACAGAGCATCTCTCTCTCTCTCTCTCTCTCTCTCTCTCTCTCTCTCTCTCTCTCTCTCTCTCTCTCTCTCTCTCTCTCCCCCTCCCTCCCTCCCTCTCTCCCTCTCACACACACACACACTCACTCTCTCTCTTCTCTCTTTCTGTCTCTCTCTGTCTCTCCCTCTCTCTCCCAATTTACTCCCAATGATGTGAATTATAGAGTGCCAAAATCTTAGAAGGATTAAAATTAAAATAATTCAAAGATCACTAGAAAGATAAATGATGGATATAAGGGGTGTTGTGAGGCTCAAGTGAGATAATGCATGTAAAGTGCTCTGAAAACCTTAAAATATTATTTAAATGCCAGTTAATGTTATTATCAATATCATTATTAGCCTATGGCTATAAGGCCTGCAGTCTGATGATTTCTTCATTTCCTGAGCATTCTATTACACTCCTGCTGAGCTCAGGCAATGTATATAGAGCATACAGGAATATGCTGATAAATGTTTAACTGCCAGGCTCCCTGAAGGGAAGGGAGTGGGGAAAGTACGCACACACATTTTAAAGTTTAATCTGCATTATTAATACTTTCTTAAGCCTAGACAAGCAACAAAACAATAAATCAAACCCTGATTTGTAGAGGTCACCAATTCCTGGAGTGTAAATGCTCAGACTAAAAATTTAACAACGAAGACAGTTAGAGCTGGCTCCAACACATCCCTGGATAGAAGGGAGGTTTAATATTATAAAACCCAATAATGACTTGTTTGCAAGAAGTAAGATAAAAGATATTGTCAAGAACAAATACGACTGGAAAAGGAGGTGAGTAGCAAGACTGAGACATGACAGATGAACAACTCTACTGTTAATTAACATTTACAAGAAAAGGAAGGCTTCCGATGCATTGTTTTGGACTCTGGGTTTGATTATTCACCATAGTAGCTCTTCTTCATAAATGCCAGTGATTTCATAGGAATTATTACTATTGAAAATTATTATTCTTAATATTAGTTAAGATCCCATACCATAAGCTATGATCTTAAGCATGTGAGATAAGTAGGGGAAGGGCTTCTCTCTGTTTTACTGATGGAGAAACTAGAGCACAAAGGAATTTAAGCAACTTGCTTAAAGTTCCCGAGTTGGAACATAAACCCATATCCTAATTAAATGCTAAGTGAATTGAATTAAGAATAAGGAATAAGTAGGCTGACAATGGAAGTTAAATAAGAGGTATTAAAGTGATATAAAGATTCTGGTTAATGGGTTAGATTGTTAGCACAATCAGAAAGGCAAGGCAACTGGGCTGAGGTATCATCAATAACCTCTGTGGGCACCAATCTTTCTTTGACTCTGAGATTGACATTGTCATCAAAGCAAAATTAGCCTAAGCTTCTGATCTGGGGCTTCTAAACTGTCATTTATTTTGCTACAGAGCTCACTGTGCTTTGTAATGAAAGAGCAAGAAAGACGAAGAATTAGGTAATACCACAATGTGATAGAACAGTGTGACTTTGGGCAGCTTTTTCCAATGTTGGGTGTATTTTTGGGAAGAACTTGGAACACTAGAATATAATGCATATTGCTGGATGTCCCACATAAGGCACAATATAAACTCAAAGACCTGAGCCACTTTTCTTTCTGTGTTGGAATTGAGAGCTCCATGGGGAAGAGAGACAGCTGTGTGGAGAAGATCTATGATTAGTACAGATGTCTAAGATGACCAATTAGCTCTCCAAACCTCAGGCTATAAGACAGGAACAAGAAGTTCTGGGCGTATATGATATCTTGTTCCTGAGGGTGTGACAGAAGGCAGTTTGAGCATGTAGAGGATGGAGGAATATTTGATTTTTGTGACTGAAGTGAAGTTGGAAGAGGATGAATAGAGAGCATTGGAACCATCTCCGAGCCAAGGGAGTGTGAGTCAAAATTTATTAGCACAAGGAACAATTTGTATGGATATAGAATCTCCACAGAAGGCCCTGGATTCACCCTTAGAATGAGCTTTGATTGTGTCAATGTGGAGAGAATTGTTTCAAGCCCCGAAACTGAGTGCATGTCTGTTTGTGGTGGTGATCTACATGGAGAGACTCTAGTTTTTTTAAATGGTGATTACTAATGATAATAATAGCAATAGGCATAGGGACTGGAGTGGTGACTTCATTGGCAGAAGGAGCTTCTGGATGAGAAATCTGCCTCTACCAGTGCAAATAAGCACCTTCTCTACAACTTAGAATCTTAGAGATTTGCCCAGAACAGTGAGAGGTTAAATGACTTGCTCAGTCACTATCTAGCTAGTACATGTCTGAAGCAGAATTTGAACTCAGTTCTTCCTGTCCTCAAGACCAGTTCTCTATTCACCATCCTATTCTTCTTCTCAATCATGGTAACAATAACGAGTAGGAAAAAAAATCCTTGATAGATATGGCTAGATAGCTTATCATCTCCTGAAAGATGTTCCTGTTCCAGGTACCAAGCCTTTCAGTACAAATCAATGAATGAACCAATCAATAAACATTGATTAAGCACCCCCATTGTACCAGGAATTATGCTAGGTGCTGGAAATAAAGAACAGAGACATTCTTAGCTATGTAACTACTGGTCTTAGGCTTAAGTCTGTCATTTTGAACTGAACTTTCTTACCACTGGCCTTGAACAAACTAACTGTAGCTCATGGTGAGCATTTTGTATACCTCTCGATTTTAATTTCAAAAGGATAGACTGTGCCTGGCCATTATCCATGTAAGGTACTCTTTCAACAAGACTATCAAAGGCTCTGGGGCTTGGGGGTTCCCCAGTTTCTCTATTCCAAAATCCTTTCACCTTCCCACGTGAATGAGTAGGCAAGGAAAAGGCTCAGAGACAAAGCTAAGTCCATGGGCAATATCATCGTCTTTCCTACTATCCTAGATACACTTGAGTCATCTAGTTATAATAAAGTTTCAAGTATCTAGATCTTAATAATATCCCTTATAAGATGTCAATGGCTTCAAAGACTCTAGTGATCACTACAAATAGTATATTTCATCGTAGAGATAATCATTCATCTCCCCTACATGGTTATATATTGAGGAGGCAATGAGTTATACAATGGAAAGAGAACTAAGTTGGGAGTCAGAGGACCTGAGTTCAAATTCTGCCACTGATAATTACTATCTATGTGACTTTTCACAAATCATTTAGTCGTCCTGGGCTTGGTTTCCTCGACTGCAAAATAAAAAGGTTGGTCTGGGGTCCCTTTTAGCTCTAGAGCTGTGACTCTATGTCTTGGTAGACATTCTTTTCTTGAACACCTCTACTTAAGGCTTATAGAGGCTGTCTTCACCAGCCCTATCTAAGCCCTATTCTCCATTAACAATATTGCTTGTATTCTCCAGGACTGGACACATAACTCCATTGTACTTTCTTACTGTTACACCCTTAGAGATTCTGATCAGTGCCAACTCTGAGGGAGACATCTGTCCACTAGGCACTGAATGGAGATGCTCAACCACGGAAAGGGCTTTGATCGCTACTGAGCCAGGCCTGGCCTGATTAGAACCAGTGACTTAGAGGTGAAAAGCTCTGGATCTTGTTACCAGCCCATTGAGTGATTCAGTGCCTGTCTCACACTGTGAATTTGACTGTGTGTAACTAAAAGCTTGGGGCTAATTTGATTTATTAGTGAAATTAAATTCTACACTTCCACAATGATGTCAGTGCTTCCTGGGTCTTAAAGAAGGGGGCAGAGCAGCAACTGCAAGCTTAGCTGGTTAATCCAAAAGTCGTCCAGGACCAGTTGCTCTCTCGCTTTCAGAAGTGTACAGTACAACCCCAGAGGTTTCTACATTCTTCTCCAGGGCAAAGGGAGGACATTTCAGCTCCTTAAGGTTTTCATTGACATTTAAGTTTAATTAAATCAAAATACTAAATAGTTCCAGATAGAAATGAGGAAAGTTAATGAAGGAAACAAAATTGTTATTAGAAATAAAAAACACCACTACTCCTACTTTCCATTTTCTTACATTATATCCTAAGATGATTTAACCAATGGTACGAATATATTTGACTCAGTGTGCTAATGATTTTTTGTTATTTTGCTGACCATTGTGCATGACTCTGATAGTTTGTAAAATGTTATTAGTTTTAGAGAAACCAAAATATAGTTCGTTTATGGCAGAGATTCTTGATTTTTTTGTGTATATCAAAGACCTCCCTTGGCAGTCCATAGAACTACAGAACTATTCTCATAATAATGTTTTTAAATACATAAGAATGTAATAGAAACCAGATATATTAAAATATAGTTATCAAAATATTTTAAAAACCCAACAAGTTCAGGTACCCATTGATAAGAATATTTGGCTTAGGGACTTTATTTGACCCTCAAGAGGTCACACTACCATGCCATATTAAATATGGACATTAGGTCTTCCTAACAGCTTTAGCCAGAGTAGCCTGTGGATAAAGCCTGATAAAGGAATCAGCCACCACAACCAGAAGTGTATGTAGATGAGGACCAGATATAGTGCCTAGGGGATGGGCCCCAAATAAAACATTTTAATGGGTGGCTCAGTCAAACCTGCTAGCAAGTGGAACTAATGGGGACAGACAGGGTTGTGAAATCTGAGCTTCTGAGGTCTCCATTGAGCCCTGCAATCCTCTAAGTCCCCTCAAGACTGGTGTTCCAGGAAACTTGAGGTTGTAGACACAGGAGCCAGAAAAGTTGTTTTACAAACATATATTCATGTAAACTCAGGCCTTTCTTTTGGAAAGACTAACTCTCCCAGTAGTGGTAGAGGTTGTTATTTTACCTTGTCCTATTTTAAAAATATGGCAATTAAGA
Source organism: Phalanger gymnotis (assembly GCA_028646595.1). NCBI lineage: Eukaryota > Metazoa > Chordata > Mammalia > Diprotodontia > Phalangeridae > Phalanger > Phalanger gymnotis. The sequence continues at coordinate 128,161,816 of CM053627.1, forward strand.
TGACTCTATCAAAACAGTCCTCAGTTACTAGAGTGAATAGGTCTTCATATAGCCTAAGAAAGATTGAAAATTTTAAAAATAAATGTTACTGTATTATGAGCAAAGGTTTCAGTGGCCATGTGGAAAACGACAATGTCCTTCCAAGTCTTTAAAAACTTTTCTGAGGGTGGTGAAAGGGAAAGGGGTGTGACCATGGGCTCAGAATAAGGATGAGCAAATCCATTAAGCTTCTTGAGCAGCATGACTCTTGTCTCTATTCAGACAGCTGAACCTCAATTGGGAGACCCTTGGCTGCCAGCGAGACAAAGCACACTAAAATGGAATTATACACTAAGGAAGGATTTCTAAGTCCCAGGAAGACCTTTCAGTCCATCACTGGTCACACTCAGACCCCATCATATGACCTGTGTGATTCAACCATCTGAAACTTGTCCTTCAATCCCTGTGATGTTACTAGTTGCAACCTACAGCTCCTTGTGGCATAGGGAGAGCAAGTGATTTAAATCGGGACTGAGAATACATAATTATCCCCTTAGGAATACAAAGATTCCTCTTCTCCACTCCCACACTCAAAAAATGAACAGAGTGAAAGTGAATGCACATACGCAGAATGGCAAAGCAGAAGCAGAATCCAGATTACATCAAATGAAAGGAAATATTTATCTGTTGTACATGAATAATTGTGCGTCTTGTCTGAAAGATAGATCTGTTGAACTATCTACGTATTCCACTTCATAGCCTGTGCTGCCATTACCCAACAGAAGGTTAATGCTTTTTCTAGGGGAGAGAGACTGTATGTGGCAAAATGGAACTGTATGTTCTCTATTCTCTCTTCATACCTTTTTGTACTCCACTCCGTTCTGAGTTGTAAAGGCAGCAATGAATTAACAAGAATCTCCATAAGGAGGTTAGAGAAGTGTACAGACACCATTTCAACAGAAGTTCAATTTTTCAGGGAAAGGATAAGGGGAAAATATCTCTGAACTGGTAAAGGTGGGAAAGTGTGGAAATTCCAATCAAAATGAAGTCTCACAAAATCGTAACCTCACAAATTGAATTCCATGGTGCAAAAAGAGGCTTTTACACAGCTTCTGATATGAGCCATTTAATACCGTATGGGGAGAGCAAAAGTTGGGAAAGTTTACCTCAACAATGAACAGCATGCATATTTTCTATATTTCCATATTTACTTGCAAAAATTGTCTCTCTCTTCCCCTCACTACTATTTTCTTCTAAATCAAAAATAACATTGGAACTGGGTGACAGGAGACAAATATTTTGCCGTCAGAGGCTTGTGTCCTCCTCTAAAATTTTAAATGCCTTTTTGAGACTTGGATGCATGGTGGAGATTGAAAGAACAGGATCAAAAGAGTAGCAAATATTTATACTCAATCTCAGGAAGACTCCGTACGAGGTGCTGACAGTATGGGTAGCATCTAAAATGCAGAAATTGTGAATCAAATTGAGTGAAAGTGAATTGCCGTAACTCAGTTGGAACTAAGGGCTTGGTTGTGTGGTTTGTCCTTTGTTCTCAATGAGGATTGTGACATCAGGTAGGTGATGACATGACTTGCAATTGACTTTTATTTGAGTGAAGAAGGCTGGGCAAAGTCATAAACTTCACTTTCTCCTTCAGAGCCATCTGGGTCCAGTGGCCAGATATTGATCAAGATGACTGGGCATGGCCCAGGATGCAGTGGGAGACCTTGGCCCTTTTAAGCTAAGGTCTTTTCAAGTTTCACTTTGAGTGAGGCAACGCCAGTTCAGTGAATAGGTCCCTTTAGGAAGTGAGTCAAGGCAGTGAGTAGAGCACCTGCCCTGGAGTCAGGAGGACCTGAGTTCAAATCCAGCCTCAGACACTTGACACACTTACTAGCTGTGTGACCTTGGGCAAGTCACTTAACCTCAAGTGCCCTGCCTTTATCCCTCAAAAAAGAAAAAAGAAAAAAGAAAATTTTTTTTTTAAAAAAAAGAAGTGAGTCAAGGGATGGCACCTTTAATAAAAAAAGAAAAAAAAACCAAAACAAAACAAACTGGGAGGAGAAGACCTTCAGGGTTGCTGGCCAAAGGAGTAACAGTTACTATTTACATTCACTGTGAGCCAGGAGGGCCCAAAGAAATAACCATTAAGTGGTGCTTGGACAGAGACTTGTTGTCTGATCCCTGAGACCCAGAGTAAATTGGGTTTAAAGCTTGGTCTTTGAGAAATAAATCCAGCCAGTGAACCCTAAATTATCTAGGTAGCTTTTGACCACAAAAATTTCCCTTCTGCAGAACCTCAGGTAAGTGGATAGGAGGGGAGGGGAGGAGTTGAGTTGCCCAACTGGCACTAGCCAGCTGGGGGCTTGGACTACTTGGTACCTTTTGGCAGAGGAGGACTTTTGGGGGCCAACCAGGATACAGTTGTGAGGCTGAAGAATAGAACTGAGATTAACCCTGAGGCATAATAGTTTGTATGTTCCCACTTCCCCAAAGCAGCAGAGGCTCCAGTGAAGTAGCAGATGACAGCTGCAGAGGAGCAGAGCTTTAGCAGAATACAGCTGCTGAGGCAGAAGGCAGAAGTAGTGGCAAAGGGCATTTGGGATCGTGCCAAGGACCTCCCGCTCACTCTTGTGTGCTTCTGCTACTATCTGTTTAGGTATTACCAAACCACTTTGCTACTACTACCACTATAACCAGCTCTTTCACAGTGAGACCATCAAGACAAAAATGCCTCAAGATTAATCCACGTGAAGTAAACTTTATTCTTAGCCTTACAGGTCCATTCTGGAAAGGACTTAAAGAGGCTTTTCAGTGATATGTAAGACTTTTTGGTAACATTCAGTCATTTCAGTCATATCTGATACTTTGTGACCCCATTTGGGCTTTTCTTAGAGCAAAGGGATTTGTCATATCCTTCTCCAGGTCATTTACAGATGAAGAAACTGAGGCACACAGGGTTAAGTAACTTGCCCAGGGTCACCCACCTAGTAAGGCTGAATTTAAACTTAGGTCTTCCTGACTCCAGACCTGTTACTCTATCCACTGCACCACCTAGCTTCCCTTAAGACTTTCTGAATTGATCCCAAAAGAAGGCACATCCCTGAGTTAGGTCAACTGAATTCCATTCTCTTCTTTCCTACATATTTCCACTGCAATTGCCTCCTACTGAATCTTATTAAGGCTGGGGATAATCACTCCTCTTTTCATTTGCTCTAAAAATTTCTCTTTCTTCTTATAATTTCAATTTCTATCATGTGCCCCACTTTCCCTACCATTTCCCCAACTGATGAGCACCTGGCTTTGAAAATTTATCAGAGACTGTCAGCAAAGTAGTTGCACCCCAAGACACGTTAAATTCCATCTCATTGCAACTCTTAGCAACCTTCATTAACTTCTGAGACTCTCATCCTCAATGAACAACAGTTCACTGAGAGAGGTACATAGCAATTAGTGGCAAAAAATATAATTAGAATCTAGAGTTTGCTGTTCCTTTAGAAATTTCTTGTGTGACTTAGAGGACCAAGGCTTAAAGGAAAAGAATGTTAAGTCAGGCTTGCTGTGAATTGGTGATTTGGCAGGGGGAAGGAAAGAATTTTTGAAAGTGATTGAAAGATGGTGTGTTCATATTGAATTTCATTTCCTTTCAAATGTTAAATTCATAATAAATACCATTAGTCGAGCAAGAAAGTCTTAGTTGCTGCTGATGCTGCTCTAATACACTACTTCTGCTATTTGAGTAGGTATCAGAGACCCTGATCATTGATTGATTGGTTCATCCAGCAAAAATTCCTTGAGTGCCTGATATGGGCATGGTGATAATGTATATATCGCAAACTCAGAGAGTGTATGAGGCTATCAGAGGTATGGGAAGAGGGGGTAAGAGAGGCATTTGGGTGGAAGCACAAGAGCTCTCTCTCCCTCGAGTCAAAGCGGTAGCAGGAACCAGCTGTTTCTTGAATTTAACTTTCAATTTGTCTTAGTAAACACAAAGTACTTCCTATTAAGAAAAAAACACTTCTTTTGGCAGTAGAAATTGCTATTTAAAAGAATGAGCAGAAGTGAGAATGAAGAAAACCTTTTTCTTAATTGACTTCTTAAAATATGAGTATAAGGTAGAGTTAGAAATTGAAAGGGGGAAATATATGAAGTGAAAAAATTATTTTCTTAATTTGCTTCCCAAAATGTTACTGGAAGGTAGAGTTAGGTGTCGAAAGGTAGAATCAACTAATGTTGGAACATAAGTGAAGTGAGAAAATAATTCACGTGTATCATAGTAAGAAGATAGGATTTGCCATTAGAAGACCAAGGTCTGAATTTTGGCTCTGCTACTTAACTACCTGCAGGACAAATCACTTCAACTCTCTTAGAGTCAGTTTCCTCATCTGTAAAATAAGATGATTAGATTCATTTGACTCTCAGGCTCCTTCTAGGTCTTTAAAAATGTTTTTATTTTTATTTTTTCTTTTATTCTTGATATAGATATATATATTCTTTATTTCCAAATTGCCTCCACTTCTGAATATATCCCTCACCTCCCCATACCTAAAAACTATTCTTTTCTGTAAAATATGAAAAAGGAAGAGAATAATTAAAAGCACATTAGAAAAAAATAACCAACACATCAATTGAATGTGATGATATATGCAATGTTTGACATCTATAGTCCCCCTGCCTGTCAAGAAGGAAAGAAAGCAAAGTTTCTAATTTCTTCTTGTGGGATACTTTCAGTCAATATATTATACACAGCATTTAGTTTCAATTTTGTTGTTCTTTGTCATAGACCTCGTGTAGGTTTTTTCCTGGTTCTGCTCGTTTTAATCTGCATCAGCTCATAAAAGTATTCCTACACATCATTAAATTATTCATATCCATTTTTAACTATCAGTTGTTGCTGTGTAGGATAGAGTTTTGCCCAGGGAGATTTTTCCATCCTCCCAAGAGAAAAGGGATGGAGCAGATTCTTCCCACAGAGCTTGGATTTGAGCATCATCTTCACTCCACTCACTATTTCTTCTTGTTCATTCTCTCTTCCAGGAGGCTAATTTGTTTTTGCTTGAAGTCCCTGTGTTAAAAGCAACCCACCTTACCACAGAAGAGAAGAACAGTTTTAGCCTAAATTTAATGATACTCAGGTCTTCATGGATTCTTTCTCCTGCTAATACTACAATATATTAAAAAACACAGGTTATTGATAATGATCATAGTGTCCCAGTTTTCATTCTTCAAACCACAATCCAAGAGATTTCATTCTGCCTGTATATTTCAACTCCCATCATGCATATCTCCATTTCCCAGAGAATTTTAGGCTACACATTTTTTCTGCCAGGGTAGTAAGAATATTACACTATGTTTATGTTCCTTAATTTATTTAACAATTCCCCAATTAATAGGTATCTACTTTGTTCCAATCTTTGTTACCACAAAAGTGATGAAGACTATTTTGATATATGAGAGATATATCTTTTTGTCTTTGACTTCCTTGGTATAAATCTATCAGTAGGATCTCTGGGTCAAAGTGTATGGCTATGTTACTCACTGTCTTAGCATAAATCCAGAATTGCTTCTTAGAATGGTTGGTCCTAGGTTAAAGACCAATATAATAATGTATGTAGAGTGAGATAAGCTATGTGAAACTGAGAGCACTATAAAAATGTAAGCAATTATTTTTATCTAGTTCAAACTCCTCACTTTACAAGGGGAAACTGAAACCCATGGAGGTGATAAGATTTGCCTAAAATCACACAGCCGTTAGTAAATACCAAAGCTGAGACTTGAATCCAGGACTTCTTACTCCGCACAAATCCAGAGTTCTTATCATTAATTCATCTTAATTTCTTAATGTTTATTTCTATTTTCTCTCTAAGTAATTCTGGAGATAAACTTTTCTTGTGGCCATATGAAAATATTTTCTGAAAGAGAACTGGTCTGAAGTGAGATGGTAAAAGATGATTACTGATGTATGGGAATATTTATTATCTTAAGTACTCCTAAAATTTAGTCAGAGATATAACCCATATCAAACCATAGCAAACAATTTAATTTTGCTTCAGATTTTGAAATATATATCTTTGTAATAAATTTTGTATTTTGCTTTAGTATGAGCAATTTGTTTCTCTTTTCTTTTCTAAGTGATACTTTTACTTGTGGCCATACGAAGACACTTTCTGAAAGAGAATTGAAGTGGGATGGGAAAAGGTGTTTAAGTGTGGTACAATAACATACCCATATAAAGACCAATGTGACTGAATACAGAAAAAGGAAAACAGCTATCCTGCAGAATTCCAGAAGGATTTAGTCAATTTGATTCTGTTTGACTCCCGGTAATGAGAGACATTCCAAACCCACCACTTTCCGTGGATCAAATTTATTGTTTTCTTGGCCACCCAGATGGGTAGATGGAACTTCACTACAGTAGAGGGGGAAAGTCTCTAAAAGGGCCTGAGAGCCTGGAGGATTGTGTGTGTCCCGACCATAGCTTGACTTATAAAGACATTGTGGCAAAAGGGTTAAAGAAGAGGAAAGACACCTGCTCCGCTATTCTCTACACACATATCAAGCTGGAAGGGATGCAGGTTTAAAAATCCTGAGATAGGAACGTGATTGAGAACCACATATCAATGTTGGTCTTGGTATCCTGTAAATAGCAAAGAATGTACAAGAGAGAGAAATTAAAAATAGTTTGGGCATATTGGAGAACTGTTAACTTAGGATGCTTCTGGAACACAGTATTTCCAAATCCCCCCTAATATTAATGACATTTTGCAAAGTGCTCTTACTCCTGAATCCATCCCTTAGCTCTGCTTTGAGCTCTGGTGTCCTGGTTGCTCTCTTCTCCAAGTACATCACCCTGTTACTCATCTGTACTTGAATTCTCTGCCAGTCTTGTCCATCCAAAGTCCCTGCCCTACTAATTCTTGATACTTTCTGCCCTATCACTCCTATTATCTACCCCTCTGCTTCTACTTGGGAGCCTCTAAACACTGCTACATGGTGTTGGTGACTGGATCCCATACATATTCATGCTGCCTAATCTCTAGTGGACTTTCATCAAAACATAGTAATATTCTAATCCTTTTTGGATTGATTTCCTCTTAAACTGTCTACACTGCAGTTTTACCAAACCCTCTGTCCTCAGCTTCCCCTCTAAATCCATGTTCCTCTCCACCTTCAATAGCAGATGACCTTGTCTCCCAATTTGTTGAAAAGACGGAAGCTGTCTGAATTTAGTTCGTTTATTTCTCATCTTTCATGATTCAAAACTTCTCTTTTCACCAGTTCATAATTCTCTTTTGTTCCTCTAGTCTCAGAGGATGAGGTCATCTTCCTCCTTATCAAGGCTAAACCCTCTACTTGTAACTTTGAACTCAATTCTTCCCATTTTCTTTGGGAGGCTACCCCATAAAGCATCCACTCTCTCTTATCTTCGGGCTTTATTTCTTTGTTCCTTCTCTTCTGCCTACAAACATGTTCAGGTCTCCCCTATTATTAAAAGCAAAAAAAAAAAAAACCAACAACAACAACAACAACCTTCCTTGACCCTGCCATTGCCAGAAGATATTCTACAGCTGTCTTCACTTTCACTCAGAAAGTCTCTGCTTGATTCCTTCACTTTCTCACTACCATTCTTTCATTCTTAAACATCTTGGAATCTGATTTCTGACTCTTCTCTGATGAAATTGGTCTCTATGTCAAAAGATTCCTAAAAATATTTTCTTGATAGCATTTATTTTTATATCACCTAAGTTTCTCCCAGCATTTCCTTTCCTGCTCTCCCTTGGAGAGCCATTCCATATACTAAAGAATATTTCTAAAAAGAGAAAAACCATCAAAATTGATGAATATATTAGAAAACTCTGTATATGCATATGTACACACACAATGCGTACATATACACTTGCATGTGTATATACGTGTGTGTGCATATACACACATATTTCACACTCATGAATCTCTTGCCTCTGCAAAGGTAGGTGTCTTCTCATATCTCTTCTTTGGGCCATGTTTAATCTTTACATTTCATCAGCATTAACTTTTACTTGTTCTATGGTTGTTATTATTTCCATTTATTTTGTTGTGGTCATCATTTATATTGTTTTCTAGTCTCTGCTCACTTCATTCTGTATCAGTTAATGGAAGTCTTTTCATGCTTCTCTGCATTCATCATAGTCATAATTTTTATAGCACCATAATATTCCATTGCATTTATGAACCACAATTTCTTTAGGTGTTTGCTAATTGTTGGATTAGGGCAGCTAGGTGGCACAGTGGATAGTGTGCTTGGCCTGGAGTCAGAAAGACTCCTTTTGTGGGTTCAAATCTGGCCTCATACACTTACTAGCTGTGTGGCCCTAGACAAGCTACTTAACACTGTTTACCTCAATTTCCTCATCTGTAAAGTGAGCTGAAGAAGGAAAGGGCAAACCACTCTAGATCTTTTCCAAGAAAACTCTAAATGGGGTCACAAGGAGTCATATGTGACTGAAAAGTGACAAATTGGTGGATATCTATTTTGTTTCCAGCTCTTTGTAACCAAAATGAATGCTGCTGTAAATATTCTGGTGTATAGGGGATTTTATTTTTATCAATAATGTCCTTATGATATATGCCTAGTAGTGGATGCTATGGGTCAAAAGATGACAATATTTCACATCACTTTATTTACATAATTCCAAATTGCTTTCTAAAATAATTGTACTTAGTTACAGCTTCACCAATCATGTACTAATATGCCTATCTTCCACAACCTTATCCAACAATTTCCATCATTTGTCTTCTATTCTAATTTGCTGATATGAGGTCAAACTCCAAGATTATTTTGATTTTCTTTCCTCTTATTAGCAATCTGAATCATTCTTCCTTATGGTTAGTAATAGTTTGCAAAAACTGTTTGAGAATGGCTTTTGGAATATATCCAAATATAAATATATACACATATATACATACACACACATACATGCATACATATAGGTATATAAATATACTTATATATCTGAATGTCATTTCCCAATAAATAAGCGGTCAAACTATATAGATATAGATATAACCATATAGGTATATCTAGATGTGGCTATATGTTGATATTCGTATTTGTCTATCTATCATTAGTTCTCTATAGGATAGTCCAAAAATCTTTTTGAAGTTTTAAACTATTTAAGTTTAAAACTGCTCCAAGACTTTTAGGACACCTTATCCATATGTGTATATGTTACCCATACACAAAAGTCATATTCCAATAGATAAGTGATCAAACGACATGAACAAAGAGTTCAATCATTTGCAATTCTTTTGAGAACTGTTCAGTCATATCATTAGACTGTGTATCTATTGATGAATGGCTTTGGGATACACACACATGCACATTATATACATATATATATTTGTGTGTATACTCACAAATATATATGTATATATATATATAATGTGTATATGTATGCATGTGTATCTGCTAATTGCGTACTTTAAATATTACACATCGCAGCAATTTGATACAAAGGGTTTCCCCCCTCATTTAACAGCTTCCCACCTATTTGATGCATTAATTTTACTTTTCTGCAGAATCTTTTCATTTCATGTAATCAAAATTATTGATATTAGCTATTGTAATTGCCTTTATTTCTTTTTTGGCTAATGTATATATATATGTATATATATGTATGTATATACATATATATATATTCTACCCATAGCTATGGAAGGTTTGTAATCTCTTTTTCTCTACTTTTTATGGCATATTCTTCAATATTGAAGTCAGGTATCTTTAGACTACATTGTAGAAAATAGCATAAGGTATTTCTGTAAGTCTAAATTCTACCATAATGCTTTCCTATTTTTCCAGCAGTTCCTTTTTGTTAAAAAGGAACTTTTTTCCTAAATATATTTTTCAGTTTATGGAACACTGAATTATTCAGTTCCATTGTTTCCAATTGTCCCATGTCTATTCTATTGTTTTATTTCTCAATTTTTAAATCAATATGAAGTGTTTTTGATGACTAAGGCTTTTCAGTATAATTCAAGGTCTAGAAGTAGAAATCCCACTTGGTCTCCACATTTTTTTCATTACTTCTCTTGCTATTGTGGGTTTTAGTTTCTCCAAATGAATTTTGTTATGATTTTACCAAGTTCTATAAAGTGTCCCTTTGATAGTTTAATTGGCATTACATTAAAACTGTAAATTTACCTTGGTAGTATTGCCATCTCTATGTTATTGCCTTTTGAATCTTGTGCCTTGCTTTTTTCTTTTTCCCTCACACTTAGAAATATCAATTCCTTCCAGAGATAGAGAGGATAGAAGTATTGCTCCATGGTAGAAATTTTCCTCTGACTGATCAGATGGTTAATTTCCACCCCTACCCTTTCCACAAAAATTTTCCTCCACATTTACCATGAAATCTCTCTGTGTTCATATCCTCCCACCCTTTTGGATCTCAGTTGCCTCCAAGAGATCTGATTTCCCTTATCCTGAGGCAGGATACTTTCTGTGGAGGAATAACGCTGACTCAAGAAGCATTCTTTTCTCTGACCACCAAATCCCTGCAGATTAAGCCTATTCTAAGGTCTCCCTCTCCCATTGCATAACATCTCACCCTCATAAGTGTTCCTTAGTGAGATGCCCTAACACCACTGAGTCAATATTTTCACCTTTCTTTCCCCCATTTCAACACCTCCCTTTGCCATCTCATGCATTTGTCTACGGTCGCTCTTTTTCCTGAGACACTACAGGAGTTATTTTTCCTTCATTCTTCATAATTGACATGATTAGATTACATAACACATTCCCCTCCATCTTTTACCTCCTCTCTTCCCTTTTATGTACTCTCTTATTCTATAATTTAGTCTCACTAAGAATACTGACTCACCTGTAATGGCGCCAGGGGTAGGTTGTAGGATCTAATTTGTTGTTTTTAGGCTTACTGTTCTGCAATCTTTTTAAATTCTGTGTTCATCTTTATTTCCTTGTGAATTTTTAGAAAAAAAATCTCTTAATAGTCCGTTCATTTTCTTTTATCATTTTTTCCCCAGGTATCATTCTCTTTCTAGATTTTTCCCCCTTACTCTCTTAAAAATAGGTCTCTAGAAATGTAGTAATTCATTTAATTACTTGTGCTTTCCTTGGTAGCAATATTTATTTACTTTTTTGTGTTTCTGTATTTCCTCTGTTGATTATCTCTAATTTATCATATATATGCATATATGTGATCTTTGTATATAGTGGTTTGCATCTTGTCTTCCTCGTTAGATGGAGTTCCTTGAGAATAGAGGCTTTCTTTTGTCTTTTTTAAACATCCCTAGTAAAAAGTGGTTGTTGACCGACTGATTGAAAGATTTCTATTTTCCCAGGTTTTTGCAAAGTAAATAATCTTCTCATGTCTTTTTGGTGGAGGGAGGCTTTAATGTCTCTCTTTTTGAACATCTATCTCCTTTCATTGATAATCAGTTTCAAGTTTTCAAAGTATGTCAGATTGAATTGTATCTTGAGCCTCTTTGCTCTGCAATTGTTATTAATTACATTCCTTTTTTTTCTCTTGTGGCACAGAATAGTTTTGTTTTATTAGAATTTCCTTTCCTTCACATTAAAAGATTTTCACCTGGTCACTTGTAGAATTTGTTGTTTCTCATTGAAATTGTTAAATTTAACCACTATGTGTTTTGGAATTTGAAGCATAAGTTTTCTATCTTTTTGGAGGCTATTTATTTTTTCAATTGGTACTTTGGGAATAAGGATTAGCTTTCTCTGTTGCTAATTCATCTGGTTATTACCTTGTCAGGGTTTTAGTGTCTTGGCCTGTGAATACAGCTGCAATTAACTTTACCTCTTGAGCATAATCTCTATTTGGGAAAGATTTTAAAGTTCCTAAGGATCAGGGGAAATGTCTAGTCCTACAGCTTATTAGTCTAATGACCCAGAATTCCTCTCAATGAACCCTTTATGGCTAAATCTAAAGTCATTTGCTAAGGCCTCGTCTTTCTTAACTTCTCTGTAGCATTTTATACTGTTGATAACTCTATTCTCCTTCATACTCTCTTCTGTTTCCATGATAGCGACCACTCCTGGTTTCTTCACACTTCGTCTGATTGTTCCTTCTCAGCGTCTTTTACTGACTTGTGTTCTTCCAGCCTTCTAAATGTAGCTGTTCCTCAAGACACTATCTGCCTCTTCTCTCCTATCTTTTCCTTGGTGATATCATCTGCTACTTGAGCTCAATTATCATCTTTATGTAGATGACTCCTGAATATTGTTATCCATTCTGAATCTCTCCCCTGATATCCACTCCCACAATTCCTGGCTGAACATTTCTTTGAGAATGTTCTAACAGCACCTCAAAGCCAGTATGTTTAAAACTGAACTCATCAGCCTTCCAACACTTTCTTTCTGTGGATGCATCTTCTCACTCAACTAGGCTTAACTCAATAAATTTTTTTTTCTGAAAATGTAGCCTTGTGTCCATCTATTTAAGCTTTGGATTCATTGATGATTCATCTCTTTTGTTGTTGTTTAAATCCAACATTCTTTCCACTGTACTAAGCTGCCTTTCGGTTATGTCTTGGTAGTGTTTAGCTTTTCAAGTCCAATTATTTCTATATATGTATATGTATATATGTGCGTATATATACACACACGCATATATGTGTATATGTACATGTATGTGTGTATATATGTATATATGTGTGTATACATATATACACAGAGATACATATATACATATATGTATATACGTACACATATTAGGTTCTTTGTAGTTAGGCCTCTTCAACACTTAGGTACAATGTGCCTGAACTACCCACCTCCCATGAGTGCCATAAACACAAGATCATACTTAATTAGTTTGCAGGTCCTGAAGAATTTGCCATAATCATGAGCATAAGAGTGACTCCCTCGTGATACTGACATCTATCCTTAGCACTCTGCTAGCCCTTGGGGAGCTGCTGTGGCCACCAACCACAGGTGGTGCTTGGGTCCATGTTGCCCTGGCAGGAAATGTCTTCAGTTTGGCATGTTGTACTATGCAAGAGGTTTCAGGGAATACCATAGTACTTTAGATATAGGAATTCACAGCCTCAGTCCTATCAAAAAGTATTCCTCTTCTATCAAGGTTGGCTTTGAAAAGGACTAGTAAAGCCAAATTTAACACCATCTCTTATAGCAGCACCTAACATATTGAGCATTGCTGTTTATTATTATCCACTGTTTATACTCCTACTATTGTTTACAAGTTAGACACTTAAGCCTACTTGAATTCACTGTGAAAGCAAGACTCTAATGAAATACTTCACTGGTTGTAATATGTAGTCCTGATTGTGTACTATGCAGTTGCACATTTTATGATTCCATTACAGATAAGGCGTATTGCTGAGCCTTAGTTTGTATTACTCCCTCAAAGTTTGTATTTTAAACCCAGAATTTATATAATACCTCCCTCAAAGTTCTACTCCAGAGTCTTATCATATGGAGGTGATGCTGGGTTCTCTAAGGCTATAGCAGGAAATCTGTACAATTCCTCTATTGTCATCCAGCCCAGTCACCTGATGCTCACCTCAGCTTTGATCTCACTTCATTTTCCACCTGTTGATCCTTTCCAGAATACATGTGCTGGCGGACTTTCTGAGAGTTAACTATCCATTCAACAGTATGTCACAACCTGAGCAATGTACATTCCACTTCCACTTTTTTTCCCTATATGAAGTAGCAGAGCTAATATATTTTGAATAACAGTAGTTTTCATTGAGCTTTCCAAGGTTCAATTTAAATAGCATGATATCCTCTACAAATAAGATGACCTGGAAAACCTTGCTGTTGATAGGGAATACTTTTTTTCCGATTAGGCTTTGCATAGGCTATCCTCCATAACAATAATGAAATCTTTGGTAATTAGTTACTTCCCTGTCTTCTGCCTTGCTTAATGTTGATACTCAGAAGATTGTTTTTTAAAAATTATTTCCATGGTTTTCAGGGAGTCTTGTATGATCTTAAAATATGCATGGAAGTTACTTGGTTGGAGGAAAGCTCTCAAAATTTGCTCCATTTACTCAAATGCTTTTTTTTGTAATCAGGGAACAATGAAGATAATGGGGTCTTATGTTACTAATATTGCTCATTCAGCTGTGTTGCTAAGAAGATAGATGCTCTGTAGGAAAGTTTTTGCAAAATCCTGCTTGTTCTATATTTATGTTTTTATCATGGAAATCTTTAACTTTTCAACTCTTCAACAGACAGTTCCAAGGATTTTGTATTGTAGCAACAATTTGGCTAGCAGCTGCAACTGGGGGTGTAAGACCCAACAAGACCAGCAACAGAAACTGCTAGCACAGGTTCTTTTGATCTGCTTTACTAAGGAAAGTAATATTAAGGGCTTAACAATCTTACTTTAATCCAACATAAAAATATCATTCACTTAGTTCAGGAGGAAAAGTCAGGAAGACCTGAGTTCAAATCTGGTCTCAGACCCTTCCTCTCTATGTGACCCTGGGCAACTCGATTACTTTCTGTTTGCCTCTGTTTCCTAAATTGCAAATGGGGATAATAACAGCACCTATCTCCTAGAGTTGTAGTGAGGATTGAATGAGATCATATTTGTAAAGGGCATAGTATAATGCCTTGCACATGGTAGACACTTAATAAATCCTGTCTTCCTTCCCTACCGCCTTTCTGCCTTCCTGTATTCCCTCTCCCATGTTAGATTGGTCCTTAAGAATACAGCAAGCACAGTCTGTTTCTTAGGATGTACTCAAAATAAGATCCTGCGTGAGCTGATAGTTTTATATACTTCTATTTCCAATGGGTACCTTTGGGAGCCAGTGTTCACATTGAGGGGATCATGAATTTGTTGAAATATGAAGCTATGTCTTCTTTATTTACCTTTTTCCTACCTCCCCTATTTGATCACAGTTTTTAGAAAACACAATCTCCCTACCATTGGTTTATCTCTCCTTCTCCTTGCTTCCCTCACAACTGTGTGCTCCTGGTGCTCAATGAATATTATTGCTTGCATTTTATGTCTGTTCAGTGCTCTCATGATTTTGTTTTCATGTTGATAATATCTGCTTAAGACGCAAAATAGAGTTCACTATTTTCAAACATTCGACGTTGGGAGCAGAAATTCTAAGTGGGGAATCACAGGGAGCAGAGCTGACAGTATCATTTTATGTGGTGTTGAGCAGTGTCTACAACTGTAACAGCAATGATTTTAACTAACTTAAAGCAGCCTGGTCCAGCGTATTTTGATGAACCAAATTAGTGCCATAAAGGAATTACAGATACCTATAAAATGTAAGACAAAGTTGTTATTATAAAGAGAGTATAGGTAAATACAACAAAATTCAGGGAACTCTTTCTTTTCTATAAAATATAATGTGTATAATTCATTTTCAATGAATGTTGGTACTCATGGAAAAGACTGTTGGGGGGGGATGCTTCTGTTTCTATCTTGAATTCACTGTCAATCACAATTAGAAGTGTAACTGTGGTCATGAAATGCTGCAAATTGCTTGCAGCTGTCCATCTTGTTCTCACCCTCTTTTAGAAAACAGACCCTGGGAGAAATGGACCCTTCCTTGCTGGCATTCTGGAAGGTTAAATTGCTTCTGTTGAGACACCTGCTGGGGTCTTCTGTGCTGTTGCCACGGAGTCGCAGATCTCAAAAAAAAAAAAAGCAATCTAATTGGCTACATTGTGAAGGCAGGAGTTGTTTAGGGGACAGGGTAAATGCAGTGTTAACTACAATTCAAATGTGAGAGGCCAAATTATTCCAGTGGTTCTCCAAAGAAGGAAGATTACCTAGCAGAGACAAAGAGTTAAAGGTGAGCTGTACCCCATGACTATTAATAATAATATTAATAATACTTAACACTGATATAGCACTTTAAGATTTTCAAACTGCTATATATAAATATATAGTATATAAAATCTAATTTGATCTTGACCTATCCTATGAAAACGTGCTATCATTTTATTTTTATTTTATTTTTAATTTAATTTATTTATTTTTATTTTATAAATAAGTAAACTGGGATTGAAAGAGTTTAAGTGACTAGTCCAGGGTCACACAGCTAGTAAATATCGAATTCAAACTCAGATCTTTATGTCTCCAAATTTAGCACTTTGTCCTAGGCCAAGCAGCAGGGGTCCCATAAGCTAAAAATGAAAGCATGTGAACCCTCCTGAAAGCAACCCAAAACTTTGCTGCTAATCACAGAGGGAAAGGTATTGAAAAGCAAACTCCAAAACACAGTTCCTACAGTAGCTGTATCCAAAGTCATAACTAAGGAGGGTCAATCTGAGCTTTTCACCAGAGTGCCAAAAACAACATTTGCACAGCTTCAGCAACTAAAATTAGCAGCTAGTTAGAAAGAATAACTAGTTAAAATAGTAAGAAACTACCAGGTGGAATGCTTCCCAGTCTAGCCCTGCTCAGTGCACCAGGAGATTCCCTAACAGTGATGTCAAGGAATATCATAGGTCTCTTAACATCAAGGTCAGTGTCCTGGAATAACTGATCATTCCCATCTGCAATTAATTTCTCCTGAAAAAACTTGATTAGAGGGCATGTTTTGGGCTGCTTGCCCCAGGCACCAAAGTTGCTATCTGACTCAGGCTTTATCCCAAACATACCAGAATGTTGCAAAGAAGAAATCATTGATTTCATTGAATTAATCGTGTATACGTTTGTTTGTTTGTTTTACCTAAAATGATTCTTATCTTTCCTGAATGATCTCTGTGCTCTCCTACTTGTTTCTATGCAGACCTTCATAATTCTTAGAGGGAATTCTGTAAGGGAAGGGATCTTGTCTTATCTAAACTTTACATGTCCTCCAATACTTAGAACAGTACCCAGCATTAAGTATATGTTTAATAAATATGTACTGAATGGCTGGGTAAGGCATAAAAATTGTCTGAAGGAATCAGTAACCCTGGCTCTCTCACTTAACAGCTGGCTAACCCTGGGCAAGTCAGTTAAGTTCCCTAAACCTTCCTTTCCTTAACTGATGGAGATAATGCCTTCCCTCACAGAATTGTTATAAGACTCACAAGGAATAATATATAAGAAAATATTTTCTAAACTGGACTGCATTTTATAAATATATAGTACATAACTAGCTAGGAAGTTGTGTTTCTCCTCATTGTTTTAAATCAATTTTTATTAAATTGAATTTTTAAATTAACAAGCAGTTATTTTCTCTCCTTTCTACCTTTCCCCACTACAAAAAAAACACCCTTGTAATAAGTTATGTATAGTCAAACAAAAGAAATTCCTACATTGGCAATGTCTAAAAATGGGTATCTCATTCATAATATTAGTTGATCAGTCAACTAGTATTTATTAAGCATTCCCTGTGCGCCAAGAACTGTGCTAAGCACTGTGTTAGGAAGTCAGTAGCATTATTCATTATTGATCCTCTGAAATCGTGGTTGGTCATTTCATTGATCAGAGTTCTTAAATCTTTCAAAGTTATTCATTTTTACAATTTGTTTTTGTACAACCTATGAACTAAGAATTTTTTTACATATTTTTTAAATACAAAAACATCTTTATTTTAAAATGTAAGAAAAACATTTTTAGCTCATGGGTCACACAAAAACAGGCAACAGGCTGGATCTGGCCTGTGGTTTGTAGCTTGTCAACCCCTTAGTATAAGCCATTCCCCTGGTTCTGCTCTCTTTACTTTGCATCTGTCCGTACAAGTCTTCACAAGTGTTTCAAGAACTATACATTTCATCGTTTTTCTTCCTCTTTTATAAAACATAGTTGAAATATTAAAATATTGGTTCAACTGAGGAGCAACGGGTCTAATTAAATCTAATTCACAAGTGTTGATACTCATTGAAGCTAAAGATGGTAGAATAAATGATACTGTAAATTTATGGTAAAAGGCATTTTGCTTGGGCTTTTATTTTTCCTGAGCTGAAAGGTAGTATGTTATAGTAGAATGCAGGACTTGGAATCAAGCCAACCTGCATTTTAATCCTATCTCTAAAATTTACAAGCTGTGAGATCATGGGCAAGCCACAGGTCTCTGAACTTCAGGGTTGTTGTGAGGCACAGAGGAGATGATGTATGTAAAGCATTCTACAAATACCTATTACTGTCACTTAATCTTGCCTCTAAAATGTGTGCTCCTTACAGTGCGACTACTGGAAAGTCCTTTATCCTCCTGAGCACAGGGCTGTTGTAAGGTCCAAATGGGATAATATATGTAAAGTTCACTGTAAATGTGTGCTATTTATACTTTTATACACCAATAAGGTAACTGACCTTCTGACAGGTGTAGGGTCTTTTTTTTCACTTTAAATATAGATTACTTGGGCATAGCAAGAAAATGAGCCAGTGGATGTAATGTGACAATAATTTTATAGCAAGTGATAAATTCCTAAAGGAAGGGGATGAGAATAATTTAGATTGTTCTGCATAACAGAAAGCTTAATTAGGTGTAAAAGCAATACTTTTTTGTGGTAGTAGTTATTGATTATCTTAAGGAGGAGGAGAAAGATGAAAAGGAGGAGGAGGAGAAGCATAACCATGACTAACAGCATGAGGCTACAGAAAACCATTTGGAAGATACTAAATAAGAGCAATTCTGCATCTTATAGATCAAGGGCACAGAGATTAAGTTTAGTACATGGAACCATCAGAAGGCTCTTCCCTTCTGATAATCTCCAGGATATGATAACAGTTTAGAAAAGGAATGTATGTCTGGGCATCCAATACAATTTAATTCAATAAGGATTATTTTTTTTAAATGCCTACTATGTGGAAACAGCTGGACTATGTGCTGGTGATACAAAATAATTTTTTTTTAAATCTGAAAGCAAGGAGCTTATGCTGTAATAGGTCAATTCAACATGGAAACAAAGAATCCTATATATGATTATTTGATGATACACTATCAGTGTATCAGAGAACACTATTAGTGAGAGATACCTAGAGGTGTGAGCAGTAAAGGAACCTTGATAGAATCCAAGGATTCTAAGAGCTATAGGGGAGAGGGAAGCATACTGTAGGCACGGGAAATAGCTTGTGCAAAAACATGCAGTTCAGGAACTAGAATCCTGGATTTAGGGAATGGTAAATAGGGCAATCTAGCTGGAATGTAGAGTGAGAGGAAGAAAAATATGTGCAATAATCTTGAAAAGTAAGTTGAAGTCACATTATGAAGCCAGATCATATAAATTCCAAGCTAAGGAATTTGTATTCATTCTTAGAGACAAAACGAAGCTGCTGAAGATTCTAGAGAAAGAGGCTGACATGGCTAGGCTTGTGCTTTAGGATGTTTATTTTCTAAAGTTTTCTTAATGCCTTTTGCTTTCATATTACATTATATTACATTCATTTCCAAGTATTTTTTTTACTCTCCAGCAAGTCTTCCTTTGTAATCAAAATAGGAAAGAAGTTCAGCAAAACTAACAAAACACTGATTGCATCTGAAAGCATATGTAATATTCCAGACCTATTGTCTCTCATATTTTTAGTGAAGGAGAGAGCTGCGTTTACTTTTTTCTTCTTGGAGGACAAGTATGGTCCTTATCCAATATTCAGTTTTGCTTTACTCTTGTGTCCATTTACATCATGCCAGCCTTTGTGTATATTGTTTCCCTAGTTCCACCTTTTTTCACTCTGTATCAGCCCATATGAGTTTTAGAAATATTATTTTGGCAGCTCATGGAAGATAGAGTGTTTCTGGAAAATGGGAACCCTTAGGAATTAGAGGCTATTACATTAGTTCTGGAGAGAAGTGATGAAGATCTGAGCTATTGTATTGGTAATTAGAGTGGGTCTTTTTTTTCCTGTTTTCTCTTTTAGAATGCTAAAGTAATCAAGTTCTTTTGATTAAGTCTTGCTACGGGCAAAGCCCAAGACCCACACCCTTTTGCTAACTAGGTGTGAAGCCCCAGGTCCACACCCTTTTGCTGATTAGGTGTGAAGCCTTCTGGCCCTAAGAAGGGTATATATACTAGAAGGTTAGCATTTTGCTTTGGGGCTCTCATTCACTGGAAGAGTGGCCTGTAATTTGACCAGATGAGACTCTGAGTAGCTGCTGGAGCCCCTGGGCTTTGAAAACTCAGATGTTGGTTCCTCTCTCTCTGGTAACTATGTAATTCTTTGGTCAGATAGTTAGAGGCCTGTCTGTTGGTAACTGTGTGTGTTTGCTCTGTTTATATTTTCTCCATTTGTAATTTCTGTTTTTATTTGCTCTGAAATTCAGGGTGCTGGCTTTTCCACCTGAACCAAATGAATGATATATGCATGTTTGATTACAGTGAAATTGTAAACCCCTTAAAGTTGCTTTCCTTAGAAAAGCAGATCAAAGGACCCGTGCTAGCAACCCTCCTGTGTGCTGAATGTTATTGACCTTACGCAACCACAGTAGCAGCAAGCAACATCAAAGGACCAGTGCTTAGCAGCCCTTCTGTGTTGGTCTTGTTGTTGGTCTTGTTGGGGCTTTCACCTCCACAGCAGCTTCTAGCAACATTGTTGTTACAGCTATGGTACTGACCACATGTGTAGAAAGAAGGGGATGGTGTTGAGATATGTTGTGGTGATCATGAACAAATCTTGTGGCAACAAGATTTGGCAACAGTTTAGACATAGGAGTGAGGAAAAAGGGAGGGGACCCAGATGATGCCAAGGTTGTAAGTATGAGTAAATAGGAAGGACATGGTCATTTAATAAGTGCCTACTATGGGACAAGGCAATGTGCTAAGCACCTTAGGAATATGAACCCGACATGGCATTTAAAAAGTTTCAAGAGACATAATTTCTGGGTAATTAATCATTTTATTAATAATGCCAATATTTTAATAAAAAGAGGTCAGTGGTATGCTGGAATGCCAAAGACAATCATGGCAGCAGACTCACAGCTTATATGTCTTTGGAAGAGGGGTGTTCCTGAGGGCAGCAATCAACTCTGATTGGTTAACAATTAATGAGGGAATGAATATTACAGTGAAGGGCTAGACCTATTCTAATGAACTTTGATTCTATGAATGTACTTCTCAATTACTCCCAGCCTTGGACAATCTACTCAAAGAATTTATCCCCACTCTACCTGAGTAGAGCACAATGGCATCTCTACCTGGGTGGGTATGGACAATATTATTTAGAAAGTTAGTCTAATCTTATTATCAGTAATGTCCTCAAGAGACAGAACTTTCGAAATAAGGGCTTTAAAAGGGGGGGGGTAAACTCCAGATCTCCCCAAATCCTTGATTATTAATAATCATTTCTCTCACCTAGGAGGTCAGTATCATTATTATCTCAATTTTACAGTTGAAGAAAATGAGACAAAGAAGTTTACTTCAGTTAAGTGTCTTGACAGGGTAATAGACTAAGTGACCTTAAGTACCTTGAGCTGGATTTGAACTCAATTCTTAATTCTTCCTCACTGGAAGCCCAGCAGTCTATCCACTGCACAACATAGCTGCCTCAATAATAGAAAGAGAGTAGTGCCCTTGAGAGACATAGGAAATTTTGAAAACGGCTAAGTATGGGGAGAAGATAATGATTATGTTTCAGATGTATTGAAAAACTGGTTGGAGATATCCAAAGGTTAATTGATGAAATGAGGCTGGTTCAGGAGATAGATTAGTCATTTTGTATGTGAACAAACAAACAAATAAATGTGTATGTATACTCATATATCTATGTGTTTGGGAATCATCTGTATAGAGATTATGTTTGAATATACAGAAATCATACAGTGTGAAGGGGAGAGAGAGGAAAAAAGAAAGAAGAGAATGAAAGAGAAAAAGAAAGAAAGAATAGAAAGTAAGGATAGAAGGAGAAAAGATAAGAAGGCTTAGAAACCCTTGGGGATGCCCAATTTTAGCAAGTGAGAAGTGGATAATGATCCATCCAAGGAGACTGAAGAGGAACAATCAGATATGTAGGAGAAAACCAGGAGAGAGCAGTGTCATGACCTACAGAGAAGGGAGTATCAATGAGGAGGGAATATTCAGTAGTGTCAAATACTGTAGAGAGGTCAAGAAGGATGAAAACCATTTAAAAGTAATTGGATTTGGTAGTTAAAAGATGACTGGAAACCTTGGAGAGAAGCATTTCGATTAAGTGCTGAAATTGGAAGCAACCTAGCTTCTGCAATCCTCTGAAACTATCATCCTATGAATTACTCCCTGTTCTCCTGAATCAGAATATCTGGGCATGCATCATCTGTAGTCTCTACTGATCACTGATGCTACTGACATCACTCAGTGATATATAGTTCATGGGCCCACCAAGTAGTAAGTGACTAAGATGCTCATCCTTGATGAATATCCAGAACACGTGGTCAAGGATAACTGCTGTGTGGCTTAGGGGATTCTGGGGCACTGTTAGCATTTTTATTCTTTTGAATCTCTGCTAGTATTTTTTTCCTTCTGAGGTCCCCTCTATATAATCCACAGAGGTTCATAAATTGAGACTTCATCTAGAGGCATTTTGTTGCAGCAAAAGGATGGTGATATGAAAGCTTACTCATCCTTTAGTTTTTTACTTATTCCCGCCATAATATCTTTTCTAGTGACTAGTATGTAGTATCATTGGATTATAGGTTTAGGGCTGGAAGGGACTTCAGAAGCCATTTACCCCCACTTTCTTGTACTACATATGAAGAAACTGAGGCTGTTGGAGAGTTAGTGACTTGCTCAAGGTCATATAAGTAGTAAGAATAAGAGATGGGAATTGAACTCAGGACTTCTGACTCAATTACCACCTAGCTATTGCTATTATTCAATTTTTTGATGTACATTTACATTAAGCCGGAACAAATAACTTACTGTTATTTTACACATATTACATATGTGTATGCAGCTATCAGTGGAGAGTGCTTGGTCTAGAGTCAGGAAGACCCGAGTTCAAATTCAGCCTCAGATACTAGTAACTAAGGCAAGTCACTTAACCCTATTTGCCTCAGTTTCCTCATCTGTAAAATGAGCTGGAGAAGGAAATGGCAAACCACTACAGTAGATTTGCCAAGAAAACCCCAAATAAGGTCACAAAAAGTTGGACACAACTAAACAATAACAACATTTTTACAAGATTGTAATGTTGAATAGTGTGAATTTGAACACATATAACCATTTTATGACATTTATTAATTCTACTACTTAGGAATTAGCTGTACTACCACCCTCTCATTTTACAAATGGGGAAGCTGAACCCCAAGAAGATTAAATGATTTTCCCAAGACCAACAAAATCACAACCCCAGTTCTCATTTCTAGGTCTGTTTTACAAACGAAGAATTTGAGGCTCAAAGACTTTAAGTGAATTGCCTATGACCACTTGGATAGTCAGTATTAAAGCCAAAATGTAAACCTATATCATGAGACTCCAATTGTCCTTTCCTCTATGAACCCGTCCCATAGCACCGGTATCATTCACTTCCCTCCCACTCTGAAAAAGGTTACAGTTATTTTTTTCCGAATTTGGTTAAAGTGACTTTTTTCCCTTTGACCTGTACTGTCTAGGTGCAGTTCTTCCACCTTGCAGCAGGGCTTTTCCCCCATATTATGCCATGTCCTCCTTTGGCACTTCATTAGATCTTGTGAGCTAATGCCAAGTGTACCAGGCAGATTTTCTGTCAGGAGTTTTTCCAGGCTGGAAGCCAAAAAAGTTTCTTTTGGGTTGTTCAGTCTCTTCTTAATAAGGACACAGCACATCTCGGTGTCCTTTACACCTTCATGTTTTTAGCTGTTTAAGTCAGAGGGAGGAAAGCTTCAGACTCAACTGGCTATGCTGTTGGATGAATTGTTAGATATATTAAGACTCGAATCCATCCTTAAGAAGGCCTAGATCATTTGGTTTATGAGTATAAGAAGTGCATCGAATAAGGATTTTGGAGGATGTAGAAAACAATCAAATTTGAAAAAGCCTGAAAACCTACAGGTGTCTTTAAAAATAATGAAAAATAACAAACTCATTCTAACCTTTGACATTCCCCCGAAAGACCAAATTGTGACCTCTTAGCATCTATTAATTTTATCTGAATATACATTGTGGATTTCAGATGGCTAGAAGGCCACTGAACTCATAATGAGGAACAGCAAACTCTCAGCCCTGGAGAGGGAAAAATGAGCTGCCTATCAACAAGCAATATTTTTAAAATCCTGGAGCCTTTTGATCATGATGTCATCAGTTCTCATGATTCAGATTGCTTGCTGGCTAAGATTCCCTCTAGCCAGGGTTGCAACGTGTGCCTTGTCTTGTGCTGGAGATGTCTTGAGACTTTTGCTTTATTTTTTACTTACAAACAGAGTTTTGCTCTATCAAAATCCATTTTAAATGAAGTTCCGTTGTATTAGCCTCTGGAACATTAAAATAAAATGGAATGTGAATCAAGTTACAACTAGGACAAAATAGTTTAACGACATGGAAAATATTAAATAACGAATGTATTGGCTCAAATTTCAGTCAGTTTGGAAATGAGAGTTGGGGGACAGAATGGCTTTTTACATTCCCTTTCTGCCTTCCTGTTGAATTAATTTAATTTGGTTTCCTCTTTAGTTTTGCTTTTCTTTTAGCGAGTTCATTATTTTGTGCATCTTACCGGAACCTCTGAGTTTGTTAAAGCTTCTCTTGAATGTCCAAAATTGGTGCTGGCAGCAAGAAGGACCATGACATAGAGGATAGAGGGCTGCCCTTGAAATCAGGAATGCCTGACTTCAAATCCTACATCTGACACATGCTAACTGTACTACCATTTCTCTTTAGTAGGCAATTGGGGTTAAGTGACTTGCTCAGGGTCACACAGCTAGTAAGTGTCAAGTGTCTGAGGTCGAATTTGAACTCAAGTCTTCTTGACTCCAGAGCTGGTGCTTTATCTACTGCACCACCTAGCTGCTCCTGTATTAAATTTAACAAGTTATTTAGCCTCTCAGGGTTCCAGGCAGCTTTTTAACACTATGATTTACAAATAAGTTACTGTTCTCTCTCAGAAAGAGGGAGTCACCACAGAAAAGTTCTTTATAGCGATGAGGTCACAGGTCTGGACCAAAATGGCAAAGCACTGCAAGAGGAAATAAAACCTAATTAAATCTATATGTATATGCATGTTTATAATGATATAAAAAGCCCAGGATGAATATTAGACCTCAGTTTTTCTTTTTTCATAGATTACTGAAATCCTGGTGCTACTCACCTTCTTTGTAAAAAAGCAGGGAGCAAGTTCAGCAAGATGACCTATTACTTTATTTTTAAAGTCCACTTATGTCAATGCTTTCTATCCTGTGACCATGTTAGCCACCATTATTTCGGGGTGAGGTCAGAGTCTCTTTTCTTTGCTTGGGCTGCTTGCCAGTTTCTCAACACCTGCCTTGCAAGTGACAGCTCTATGGGTGTCCTCATAAATTACGAATCATGTGCCTCTATCCTGATGCACTGGGACAGGCACAAAGTTAGAAACTGTCCTGTAACATTAGATTTGAGGCTGTTGGATAAGACAGCTGAGTAGAAAACAGAGCTACACATCAGCAGGGGGCCTGCTAAGACTCCTCCAGGCTGTTCAACTGCCTGATGTTGGTGGACAACTTGTACCACTAGAAACCAAATAAATAGGTTGTAAAATGGAAAGCCAATAGGATGCCTTCTCAGTTCAAGGTTCTTTTCCCTGGGGTGATCTCCAGATCATGTGGTGAAACTAAGCTTATTTTTGACAGTCTCACTTTAATTTTAAAACTTTTACTAGTTTGCTGAGACTGATGCCCTGACATAGCCTTGATTTGCTGGCATTCAGTGGGCATGGAATGGATCAGCTAAATACTATTTGAATTTTCAGACTTCCTTCCTATACCATGCAAATGGTTTACTTAATTTGGGGACCATCTCCAATCTATACCTTGCCACTAGACCCAGATGGCTGTGGAAGAGAAAGTGAGGCTGGTGACTTCGTACAGCCCTCCATCACTTCAATTCACTTGCAAGTCATGGCATCACCTCCTTAATGTCATGGTACTCTTCTGGAATGAAGGACAAGCAACAACGACAACACAGTTTAGTTTAACTCTGCTCTTACTTTGGTTTCCTATGTGAAGGTAGAATTGCAGCATCTCACACTGGGATTATTTTTCTCCTGTCCATCCATTATAGTAATGTTTCCTGTTTCTCAAGTTCCTGGTTTTGCTTATCTTGCTTGAAGTTTTCCATAACTTAGGCTCTCCATTTCCCTTCACCCCTGTTACTTGGAGGAGATACCTTTTGGTCACAAGCCTCTCCTTCCGCCTTTGGAGTTTGTTGAAACTAAGTTAAGTGTCTGAATTTGGCACATTTGGTTGTAAAGCAATTACAGTATTGATTCTTTAAAAATCTTCAGGGATTATTTTTCTCCTGGCTTAGACCTAGGTTTGAGTCTTGCCTCTGACTCTAGCTGTGTGAGGATTGCAATTCGCTTGACTACTTTGAGCCTCAGTTTGGTCATCAATGAAATGAAGATAATAGTATAAGTGTCCCTGGGGCAGCGAGGTGGGTCTTGAATCAGGAGGACCTGAGTTCAAATCTGACCTCAGACACTTGACACACTTACTAGCTGTGTGACCTTGGGCAAGTCACTTAACTCCAATTGCCCTGCCTTCCCTGCTCCAAAAAATAAAAAAAAAGTTATTAAATGGTATAGGTGTCCCAAAAGTCTTTAAGCCTTAATAGCTTAAAACTATTGAAGATGGTCCAGCCTTGATAACTTAAAAGTTCACTAAAACTTGTTGAATACCATGTATTTGTAGTATCTTTCTCATAGAGTTATTGTGAAAATTGCATTCTCATACAATTATAGAACAAAACGTCTACCAAATGGCAGATCCTTTCACAAAATCACCATATTCATCAATATATCCCTAATAACACTTGAATTTAAACCAATGTAGCGAAAAGAGAAAGAACACAAGATACCAGATGACAAAGAATTTTCTGTATGCTTGAAAGAATAGTCCTGATGCATTTAGTTCTGCAAAGCACACTTCAGGAAGGATATTGATAATCTGGAGATTTTCCAGAGGAGGGGGATTAGAATGGTGAAGACCCTTGAGTTCATCTCCTATGAGGATCAGTTGGTGGAATCAAGGATGTTAAGGCCAGAGAAGAGAAGACTTGCAGGCATTAAAGTTGCCTTCTTGTATCTGAAGTGCTTTCATTTAGAAGAGGGTAACAGAGAGCATTCTGTTCATTCTGGGAGGGTAGAACTAGGAGCAAATTGTCAAGAAACAAATTTTGTGGGACTATACCATAAGAAAAACTTTCTAATAATGACAGACATCCCAAAGGGGAAGTGAACTGTTTTTGAAGAGAGTACCTCCCTCTCACTTGAGGTCTTCAAGAAAATGTTGGGTGAGCACATGTGGGTTTTTCTGTAGTTATAACAGAAGATAGCTAGGTAGTCCAGTGAATAGAATGCTGGATGTGGAATCAGGAAGAGCTGGGCTCAAATCATTCCTCAGATGCTTAGTAACCATGGAACTAAAGTTACTGACCTTCTCTCCATCTCAGTTTCCTTATCTGTAAAATGGGGATAATAATAGTATCTACCTTACATGGTTATTGCAAGGATCAAATGAGATTTTACACACACATATATATATTTACATATATACATATTTATGTATATATATATATATTTATATATAATCTTTACAAACCTTAAGGCTCCATATAAATGTGAGGTCACTATTATAATTATTATTATTTATTATTATTATGGATCTTTTATTGTCTCTGAACGGGAGCTACATGGCCAGTAAGGGCTCCCAACTCTGAGATTTTGTGATCTTGTGATTCTATAAAACCTCAAGTAATCAATCAATCAATCTTTTATGCAGACCAAGATAAAAAAAAAACGAAGAGAGCATGACAGGCATTGATCCCTTTGTCTCAAAAAACTATCAGCGGTAAATCAATCAATCAATCATCTAAGCCTATTCATTTCAAAAGGTTTTAAACACGACTTTCAGGGTGTCATCCTTCTGCTGAAGTAGCAAAACCATGGAATTTGATAGACTTTAAAATTGAAAAAATAAAAGCAGGATTAAGGACCTTTCTCATTTTCCTTACCTCATTTTTCACATAAAGCCTAAGGCATGTGGCTTCCAGGACTTGAGAAGCTGGAGTATCCTCGTATTGCTATTTTATAAAATATTTCTAGTATGCAGTCAAGGATTATAGTGGAGTTGCACATTTGGAGGGGGATGTTGTTTCCTGACAAATGGATTTTACCAGGTGTCTAGTTGGGCTCTGATGAAGTGGGATTTTCTTTTTTGCCTCCTGCTGAGGTAGAACTAAAACTCAAGGCCACACAAGGAGTCAGCCCATGTGCTACAACAGTACAAGCCAACTTTGCCCTTCTCCCTAGGAAAACGCCAAATCCTTCAAGGTCTTGATAAGACCCATCTGCTAGTTCCTATTAGGGAAGAGAGGAGGTATAGGGATGTGAGGTAAATGGGAGGTAAAATGATGGTTCACCTTTCAACTATCAATCATAATTAAGTTGTAAGCCTAGTCCTTGTTGCTGAGTCTCCTGTGCTCCCTTTCCCCAGGAATCTGATAAGAGTTCAAAGTTAAAGGTAGACTTTCCAGCCTCCATCCCCTTCAAGGTCAGCAGGCATGGAATAATTACTCTCTACTCCTACACCAATGAAAATTAACAAAGAAGGTTGTTACTTCAAATGAGAATATACAAAGTGCTTTTTAAAGCTCTCTCTCTCTATAATGATATTTATTATTATTATTATCATTATTGTTATCACTTACTTCCAAGATAGAGAAGGAATTCCTTTACTCAGTGCCTTGCCTAGACTCTCACCAACCTGTCCTTGGTATCTGGATATTTCTAAGATATTTCTTCCTCCTTGAATAGCTTTCTCCCAATATTTTGAGTTCCTAGCTTTCTAGAGTAGCTCCTAATTTTCCATTGATACCTCAGTGCTATTCTCTGATAGCACCTTTAGAGGGCAGTGCATAGCGGTGTCCCTCCTGAGCCCTCTAGTGGCCCATGAGATATCGTACACATCTTCCTTGACTTGGTTGTTTAAGAGAATTGCTCAAAGTTGCTCAAAAATGTCTTGGGAAAGAAGGCTGGACCATCAAGGGCATACTCGTGTCTTGATGCTCTCCAAATTCCCTTCTGTTGTATGCTTAGATAGAGGGCAGATTTGCTGATTCTTCCTTTGGCCAGTCTGAGCTTTCATTTTCATTATTTTAAAATTTTACAAATTAATTAATTTATTTTTAGTTTGCAACATTCACTTCCATAAGTTTTAAATTTTCTCCGCCTCCCTCTCCTCTCCACTCCCCAAGATGACTGCAATAGATATAGGCTCTACATATATATTCTTATTAAACATATTTTCAGATTAGTCATGTTGTATAGAAGAATTAGAATGTATGGGAGGAACCATGAGAAACAAAAACAAGACAAAACAAAACAGAAAAGGAGAGTAAATAGTATACTTCTATCTGCACTCAGACTCCATATTTCTTTGTCTGGATGTGGATGGCATTTTCCATCATGAGTCTTTTGGAGTTGTTTTAGGTCTTTGACTTGCTGAGAAGAGCTAAGTCTATCTCATTTTGCTTAAAGAGATCTTCCCCATAGTGTTTTGGTGTAGAGTCCATTTTGCATTCCTCACAGTGCCCCAAATTAGCTTGCCAGGAGTCTTGGCAATAACCCCAAATTGTACTTCAGGCTGAGCCATAAAATTTTAGAATTGGAAAAGACTTTATTTCCTTTTTTTCATTTTAGCAATCTTCCCTATTTTTAACATTGTATTTATTTCCAAATATACCTTCCCCCAGTAAGGGGAACTTGCAACCAGTAACCATCCCTTATAAAAAGCATTCTTATTTTTTAATGGCATAGACCCTCTTGGCATCCTGGTGAAGTCTATGAACCTCTTCTCATAATAATGTTTTAAAATACCTAAAATAAAATGCATAGGATTACAGAGGAAGTCAACTATATTGAAATAGTTATCAAAATATTTAAAAAAAATAAGTTTAAAGATTTCACTTTAAGAACCCTACTCATAACAAAGATTTTAAAAGAAACAATCGTTTAGCGAAATTGACCTAGATATCAACTGTATCTCATAATCACACACAACATTCCATTCCCAAAGTCCCTTAACTCTTAAAGGAAAAAAGAAAGGTGCATTTTCTCATTTTTAGAGGAGATTTTAGAAATCATTTCACCAAATTTAGATGAGCAAACTAAGAGAGAATTATTAAACTGAAGACATTATTATTTATTATTAGCTATTAAACTAGAAAGATTATCTCTCCAAAATCACATAATTATTGGCATATCTGAGACGAAAGGACTCCCATTTCTGTGAACTCAGATTTCTATTCTTTTTATAGAATAAATGTACAAATACAGTCCCAGGAACAGCCTTGTTTATCCCATCATTCTCTCTCTCTCTCTCTCTCTCTCTCTCTCTCTCTCTCTCTCTCTCTCTCTGTCTGTGTGTGCGTGCGTGCGTGTGTGTGTCCCCCTGTCTCTGTCTCTGTCTGTCTCTCTACATATATGTTTATATACATGCATGTATATGTATGTTTATGTATGTATCCACAAAAATGAATTTACATTTATATAATGCTTCAAAGCTTGTAGTTTCAAGTTTCCATTAAAACATTGCTGCATTATAGTAATAAATAATTTTTTGCTGAATGGTAGAATGTCCTGATTATATAGGAACTCCATGAGTTTCAGATTAATTGTTTTAGCTTTCACAATAAGATGACTACTTACATATTTTACTGTTTCTAAAAATCCTAATATATTCTTCTCTTTGAAGCTTTAGAAAGAATTTTGTCATAGAAAACATCAAAAGGTGAGGAAAATATGTATAGTATCTATTCAGTTGGGTCATGACTTTTCCATCTTTAAGGTTCAAAATAGAGTGATCAGAATTGAGAACTTTTCTATCTTCTCATTTATTGTTAACAGAGCCAAAGAATAGGAATATAATCAAAATATGGGCAGCAGTAAAGAAAAGGAAATTAAAGTGCAAGCACGATTCACCAATTAGATAGCTAGTCATTGGACTTCTGGGTTTTATCTAAAAACTGAATATGAAAGACCACAGGCTTTGTGAAATATGTCAAACTTCTCTGTTGCTGCTGATTAGTGGAAAAGTCAGTATTTGGTGTAAATCTGAATGAGCCAGTATCTCCTCCAAATCCAGATTTATGAGCCAATTGTGTGACCTTGGGCAAGTAACTGAACATCCTTGAGCCTTAGTTTCCTTCTCCTCAAGTGATGGATTTCTGAAATCTCTTCTAGATCTAAATATATGATCTTGTGATCATTTAAACTTTCTAGCATACATAGCTTATAATATCAACAAAATAGCAAGGTTCCTAATTTGGAAGTCTGTGAACTTGTGTTTTTTTTAAAATATTTCTTAACTGTACTTCAGTGTAATTGGTTTCCTTTGTAATCTTATGTATTTTATTTTATGCATTTAAAGACATAATTCTGAGAAGGGATCCATAGGCTACTCCAGTCTGCAAAAAGTGTTCATGACAGAAAAATAGTTAAGAACCTCTGGTAAAAAATGTAGTGAACACTCCACTGACTATATGTGCTTTATCAGTATGGTGGTTGTTGTCCTTCATTCTCAAAAGGGCCAAAATGATATCACTGTTCTAGAGTCAAGTTTCAATGTGTTCTACTGTGGCTGATCAGATCAATATGAGCTCGGAATGCTGTACCACAGGTTGGGAGCAAATAGTCCTTGTGAACGTTTGGGGTAGACATTCCACATTTGTGCATCCTGCGTTTCCTTTGAGCTATTTCAATTCTGCTTTGCTGATGGAGCACCTTCTCTGGTGTGGGAACGCCATGCTGAATGGTCCTGTGCCATTGTCTCCCATGTCACACAATCAATTCCAAAGTTCTTGAGAGAGACCTTGAGAGTATCCCCATATCGCTTCTTTTGACTACCATGTGAAAGCTTGCCCGGTGTGAGTTCTAAACATGGATTACATTAGGATTACAAACTATCTCCAACCTCCAATGATCTGCCTTCCCCATTCACTCCCTTCTGCTGTTTTAAAGAAAGTCTTCTGGCTTGTCTTTTGATGACCTATTTATCAATCCATCATTCTCCATTTTTGACCTCATCTTAGTAAATGGTATAAGATACTGGTCTACGCCCAATTTCTGCCTGACTGCTTTCCAATTATCCCAACAATTTTTACCAAATAAAGAAGCTCAACATGAGCAGAACCTAGAGAATATTGTATACAGTAACAGCAATATTGTTTCAAGAACAATTCTGAGTGACTAAGTCATTTTTTCTCTTATAAATACCCAAGTTAATTACAAAGGATCTGTGAAGGAAGACACTATCTGCATTCAGAGAAAGAACTGAGAAGTAAAGTATATATAGAATGATTTTACATATATATATATATATACATATACATATGTGTGTATGTCTAATAGTAGCCCTCTGTAGGGCACAGTCAGGAAAGGGAATAAAAAAAAGGAAAAAAAGAATGTTACATGATAACTTTATTACATATTTAAGAGGAATAATAAGTTGTACATAATAGATTTTCAGCTTCATGGGCAATCTTTTCTTAAATTCTACTATGTTGTGGAAATGCTTATTTTATTTCATAAATTAAAAATAAAATTCAAAAAGAAAAGGAGATGGTAGTTGGTAAGGCAAGACAAATAAGAAAGGGAAAGTAAAAGAAACTGATTAGACAAGGTAGTAATTGGTGAATAATGAGAAGAGAAAAGATGTGAATGGCTTTCGAATTATTAAGATGTAATAAAAGAGTGCCAAGTTATTAAGGAAGTACTAGCAAGGTGAATTGTAAACACCCCCAGAAATATGAAAGACAAAAATCTCATTACCAATAAGTGTTGAGAGTAGAAAAATTTTGCAGTGACTTGCAGAGTGTGGTATGTTTTTATTTCTACCACGGCAAAGTGACAGCTGTCCTCCAACTATTCAAGGCATGGTAAAACTGTGGGCTGGTCTTATTCCCAGAAGAGAAGGTGAAGAAGCTTGAGGAATGCCTCATCACAATCCAGGTAATCAGGGACCAAAAAAATCATTTTTAAAAATTGGAAATTTCATGACAAGACTAAAACCTACACCTCTGATAATGATCTCTTCCTTTCCCATCCCTTCCTGATCCTTATTTAATTAATTAGCCTTTCTTTTATATCTTTAATCTCTCTGTTGGTTATAGCTAGCATTTACAAAGCACTTAAGATTTGCAAAACATTTCCAATATTTTTTTTATTTGATCCTCACAACAACCCTGAGAGATAGGCACCATTGTTATCCACATTTTATAGGAAAGAAAGCTAAAGCTAAAATGAAAACTAAAGAAGTTTTCTGAGAAGTGTCTGAGGCTAGATTTGAACTCAGGTCTTCCTGACTGTAGGTTTTCACCACCTAGTTACCATTGACTCTTTCTCCTTTACCAACAAAGATAGATTTTCCCTCTTCCTAACATCATCAAAGAAGTTCAGTTGAAGGTCCTGGTCACACAGTTTGGAAAACAGAAGACGTAGGGAGAATGAAATATCTTTAAGTATTTGAAGGGCTAACATCAGAGGGAAGGAAGGAATAAAGGAAGGAAGATGTATGTACATATGTATATATATATATGTGTGTGTGTGTATGTATATGTATATATAAAGCATGTATATTATATATACATATATCATATATGTTACATATGTATGTAATTATATAAATACACATACATGCAAATATATCTAAACATATACGTACATATATTATACATGTATATTTAATATATCGATGCTGCTTAATTATTTATGGTATCTTTAAGGATAATGTGGTTTCCATACTTTTCTCTTTTAACCACATTTACTTTCACAATTGCCTTGTCTGAGGTCTTGATTGTCCCTTCTGCTTTTTTTGGAATCAGGTGAGGCAGAGATACTATTACAACTCCACATTTTAACTTTCAGTGAATCTTCAAATTTTAAGTATGTTTCTTCTTAAAGAAAAGCACTGTTCGGGTTTTCCAACTGGATAGGGTACTTCCTTTCTGAACCTTTCTGCTAGCCTCCTCTGTTTTTATGGGCGAATTTAACCCATTCACAATTGGATTTGTTAGATTTGTTTTACTATCCATCATATTCTACTAAAGTTTTTATTTTTTTTGTTGGCCACCCTCATCTCTTTGAAGGAAAGGGAAATGAGGAAGGAAATTAACACTATTTATCTACACATGGAATCATGTAATCCCAGTCCTTTTATTTCTGCTTCTTTATCCAGGCCTAAACCAGTTCACTAGGTCTTGACCCCCTCTCTCTTTTCATCCTGCCCTTTCATAATTAGCTAAAACTTGTTTTGCTCATAGCTATTTCCCCTCACCACCACTCTTATTTAAAAAAGCATTGCTATCTTTTGTTTTCATAGCCCCCACTACATTTCCCAGAGTATCCCCTCTCTCTTCCTCACCCAGAAAGTCATCCTTTCAATCAATCAGCAATCAATATTTATTCAGTGTCTACCATGTTGTAAACACTGTGCTAAGTGTTTGAAATACAAAAACAAAAATGGAATGATCTCTGCCCTGAAGAGCTTATGTTCCTTTGGCTGAAATAATATGCCCATATAGAAATATATACAGAATAAATACAAATTATTTAGGGAGTAGGGATCGCTAGCAATTAAGAGGATCAGCAGAAGCTTCATGTAAAAGGTAGTACTTGAGCTGATTCTTAAAGGATGTAAGAGATTCTACAATGTCGAAAATAGCAAATGTTTTCCAAATTTCAAGAAAGAAGTCAAGAAAGAATCCTAAGTCTAGTGTTGGAAGAGGACCTCAGAGGCCGTCTACTCCAAACCTTTTATTTTACAGATGAAACTGAAGTCAAGTAAGGTTAAGTAATTTGCCTAATGTCATACAAATAGCAAAAATCTGAGGTGAGGATTTGAACTCAGATTATTTGATTCAAAGGCAGCATTCTTTTCAATGTACTGAACATATTCTGCAAGCTATAAGCCTCCAAGTCTGACTCTATTCCTAGGAAGATTCTGGAATATATCGTTAAAGAAATGGTTGGTAAATGGTTTCATCAAGATCAGGTTATAACAAACTAATTTTATTTCCTTCTTTAAACAGAATTACTACATTAATAGATGAGGAGAATGCTCTAGATTTAGTTTAACTAAACTTTAGTGAAGCTTTTCATGATGTGTCTCATACAATTCTTGTGGAAAAGATGGAGAGATGTAGACTAGATGACATTGCAATTAGAAGGATTCAGTTGGATGGCTGGACTCAAAGAGTAGCTGTTAATGGTTCCATGTTAACATGGAGTAGGGGGTTTCCAGCACTATAACTCAGGGATCTGGGTTTGACTCTGTATGGCTTTAAATTTTTATCAATGCTTTGAATAAAGATAGAAATGGCGCATTCATCAAATTTGCATGTGGCACAAAGCTGGAAGGGGTAGGCAACACACTGGACAACAGAATCAGTACCCACAAAAGATCTTAACAAGCTAATGCATTGACCTGAATCCAATTAGATAAAATTCAATAGAGATTAAGTTTAAAGTTTTCCACTTAGATACCAAAAATTAGCTTCACAAGTACAAAATCTAGCTAGTAGTTGTTCTGAAAAAGATCTGGAGGTTTTAGTAACTGCAAGTTCTATATGAGTCATGAGTGAGATGTGGCAGCCAAAAAAAAAAGCCAATGCGATCTAGGGTCGCATTAAGAAAGATATGGCTTCCAAGAATAGAGAGGTGATAGCCTCACTGTACTATGGCTTCCAAGAATAGAGAGGTGATAGTCTCACTGTACTATGCCTTGGGTATCCCTTATCTTGCATACTGTATTCAGTTCTGGACCACACAGCACTGGATGGTGAATGGCCTTGAGTTTATGTCATATGCAGATTAGTTGAAGAAAGTTGGGATGTCTAGCATGGAGGAAAGAAGACTTGGCAGGGATAGGAACAGAGATGATAGCTGTCTTTTAAAAGGCTGACATGAGGAGGAAGGATTAGGCTTAATACAGGATCTGGCAAATAAGAGTTGAACAAGTCTAGAGCTTCTAAGAGGCAGAGGTGAAAGGAGAGGATATTCCAGTCACGGAAGATAAAGGCACAAAGATAGGAAATATCAAAGTTGAGAATAGTAAGAAGGCTGGTTTGACTGGAATGTAGAGTATGTGAAGGGGTATTCCCAAGTGAAATAAGGATGGAAATGCAGGTTGGAATGAGCTCGTCTGCTTGAGAGAGTTTGCATTTTATCCTAGAATCAACAGAGAGCTATCAACAATTTTTGAGCAGTGCAGTGATAGGGTTGGATTTGTGCCTATCAAATCCAAATATGCCAGTCCTGTTTTGATAATGCGTGTGCTTGCTCCCATTCATTCATGTGGATAATCCAGAAGTTCTTTTTTTACTATATGTGCAAATCTGATACATAGTACTTGTACTTAGTGTTAAAACTAAAATCTTCATGATACATAAATGAGCAAATCTCATTTTTTTCTGCTGTAATCATAACCTGTCTGCTCCCACCAACTCCATGAAGCTGTGAACTTAAATTTATCCACCTTACTTCATCTCTTTGTGCTTAATAAACAATACAACATTGACAGAAAAATATTTATGGCAACTCCTTTTGTAGTGGCAAAGAATTGGAAACTAAAACCAAAATGTAATATGTGAATGCAAACGAACGCTACCGTGCTATAAGAAATGAAAAAAGAGACGGTGTCAGAGAACCCCGAGAATACTTGTATGGACTGATGCAGAAGTGAGTAGAATAAGAGCAACTTATACTATAACACCCACATTATAAAAATGAACTATTTTGAAAGACTTAAGGAGTCCAATTGGCAAAATAATCACTCATGATTCCAGAGAACTGATGACGAAGAATGCTTCCCACGTACCGACAGAGAGGTGATGGACTAATGTGCAGGATAGACACATTTTTGAATGTGGATAATGTGGGAATTTGTTTACTTATTTGTTACAAAGGTTTTTCTTGGAGGTGAGAGAGAGAAAAAATAAGCGTTTGATAATTGAAAAAAAGCCATACAATGTAAAAATAATCAATTCTGCTGGTCCAAGGGTGAGGTTGGGGTGGGGAAACTTACCCTCTCCATTAAGGGGCCCTTATATGTTCTACATCCATGCACATGTGTACAGGGTTAACTCCTAGGTGAGCTTGATTTCTAAGGAAAGGTGTTAAGCTTTCTGTATTCTTTGGATCTTTTCACCACTCCCCTTAAGCCCCCCACAAATTACTTAAAGCTTAAGGGTTTGACTCATGTCTAGGATTTCCATAGAAAGGCACTCAAGGTACTATAC
Organism: Phalanger gymnotis; assembly: GCA_028646595.1. NCBI lineage: Eukaryota > Metazoa > Chordata > Mammalia > Diprotodontia > Phalangeridae > Phalanger > Phalanger gymnotis. The sequence continues at coordinate 128,199,104 of CM053627.1, forward strand.
GAATCAAGTATTTATTTCTTCAACACATACACATAAAAATGCTAAACACAAAGTGTTCGGCTCACAAGCACTGACATTAACAAGATTCAAAATAGGACATAGTAATATATAGCTATGTTTATACTTTTCTGGGAGGAGGAGACATAAAACCACCAAAACACAAAGTGGCCTTTGACCCTATTAAGTAGGTATTATTATATTTCATCTCATTTCTTCACTGGCTTCCCTCAAGTCTGTATCTTTTGATAAGCCAGATCATGGTTTGACTTTGGTTCCTTCTGTACTTGTTCATCTTTTCTAAACTGGTGACATTGCCAAACATTCCTTCTGCTGCCAATCATGTCTGACTGAGAGACCTGAGGGTTAAAGACCCCTCCAAATCACAAAGTTACCTCCAAGGCTGAACATGTCCATCTTAGGATCACTGTTTAGTTACTTATGCTCAAAGCAGAAACACAAAATAGAGAAGGTAGGTGGCTAGGGGCTCAAAGCCCAAGCTCAGCATCACAAGAGACAAAACAAATAATTTAACTGTCCTGTGCTCATAGTTAATTTCTGGGGAAATGAAACTACTCACCCATATCTAGGAGACCTAGGAATGGAGAGCTATTTGCTACATGTTGATTCAAAGGGAGATAAACTGTTTCTCCGTTGTAACTGACATAGCACCTTGCCCCATCTGCTGCTGTCATAAGTCTTGAGGAGGACCAAAGGACCGCTCAAAATTTACTACATCAGAAAGTGCTATCCACGTCCAGAGAAAAATCTTTGGAGTCTAAATGCAGATTGAAGCATACTATTTGCTGTCTATTTTTGTTTTGTTTTATTTCTTCTTTCTCATGGTTCCTCTCATTAGTTCTAATTCTTCTTTACAACATGCCTAATGTGAAAATATGTTTAATATGAATATATATGTAGAGCCTATATCAGATTGCATGTTGTCTTGGGGAAGAAGGAGGGTTGAGAGGGAAGAGAGGGGAAAGAGAAAATTTAAAACTCAAAATCTTATGGAAGTGAATGTTGAAAACTAAAAATAAATTAATTTTTTATAAAAAATTTACTACATCATACCAAAGCATCAAGTCCTTTCAGTATTGAGGTATTCAGCATTGAGTATGTTTCTCCAGAAGTAGCCCAGAAATAGGCTCAGAAATCCACTGAGTAAACTCTAGGTAGAGCAGACCAGGGGCCCTGCTATTTACTGTACCCTCTGCCATCAAAACAACACGTGTATATATTAACCCATATAAGTATAGATATACCAATATGTATATACATTAATATGCATATACACGTGAATATGCACACATATACATATATGCATAAACCTATACATTATACATATACATGTACATATGCATTTTAGTGGATATTTCCTCTGTTGGCCCAAGGCTAAGTTGTCCCCAAACTTTAGACTAGCTGAGGGTTACATAATCAATTCATCTGTCTTTGTTCTTTCACGGCTAAGCTGTCCTCAAAAAAGCTGCCTATATTCTGTGTCCATTTCCTCTCCTTTAACCCACTTCTCAACTTGTGACCTAGTTTTCAGCCTCATCATTCAATTAAAACTACCTTTCCCCAATTCCCAGTGATTTTGTGATTGCCAAATTCAGTGGCCTTTTCTCTGTGATCATTTTTCTTGATTTTTCTGCATCATTTAACACTAAATCAACCTCTTTGGGATATTTTCTTGTCCTTCAGTTTTCGTGACACTAATCTCTCCTGTTTCCTCCCACCTGTCTGCTATTCCTCCTCAGTTTCTTTTGATGAATCTTTATCCATGTCAGATCCCCTAAAGGTAGTTGTATCCCAAGGTTCTATCCCGGCCTCTCTTCTTTCTCTATACTCTATCTCTTGGTGAGTGTGTCATATGTTCTTCTCTACACAGATGTCTCTATGATCTGTATATTTAGCCTTGCTGTCTCTTCTGAGCTTGCCCCATGTCACCAACTGCTTACCAGACATTTCTAATTGTATGGCCTATAGGAATCTTAAGTTCAACACATCCAAGACAGAATTCCTTATTTTTTCCCTAAAATATATCCTTTTCTGAACTTCCCTATTTCTGTTGAGGGTGTCACCATCTTTTCTGTCACTCAGATTTGAAATCTTGCATTCATCCATGATTTCTTGCTCTCCCTCAACCCCTATAATGAATCAGATGCTGTCTTGCTGACTCTAACTCCACAATGCCCTTTTCTCTAGTCACCCAGCCAGCACCTTTATGCACAAAAGCTACCCAGCTGACTGGGCATCCCTCTAGACTGGACCATTCTAATAGCCTCCTAATTGGTATCCCAGTCTCATATTTCTTTCCAATCCATTCTCCACACCTCTGCCAAAATGATATTCCTGAAGCAAAGTTCTGTCCTTGTCATTTATTTGTACAAAGAAATTCCAATGGTTTCCTTTTGTCTCCAAGATAAAACACCAATTCCTCTGCACCTGCAACATAGTAGGTGCTTAATAAATACTAGTTGACTGACTGGAACTAGTTCTCAAAGCCTTTTACCATTTGCCTCTAGATTACATTTCCATATTTATACATATCACTCCTGGTTACGCACTGCACAGTTCAGCCAGGCTATTCTATCTGCTCTTCCTCATACGTGATAATTCACATCCAGTTTCTGTGTCTTTTTACAAGTTGCTCCTTCCACTCTATCCTTCCTTAGAATCTCTACCTTCCTTCAAAGAGCTTCATGTCTTTGACATGCCCCTAATTACTAGTCCCTCCTCCTGCAATTACCTTGTATTTGCTTTGAATATGTTTTCTGCCTTCTCATATGTGTACTTGATGTTTCCCTCAATAGCGTGTAGTCTCCTAAAAGGTGGAGAATGTTTCCTACTTTGTACTTGGATCCCACCCCCTAACACAATGCCTCACACATAAACATTAAAAAAACTTGATGACTAACTTTTTAAGACTCATGTCCCCTGCTATTTGAAGCATAGATACGTTGAAAACAACAATTTCTTCTCGTTTGGAGTTCAAAATTATAGAAGGAGGTGTCTGTCTTTGTGCATCTGTTTGCCACACTCAGAGCCACATGCCTTATGAATGTACTTGTCCTGTGTATCCCATGCTGTGAGAATCTGGAGAATCTTTACCAGCAGTTTGTGTGTGTTCTGATGGAGAGGTTAAGCTCTCTAAGAATGTCAGTTGTTTAAATTCTAGTACAAGAAGCTGCTCCCTTCTTCCCCTTCCTTTTTATCTGTGAAAAGAATGTGCTGAAACATTTATCTAAAATGCCAGAAGACTATATGATAACAATTAGAACAGCATTTATATAGTGCTTTAAAGTTTACAAAACTCCATACGAATAATATATATATGTATATATACATATATATATATATAGGATTTATCTAATTTTGCATCACCTCCAATATCTGAGTGTTCTGCACCTAGTAGGTGTTTTGTAAATGTTTGTTGGATTGAATAATAGCATATAGACTATCAGTCTTAGAACTGGAAGGCATCTCAGAGGTTATCTAGTCCAATCCTCTTATTTTATAGATGATAAAATGAAGGACTTAGAAGGTTTAGACTAGCCCAATGCCACACCAGTAGTAGTCACCAGAAATGGAATTCGAACCCACATCCTCTAATTCCAGGGCCAATGCTCTTTCCACTGTATCACTGATAGAACTGAACTAGATGTGTGTTAAATCCAGAAGAAAAGCTGAGACACTGAGAATAGCATACAGGTGTTTTCAAGAGGTGTAGATTTCAAGTTAGAAAGGATCTTAAAGGTCCTCTAGTCAAACCTGTTCATCTTAACTATGAGAATACTGAGAATTCTATTAGGAAGATTAAGTGACTTGCCCAAAGTGCCACAGGCACCATGTGCAGAGACAGCATTTGAACCCAAGACTCTTGACTCTAGAGTCAGTGGCTTTCCCATCACACTATCATGCCTCCAAAAAACTACCGTCTTAGCAAAGTCCAGGTTGAAATGCATTTAAATAACGGATGTGGTTTCTAACTCTCTGGGGTTGAAGCTGATTATTTTTTAAATATATGTGTGTGTGTGTGTGTGTGTGTGTGTGTGTGTGTGTGTGTATACACATTTCCCCAATTAAAATTTAAAACAATTTTTAACATTTGTGGGTTTTTTAAAGTTTTGAGTTCCAAATTCTATTCCTCCCTCCCTTTCACTCCTCCCCACTCCCTGAGATGGTAAGCAGTTAGATATAGGTTATTCAAGTACAATCATCTAAAACATTTCCATATTAGTCATTTTGTACAAGAAGACTCAAATAAAAGAAAAAGAACGGAAGAAAGAAAGTGAAAAATAGCATACTTTAGTCTGTATTCAAACAATATCGATTCTTCCTCTGGAAATGGATAGTATGCTTCATCAGTCCTTTGGGATTGTCTTAGATCATTGTATTACTGAGAACAGCTAAGCCATTCACAATTCATCACACAATATTGTTGTCACTGTGTATGACGTTCCCCTCGTTCTGTTCACTTCACTTTGCATCAATTCATGTAAGTCTTTCCTGGTTTTTCTGAAATCATCCTGCTTGTCATTTTTTTTTATAGCACAATAATATTCCATTATAATCATATACCACAGGTTGCTTAGCCATTCCCTAACTGATGGACATCCCTTTGATTTCCAATTCTTAGCCACCACAAAAAGATTGCTATAGATATTTTTGTTCAAATAGGTCCTTTTCTCTTTTTTATTGCTTTGGAATATAGACCTGGTATTGGTATTGTTGGATCAAAGGGTACGCACAATTGTATCGCCCTTTGGCGTTTTTTAGACTTGATTAGATTGGATTCATTTTTTCTCTTGGCTGCCATGTCCACTATTTAGACATTAAAAAGAAGAAAAAACCATCACGACAAATATGCACAGTCAAGAAAATCTCATTCCCACATTGGTCATATCCAAACATCTGTGTCTCATTCTGCACCTCTAGTACATCGCCTCTTTATCAAGAGGTGACTAGAATGTTTCACCTTTCATCCTCTGAAATTGTGGCTTGTTGAGGAATTGATCAGAGTTCTCAAGTCTACGATGTTGAATTTTTTCTTCTGATTCTGCTCACTTTACTCTGAATCAATTCATAAAGTCATTCCAGTTTTCTCTGAAACCATCCATTTTGTCATTTCTTAAAGTACAACAATCTATTATGTTAATGTACTACAATTTGCTTTGCTCTTCTTCAATACATAGACCCTCCTCAGTTTCCATGGTTTATTTGTTTCTTTTTGCTACTAAAAAGGGAGTATTTTTTTTACATGTGACTCTTTCCATATCTCTTTGCAGTATAGGCTTTACAGAGACATTGTTGGGTCAACGGGCACACATAATTTAATGCTTTTTGGGATATAGTTCCAAATTGTCTTCCAGAATGGCTGCACCAATGCTCCAGCTTCACTAATAGTACAGTAGGGTGCCTGTTTTAACTCGGTTTGTTGAATACTGGTGAAGTTCTAAGCATGCTTCCACCATTCTCTGCAGCATGTAAGGCTCAGTATAAGTACACCATTATTTCTCTTCTCAATTAACTGCTAAGGAGACGGAGAAGTATGTGCCCAGGAGAGAAAATGTCCCTTTGTCAGCTAATCAAAATCCAGTGGCTTCTGAAAAAGGCTTGCGATGATCATTAATTAAGAAGGCTACCTAAATTTGAAACTCGAAGAAATGTGCAACAAGAAAAACAATAATGGAAGAATGAAATCCGTTCTGCGAGGTCCTGCAGAACTGACTTCCCCTTCATGGCTTCTGAGTTCTCTTTAGCTGCCTATTGACTGAGTCACCTTTAATGTAAGAATGATTCAAAAAGGGTATTCTTTAGACCCGCACTTACCCCTCTGCCTCTGGCATCCCTTCAGTCTCTGAATTACAGTCTTCTGCAAATAAGGGATAGAATATGCTATGTGCTTTATCTCTCTATATGTAAATTAAGGTAGTGATAGGACAAACAAATACATTTTATTCAATGGGTGGAGTGTATCTTACCTTAACAATCACTCTGACGTACAGCTCTGATTTAAAGCTTGGGGTTAAAGTAGTGTTCCTTTTTCACCCCCACATAAAAAGATTCCCAATAGATTGTTAGTGTTATTAGGCTTCCTCTTCAACTTCTCTAGAAAATTCCTACAAATTTGAAGATTAAAAGTAAATAAGGTAGATATTTCCTTCTGCAGCTCATTTTACAGGTAAGGAAAATGAGAAAAACAGGGTTAAGTGACTTGCCCAGGGTCACAGAGCTAGTAAGGGTCTGAAGCTGGATTTGAACTGACAAAGATGAATCTTCCTAACTCCAAGCCTGGCACTCTATCCACTGTGCCACCTAGCCACCCTTTTAAAGGGTACATGTACTAAAAATACTTACTAGTGATGTGACCTTGGACACATAACTTCACTCCAGGTTCCTCAACTGTAATATGGGGATAATAATAGCACCTACCTCCTAAGGTGGTTGTAAGGATCAAATGACACAATATTAGTTAAGCACTTAGCATGATGCCCTGTGCATAGTAGGTATTATATAAATTCTAACTATTATTATTAGCTTGATTCATAGATAGCAAAACAGACACTTAAACTAATCTTATTTTTAAACGACTTATGCACTTATCGGTATGTTTATTAAAGCTATCTGCATATATGCTTCGTTCTCTAATAAGACCCTAAGTTCTGTGAGAGCAGGAACTGGCCCTTAGTTTCATTTATTTCAGCACAATTCTGTTCAAGGTAATCGGTTCAATAAACTCATCAAACTTTTTTAAAAAAATAAATTTTATTAATATTTTTCTTTTTATGTTGAATTGATTTCCCTGCCTGCTCTTTCCTCTTGCCCCTTCCAGAGAGTCATCCCCAAAGAACATTTCTTTAAAAAGAAAAAGAGAAAGATGTGAAAAATTCAGCAAAACCAAACAACACATTTTAAAAAAAACAACTGAACTTACATGTGGTGTTTTACACACACGGACCTCCAGTTTTGCTAAAGGGAGGGGAGCAGGAGTGGGGAAGGCTCTTTTCATTTCCTTATTAAGTACCCACTGTCATGAAGCTTACCATCTTGTACAGGGAGAAGTCTTCTGAGGGCTTAGGACATATAAATACATAATTACAATACACAATAGTCAACTAAGAAGCGTTATTAAGCACTTACTATGTGCCAGGCACTGTATTAAGCACTGAGGATACAAAGAAAGGCAAAAGACTGTTCTTGTTCTCAAAGACCTCACAGTCTAATGGGTAGACAACATGCAAACAATTATATACAAACGAGTTATATACATGATAAATTGGAGACAATCAACAAAGGGAAAGCACTACCAAAATGGTCAGAAAGGGCTTCTAGAAGGTAGGATTTTAGCTGGGGACTTGAAGGAAGCCAGGAAATCCAATAGGAGAAGATGAGGAGGGAGAGAATCCTATGCTTGGGGGAAAGTGAGTGAAAATGCATAGAGTCAGGAGATGGAGTATCTGTGCAGGAAACGGTAAAGAGGCCCATGTCACTGGATCACAGAGTATGTGGAGATGAGTAAGGTGTGTGAGAGAGGTACAAAAGTTGCTCTGAGTTAGAGTCATTAGTGACTGGAGGGGTGAGAATCAAAGAAGGCTTTGCAAAAGAAGGAACATTTAGGCAGTACTTTAAAGAATGTGCTAGAATTTAATAGGGAAGAACATATAGGATACAGGACAATTTACATGAAGGTAAAGGCCTCATACAGGAACTGGTGAATCAGCATGTTCGGTTGAAGTGTCAAGTGAATGAAGAGTAATATTATGAGATAATTCTTAAAGGTAGACTGGAGTCAGATTGTGAAGGGGCTTGAATGCCAAGCAAAGGAGTTAGTGGTCACAGGGAATCATTTAAGAATTTTGACCAGAGAAGTAATATGAACAAATCTATGCATAATGACCCAACTATGGGGGCCCCTATATAATTAAGGAAAGTACATATTAAGTGGAGTCACTCTCTATGGCTCTAAGAAACTGTAGCATGCACAGTGGCCACACCGTGGTAAAACTGTCTTGGCAGATGGGCTAAACCAGGTTGAGGGTAACCATTGGGCCTCATTGATGAGTTAAAAGGATATCTACCCCAAGCATGTGAAGACTTCCCCAGAGGAATGGGTGGACAAGAACAATTTGTTCCAATGGCCATGAAGGCTGTGGATGCTATGAAGGCAGATGCTATGGAGCACTTAGAATTTGGTCAAACATCAAAGATACCACTGCATCCTGGGCCATCACCAGTCATTTTGACTTTTTTCTTGACATTGGACTTCAATGACTCTGCAAGAAAGTGTGAGGTCAATGAATTTTCTGTCTCATCTAAATCCAATTCACAAGGGAGTCAAGACATCACCCTATGATGTCCTTGGTCCTCTTTGAAAATAAAGGACAAACAACAACTTACCCACAAGTCTTGATAAACTAGGTAGATGAATTTTTATTGTTTTGTTTATCAGTAACTGTAATGAAACGAATTTAGGCTAGCACTTACTTAAAAATCTAGCCATATCAAACAAATCCTCAAAGGCAGAATCACTCCTAGACTTTGGCATTATTATAGAAAACCTTGGAATCTTCTCAGTCTCTGAGCTTTTGGAAGTATGAGGAAGGAGTCATATAATCCTGACTTATAGACAGCAACTCAGGGAAGCATGAGTGGGCCAGAAAGAGGGGGCAGAACCAGGTGGGATTTGAAAGTCCTGAGGCTAAAATTCTCTGAATCAACTCATAACCTCCGCTCCTTCCATAAATCACCAAGGGAAAGGTTTGGGACCTTCTCTCTTTTCTTCCTTCACACCTAGCTGAGTTGCTATTTTGTGGAATTTCCCCCACAGACACACACCCCATTGAAAGCTCCCTTCCATTCTCCCTGTATTTGACTTCCCTGATTACAAATGGTGAGGAAGGTTGCTAAACAGAGTATACTTTAACCCACAGATTGTAAAATCTTATTTGGGAGGTTCTAATTTAGTTGAAGACTACCATTATTATTGCCAACTCAACAATTCACATTTCCATAATACTTTAAATTTTATCAAATTCTTTCTTCACATACACTATAAGGAAGTACACTTTATTATTACCCCTATTTTATAGATGATGAAGTTCTCACAGAATTTAAATGACCTCCTGAAGGTCAAAGCTAGTGAAATTCAGATCTGAGTTATAGTCCTAATCATTAGAGCTGGCAGTAATTTTAGAGTTTTAGTCCAACTGATTCATTTGATAGATGAAAAAGTTAAGGCTTAGAGAGATAAAGTAACTTGACTAAGTCACCTGGCTTATTAGTGGCAGAATAAAGTCTAGAACTCAGTTCTCCTAATACCTGGTTGCATTCATTTTTTAGAGGACAGCAAGTCGGCTGGCTGATTTTATGTCTTCTAAGTATAGCAGATCTCAGGGGAATGGTTGACTTTACATTTCCTGTTTTTAATTATTGGCCTTTTTAGTAGAATGTGCAAAGCCTCTAATAAAATCAAACATGTAAAAGGCCTGTTGGAAGCTGTGCTAGATGAATTGCTTTTCTCTTCTTTAACTAGCAGGTGTATGGAGTCTGTTTATGAGGGGCGATGTTGGGGAGGGAATGGAATTGGCTTCTTTTTTGTAATTTCTTTTAGCAGAGGAAAAATATTGGGCCTTAGTCGCTTCTCTTAAAAGAAGATGAAAAGAAGCCTAAAAAGCTCCTGGAAAGGGAGCAGAATGACAGAATAGCTGGGATATTACAAAAGAAGGATGTCAGTGAGAAGCACCTCGATCTGTTCTCTAAGCAGTTTCTAAGCAACTTTTAATGGAAGGTCAGCCACAAGCAAGACAAAGGGAGGAGGAAACGGCATTATTTCATACAATAAAATGCGTGTGAATGCTGCCAGTTAGAAGGAAAAATAGGCTGGCTAGCCTAGACACTTATTTATGTGTGTGTGTGTGTTTTTCTATGAATACAAATGAAATTTCTTCATAAAAGGTGCTATCAAATTTGAGCGGGTGTGTTAATTCCAGTTACGTGGATGTATTACTGCTCAAAGAGGTTTTCAATAATGCATACTGGGATTCACCAACAAGACCAACTTTTAAATTTTCTCCGTTCCAATTCACAGGCATTTCCTAATTATAAAACATGGCTTTGGATGTGTTTAAGTCATGTAATTTGTGGTTACATAGCTATTGTTACCCCTTGGAGAAGGACTGGAAAATTGTTTTCCTTCCCTTTGTTGTTGTTCAGTCTTTTCAGTCATGTCCAATTTTTCACGACCTCATTTGGGGTTTTCTCGGCAGTTATAGTGTCATGGTTTGCCATTTTCTTCTCCAACTCTTTTTTATTTTACAGATGAGGAACTGAAGCAAACAGGGTTCAGTGATCTGCCCAAGGTCATACAGCTAGTGAGTGTCTGAGACCAGATTTGAACTCAAAACATGAGTCTTCCTGACTTCAGGCCCAGAACTCTATATACTATGCCACCTACTTAATAAGCACCTCATATTTGTGTATCATGGCCTTCCAAAAGCGTTAGTCTCACAAGGCGGGGAGTGCAGAAGTAAAGGATGTGCCTAAGGTCACAATCTGATAAACATCAGGGCAGGGAGTCAAGTCAAGTCCATTAGACTTTGCACTAGTGGCCAAAAGTAAATGCCAACATTCTTATTTGAGTTATCATGAACATTTTAGAAATTAAACACACCAAAAAACCTCTCTCAAAAATAACAAACAACTTTGTAATCATGAAAATCTGTTTTTCCCTCTAATTCTTATCCACTTTATCCTCTGTGAAGCATTGGTGACTTCTGACTGCCCTTCGCTAAGTGGTGCTGAACATGGAGTCGGGAAGACCTGAGTCCTTTGACCGTTACTAGCATTATGACCCTGGGCACATAGGTTCTCTTTTCTTACCACATGCTTTTATCTCTCCAAACACTGATGATGACTCTTGCAACTATGGGAGTCTAGGATTTCCTTCACCATGAATTCTTCTTGCCTTTCAACCGGTACTTAACTTCTTTTAGTCTCAGGTTCCTAATATATAAAATGATAGTGCCTGCTTCATAGTATTCTTTCTTTTTTGTATTTAGCGCTTTTCTCCCAGTTACATGTAAAAACAATTTTTAACATTTGTTTTTGAAACTTTGAGTTCCAAATTCTCTCCCTTCCTCCTTGCCACCCCCCATCCATCAAAAAGGCAAGCAATTCAAGATGGCGGCTGGAAAGCAGGGACTAGCATGAACTCCCCCCCAAGTCCCTCCAAAAACCTATAAAAATGCCTCTGAACCAATTCTAGAACTGAAGAACCAACAAAACAGCAGAGGGAATCAGGCTTCAGCCCAGGACAGCCTGGATGGTCTCTGGGTAAGGTCTATCCCACATGGAGCTGGGAGTGGAGCCGAGCAGAGCAGAGCCCAGAGTGGGCGGTGTGGACCAACCAGACCAGGAGCCGGGCAGAGCATGCCATAACACCCTGAATCAGTGAGCTGCAGCAGTTACCAGACTTCTCAACCCACAAACACCAAAGACAACAGAGAAGGTTATTGGGAAAAGCTGCTGAGGACAGGGAGTTTGCGGTTTGGCCACTGCCCCCAGGGCAGCAGAGGTGGCGCAGCTACAGAACTA